>CM042015.1:107042340-107232312 GCA_023525715.1 Cichorium intybus
TATATATATATATATATATATATATATATATATATATATATATATATATATATATATATATAAAAATATATATATATAGTATATATATATACATATATATATATATATATATATATATATATATATATATATATATATATATATATATATATATATATATATATAATATATATATATATATATATATATATATATATATATATATATATATATATATACATATATATATATATATATATATATATATATATATATATATATATATATATATGTATATATATATATTATATATATATATATATATATATATATATATATATATATATATATATATATATATATATATATATATATGTATATATATATACATATATATATATATATATATATATATATATATATATATATATATATATATATATATATGTATGTATACATATATATATATATATATATATATATATATATATATATATATATATATATATATATATATATATATAAATATATATATATATATATATATATATATATATATATATATATATATATATATAAATAATCATGATCGGGTGAGGACTCTTCTTAAAGTGAGAACTTACGAGGACATCTTAAAAAATTGAAAAAAATATAAAAAATATATAAATAATAAAATGGATCATAGTACTATATCGGAGAAAAAAAAGATTCAAAAAAAACTTTTCGATAATTATTTTTTTTTATAATGAAATAATGATCCAAAATAAAAACAGAAATTTGGTAGGAACCGCGAGAACTCTTCTTGTCCAATCATTCTCCAAAAGGCAATAACGTCAAACATCTTCCTTCGACGTGACGCAATCAAGTGCGACGCAAGTCCACGGAACGAAATACGAACTCGAGGATTTAAGTGGGTTTTTTTTCGACGTGATTTAATTGGGTTTTTTTCTCATTTTTTTCCTTTTTCGTTTTTTTTTATTTTTATTATTTATATTTTTTAAAAAAAATTATCTTTTTTTCAATTTTTTTATTTTCGATTATATTCGGTTTTTAGTGTTTTATTATTTTTTATTATTTTTTATTATTTTTATTTTTTTGAATGCTACAGTACTCGATTTTTAATTTTTTTGTTTTTTTTTCATTTTTGATGTATTTTTTTTAATTTTTAATCTTAATTTTAACGTTTTTTTCGTATTTTTAATCTAATAATTTTGGATCATGATATTTTTAATCATAACGTTTTGGATCATGTATTTTTTGATCATAACATTTTGGATCAAAGTTTTTTTGCATCTTGGATCATAAGTTTTGAATCATTTTGTCGTTGTATGATTTTTTAACTCGTTTTGGATCATAACGACTTTTGGATCATAACGACTTTTGGATCTTGAATCATAACGAATATTGCATCTTGCATCATAAGTTTTGAATCATAAAACATAAAAATGAACATGAAAAAAACCTTTTTTTTTTCAATTTTTTTTGCTATTTTGATGAGTTTTTTACTTAAAATATAAAAATGAACACAAAAAAAAACCTTTTTTCAAATTTTTTTTGCAAACTTACTAATATAATATTTACAATGATCCATTAAATTTTCATAATTTTTGGGATTTTTTTTTAATTTTGATTTTTTATAATATTAAAAAATAAAAACATATATTTTTTTTTCAAATTTTCATGATTGTGCTTGTTTTGTAGAGAATTAAATTTTAAGAACTTTGGTTTTTTTTTCAGAATTTTTTGTAAAGAAAAAAATTATTGCCAAAATACAAACTGGATGGAAAATAAATAAGCTTCAAACAATGGGAAGCTGACATGTGGCGCGTGGAGAGTGGAGGCTCGTGAAGTAAAATGGCTGAATGTTATGTGCGTGTATTTTGACCCAAATGCCCTTAGATATTTCCCTTTCCCCCTCTTAGTTTCTGAAATTTACAAAAACAACCTTTGAATTTTAATACATGTTCATTATTTGCATAGTCAAATCCACCCATTTTTCAAGATTAAAGGTCCAGATTTGTTCTCGCGGTTCTTACCGGATTTTGGGTTCCTACATGATCCTCCTTATATATATATATATATATATATATATATATATATATATATATATATATATATATATATATATATATATATATATATATATATATATATAAAGATTTTTATAGAATATAGTGTTACCTAAATTGTTTGTTGCTCGGTGCTTCAATGGTATCATTTACAAGTGTCATCTAATGTTTGAGTATTGTGATGGGTTAAAGATATGCATTTAAAAGTAGAATTAATGGTGTAAGTTCGTACTTTGAAAAATACAATATAAAATTAACAATTATTTAAGGTTTACTCTTTTTAATTTTTCTTAATCTTAATGTTTTTTATAGCTATTGACAACATTTATCATGTTTGGTTGTTTTCGTTGATATATGGGGGTTATGCTCATTATATAGAGGAGATAATTACATATAAACCCCTCAAAGAATAAATAATGACATACAAAAAATAATACAAAATAATCGTAGTCTAATATCCCCCCTCGAGTGACAAGTGGTGGACCAAGGCGCAACATGCAACGAAACTGCTCAAATTGCTGACGAGGTAGGCTTTTGGTGAAGATATTCGCAACTTGAAGCTTGGTTGGAACGAACATAGTAATGAGTTTGCCATATGCAACGAGCTCATGAACAAAATGATAATCAAGGTCAATGTGTTTGGTGCGTTTGTGAGCAACAGGATTCTGGGTGAGAAAAAGTGCACTCTGATTATCACAAAGGAGAGTCGGCCGACCGGAAGGCAAAGCATGAAGCTCACGCAGAAGATGAGTGAGCCAAATAATCTCAGCGGCAGTGTTCGCCATGGCCCGATATTCAGATTCACAGCTGGAGCGAGAAACGGTCAGCTGTTTCTTAGCACTCCAAGATACAAGATTACCCCAGGAATATCGAGTAGCCATAAGTGGAATGCGGGGTATCAAGACAACAAGCCCAATCCGCATCAGAGTAGCCCACAATAGAGGTGGACTTAGGCCGAGAAAAAGTGAGACCAAAGGTGAGCGTTCCCTTCACATAACGGATAAGACGCTTCACAGCTTGAAAGTGAGCGACAGTCGGAGCTGCAAGATACTTGCTGACCTGATTCACAGTATATATATATATATATATATATATATATATATATATATATATAATATATATATATATATATATATATACATATATATATATATATATATATATATATATACATATATATATATATATATATATATATATATATATTATAATATATATATATATATATATATATATATATATATATATACACACACACACACTAAATGTTTAATAATCTTTAATGAGAAATGCTACAAACTTTTTAAGTAGGCTTGTTGGTTATAAATAAAATATCAATATAGTACCTCTTAATAATGAAAATTTTGCTTAAAATAATAAACACCTTAAATAATGAAACCTTAAAGAAATTAAAATTTTATTATATATAATTTATCAAAACCAGTTCATATTCAATATTATGAAATTAATATAACTTTCAACAAAAAATGACGCTAAATATTACCAACGATTAAAAAATATACTTTACATATGGTAGAAACAGAAATTATTTAAAGTAATACAAACCTAAATAACAAATGATGAGTTTTAATAAAATCTACTTATTAGTCTTTTTCATTGTTTTAAAATTGGATCTGACCGGCCAGTTGAAATACTTAAACAAGGAAACTGTCGGGTTATAGCATTTTTATTGCTCAAAAACTTTTGTATGAACAAGCAAAAACCAGACGGTTCATATGGAAGCCCGTTTCAACCGTCCTAGTTTAACCGTAAAAAATTAGCCTAAAAAGTCTAGGTTTTTAATAAAGGTCAAAACCCGATTTAGTAAATCCTTAAGCGGCTTTTTTTCTGTTGTATTAACTAAACATCATAATGCAATATATGACTCGTTTTCCATGAACCTACTGATATGAGATGAAAACACAAAGCTTATTGGCTTTTGTTTCGTGATTGTCTGCTACCAATCTCATTCACCCACCATCATGTATATTATTTCTTTTCATTTCAATTTAATATGTATAATCATATAATATATGTAAATGTATTACTTTTATATGTAAATGTTTCCTCGTTCATTTTCAATCACTTTTAATTTAATACACAAATCTCAAAGTTATTAGCGTAGAGGATAAAACATCATCATCCATAATATATGTAAAGCTCAACATTATTAAAATAAAAATAATAGAACTTTAAGCTATATATATTCCATTGAATTTTAATATTTGAAAACGTTTTTGACAATACAAAATGACTAATGATTTATTTAATTGTTTTAACTCTGAGGGAGACTTTAATTCATATAATAAAAACTTTCTTAAGTTGATTTATCATGACGATGTGGGATCAAACTATCCTTCACAGTGTGTTATTGTATATCATTTCCTCATCCCACATCGCTTAAGAAACACAATTGAATGGAAATCAAACATCTATAAATAAATAGATTAATACACATCTCATCCTACATTGCTTAAGAAACAAATTTTAAAGGAAAGCAAGCTCTATAAGTAAATAGTCTAAAACCATTTCTCTCATAACTTTTTTTTTCTGTGTATTTGATTGTAACCACCTTAAGTATTGGGTGCAACGTTTCATAGACCATTTGTTCCAATTTTAGGTTCGATTTCATAAAATTTGGATGGGTGCGTACCAACGCCCTTTTTATTTTATTTTTCCTAAAAATATTCAAATTAATGTGGTACATGATAACAATGCATATTAAATCATGTTTAATAAAAGACTTCTATTATAAGATTTAGATAGATATTCATAGATATATATATATTTGAACTTTGAAAATATTCGAACATTTACGATTTAAATTTCTTTTGTATATAAACCTTATTAAATCAAAAAATTGTTTGCAACGTTGTCATCATCACATTGAAATATGATACACGACATATCATGAAATTGCAACTTAATCGAGTTTTAATAGTTTTTAACTCATTTTAATATTCATATTTTTAGTTTCAATACTTTTGAAAGCTAAAACAAAATAGTAGAGTTCTTTGAAACTTTGAGCCGAAAATAGGTTTTTACGATAAATTGACCACTAATCAACAATATACTTTGAAAACCATGTTATGATCAAGATAGAATGATAAGAGAACCCGCATTGTGTGTGAAGCAATGTGATACAATTAAAAAAACATCAAATTAATATGGTAAAAGATAAATAGTTTATATTGAAACATTATTTTCATGACTTTTTTTATAATAGACACACACACACATAATGGTTCAATTTAAGTTGTTTAATAAATGTTGAAACGTTCGCTACTGAAATTTTTTTATGTACATATATCGCGGTGAATCTAAAAAAGTAAACACATTTGTCACATATTTACTACGACGTACTTTAAACGTGTAACGTAATAAATTTTTAAAAGTTTTTTTGTAACATTCATCTTCATTTTTGAGATCTAATAGTTTTGAAATCCAAAACCAAATAGTAGAATCATTGAACACTTTGAGAAATTTTGATAAAATGACCACTAATCAATAATAGTTGAAAGTCATAAGTCATATTTTAATCAAGATTGATGGATCATGGACGCAAATGAATGATATTATATAAGCAAAAGAGAAAAGGATATATATATATATATATATATATATATATATATATATATATATATATATATATATATATATATATATATATATATATATATATATATATATATATATATATATATATATGTTGGGCAATGTGGGACAAAGAAAAAAAATATTCAAATTAATGTGGTAAAAGATAAAATATTTATCTTGTACCACATAGTTTATGATAAATCAATTAGTAAGCATTATAAAAAGAAATTTGAAAAGTCATTGGAAATATGAAAAGACATGGAAGTTTCAAATTATTGTGGTGCTTGGAAATATGCTTCCTTTATAAGATACTAGGCGAATCCCCGCGCGTTGCGTAGGAACAAAATTATGTAGTTAGAATAATAATACATATGTTTTGTTAAAAAATATCAAGACATTCGTTCTAAAAAATCAAAAAAATAAAGAAATAATTAGTTAAATAATATCATAATAAATAAACAATAAGAAATTTCAGGATAATTGTTAAAATAAAAAAAAAAAGAAATCATACTATAGCTGGAATCTATGTTGTGGAATTTTTTTAGACTTATTGGTAATGAATTAACATATTTTTATCGTCAACACTTAAACAACTAAATACTAATGTTTAACTAAAATAAACTACCTTAATTAATGTGATAATATCTTTATAATATCTAACTTTGTCATAATATTTACGATTACCAACTAATGATAATGTTTGTATTGATTTAATAAACATACTAAAAGCGTATTTTTACATACATTTAATTCTAAAAATTACATATACAATAAAATTAAAAGCATGTTTCTATTTTAAACAACTAAAAACTAATATTTATTTAAAATGAATTACTATGATTCAAGTGATAATATCATTATAATATATAATATATCGTAATATGTTGATTATAAACTAACATTATCATTATTATTAAAAAGAACATAAAAAGTCATAAGAGTTTTAATTAAATATGATTGAAGTAAAAATACCTCTATTAATAATTATAATATGTACGTAATTATAAAATGTACTTATATATTAGCAAACTTTATTTCATAAAAGATAATTATAATATATGATGAACTAAGTATTTTGTAAAAACTATTCAATTTAATCAAATTTAAGTATTGATTATATGTATGATTTACTAAGTATTTTATAAAATCATTTATTTCGATCAAATTAAATTATTAATTATATTTTATTAGAAATGCAAGAACAATTATTTATTGATCTACTTGATTTTTTTTAATAATCTCTTCAAGCATTCATGTGTTTTTTGATAATTTTTCCGAATGTCATTTTACATATAAATTCTAAAATATAATATCTATTTAACTAATTATGTATAAAGTTCTTTCAAAATACTAAACACCCAAATATATAAATAAGATTTTATTTTATAAATCACAAACACAACACATGATAATAAAATATCAAAGCTTGTATTACATGAAGATGTATACTATTTTAATTGATGGAATAAGAATACCAAAAATCACAAATAAGAATCCAATCATCTACTAATTACATAAGCTTAAGTTTGAGTTACAAAATAAGCATAAAACATGGTAAATGACATGCGCAGCGGTCGTCATGCGGTTAAAAATAAGAAAACCTCACTCTCACTTAGCATAGTGGAAGTCAGGGTCGATCCACAGGAGTTACGTGGTCGAGTTACGTGGTCGAGTCAGGTGACAGATTACCAACTGCAGTGTCACAGCTACAGTCAGAGGACCTAGTTCCTAGCTTTTGACTATCAATCCCAAAGAGCCTAAACTAACTAAAACTACTAACCAAACCTAGTCACTTACTAAAATCAGAAGTGCATCTCTAATTCAGAAGCAACCAGAGGCAATCATCAAACATAAACCAAACATAAACTAAACCAATAACTAAAGTCCAAATGAACAGTCACTGGCTAAGTCCAAACCAACAAACTAACCCTAGTTGGCCACTGAAATCAGCAAGGGAAATCAGTCCAATCAAGGTCATTCAAGCATCCAAACATAAAACAAACATCCACAATCCAATCACAAGCATAAATACCGAAAAAGAGCAATTACTTGTAACCAAATGATTCATTAACATCAAACTCAGATCCAATGGTACAAAACAATAACCAAAAGGTCCAAAAACAGAAACTAGAACTAAATATCAATGGTTGTCACACCCAAAGATACTAGCCTATGATTTCTAACTATTAAACTAAATGAAAAGTAAAGCTAAAACATAAAAAATACCAATTAATGGTTCTTGAAGCTGAATCTCGGAGTCAAAGAGCCTTGGGGATCGATTCTACACCAGGTCTTCGCTAGTTTTTTCGACCTAAAAGCCTCTATTTATAGTTTCAAAAATCTCGAGACCGTGCCGCGCTTTTATGGATCCCTCGTCGCGCGTAGGGGCTTATCCCCGTTTCTTTGGAATTTGAATGTGTTCCACCGCGTCGCGCCTTGATGTTTTCCGCGGCGCGCGTACGTATTTTCTGATTTTGCCTTGATCATCAAACTTCTTCCAAATTGCACGCTTTTAGTCCCTGTTTTCATTATTTTTTTCCAAACAAGTGCTGTCACGAAAAGTGAGTAATACCAGTAGATATATGATATATTTTCACTAAGAATAGGGCTCAACAACGACTAAATATATCAAAAAAATCTCAAGCCAACACAAATATCTTTAAACCTTGACATTCTTCTTTCTATATGATTTTTCTCACTTTGTATATGATTTGTATTTGTGTGTTACTCAAAAGATTGTCCTCTTTTATAGTAAAAAAAGACTATTCAACTACAATTCATTTGATACTCATAGATTATATCATTATTAGTTTGAATACTTAGTAAGTATAATATACAAGTTAAAAAACTCTTGAGTGGTTTTTAATAATTAGTTGAAAGATGAAGAGGTGGAGGTTTCAAATGAATATGGTGCAAGAATGAGACCTATCTTGAACCATATTCTTTTGGATGGCCTCTATTATAAGAGTTATATATATATAGATAGATAGATATAGATATAGATATAGATATAGATTCTTGTTTCAAAACATCAATTTGTTATTAATGATACTTAAATTCGTTGTACAACATTAGACCAGGATCTCATTTGTTGCTTCTGAGGAGACTAAGCTAGCAAGGGAGAAAATCATTAGTGTTCAAGGAGTGGTAAACGAGAAAAGGTTAAGGATTAAGGTGTTAGAAGAGGCATAGCTACAACTAATGATGATAGACTGATTTCGATACATGATAGCAAGTTGTTATAAAATAAAGAAATGTCTCTCGTAACACTACCAAAAGATTATATGCTCAAATGCCAAAACTTTACCAATCTTCTACCATTTCAGAAAAAATGTACAAAAAAAATTTGTTTTCTTTTCTTGAACGTAAAAAAGAAGATCCAGATAGTGTTACATATGATTGTGAAATTGTTATATCATTAGATTCCGTTCCAAAATTTTCTTATCATTATGGAGTACTTGGTTTTGATAAAACATTAAACTCGAAACTACTTGGAAAATTGTTCATGAAACTCTAAGACCAAAGGAAGCCGTGACCACTCACCCCAAGGGTTTGAGTACCATGTAGGCGCCACCTCACTTTCTCCTTACTAACCCCTCACCCTTCAATTCTAGGTAATGGTAATCCCTCACTAACCACTAACTTTTTATTATTTAAATAAATAATAATTACTTTAACATAAATAAAACTAAAATCACCAAATAACATTTAATTAAAACGCACAAACATTACAAATCTAAAATTACCAAATAACATTTAATTAAAACGCAAACATTACAAATTTAAAATTACCAAATAACATTTAACTAAAACGCACAAACATTGCAAACTTAAAATAACATTCTTCGAAAGGTTGGTGAAATTTTCACCACTTCCCACGCTTTGTAGAGCAAGAACTCTGCATTTTGTGACACTCGATACTCGTGTAGCGCTTGTCCAATGACCTCATAGTCGGTTATTCCGGGTTGTCGGTTCGCCGATAGGTTTAAGTAAATTTGGTGAAAGGTTTTCAGTTGCACCGACATTGACCTCCATTTGCTGTGAAACTAATGTCTGCTACGAAAAACTGAATCCTCCTCCCTTGTATTGTTATACAATTCATCAACGTGTTCCCAAAATTGACGGCCATTTGTTATTTCCTCTTCAGTAACGGTGAGGAAGGCGGTTGTCAAACCTGCTTCTTCATGTACTAGCCATCCCTTCGATTATTTCCATTTCCGTTGCCAGCCATTTTCTATAAAACTTTGTAGCTTGTTTTGTATTGTATAGAAAGTTAAGAAAGAAATGTGTGAATTTTAAATGGGGTAGAAATGGGTATTTATAGTTGGGTAAATTATTAAAAAATATTTTTTTTGTTAATTTAGCCGTGGGGGGGGGGGGGGGGGGGGGCGGATTTGCAAAACTGATCAACCTCAAGGGTGAAAAAGGAAAACATTTTTATGTTTCACGTACGGGGTTTGAACCCCAACCACTCGACTTCACCGCGACACACCAACCAACTGGGGCAGTGTTACCGTGCGGGGTTTGAATGCCATATCGGACACCGCCCTATGCGGACTTACGGCTCCGGATAGTCTAAGCAAGGCTAAAAAAGATATCATCAATGATTCGAGTTCTAAATGTGATTTTTTTTCTTGAAAAATGAAAACTTATGAAAAATCTCCTGGTTTATCTCAAGCTGATAATTTTTATTCTGATATTAAGATTAGTGAAACTGAAGAAGAAGAAGTAGAAGAAACCGACTGTTCGAGTTTTGATATGATGAATGATAAGTTAGAATTATGTTTGAATGTTTCAACTAAAAGTTTGTCAAACGTTTCGGTTGAAATAGTCAAGTGTATTTCTTTGACTTTTGTACCTAAATATACACCTCGTTTTGATGAAATTTTACAAAAAGGGCAATGTTTAGATGTCAAGTAAGTTTTGTATCCAAGAGTTACAAATTGTCCAATTCAAGTTTTTGTCAAAACATGTGTGTTGATCAAGTTGTGCTTGAGATGTTATCCGTGGTTCGAAAAGACAATAATAAGCTTGAAAATAGTTTTTGCATAAATTCATATGTTGATTCGAACCGTTTTAATTTTAACAAGAAAATGTGGATAGTGAAGGGAAGTTCGTTCGAGAGTGCAAATTCAAATTTTGTTGAAAAATAAGTTGTTTCGAATGATAAAATGTCAAAACGTAAAAAGAAACATGACAGTAGGTGTAGATACAAAATAAACAATACGAGCTTAAGTTGAATGCATCATCAGTTATAGTTTCGAAGGAAAATAGATACCAAATACTATAACCAAACTTGTTTTGAGTTCTGTTACCATACTTGTTTCTAATCTGATTAATTGACTTGTTTCGAGTCTAGTTACAAGAGGTGTTTCGAATCAAGTAACTAGAAATATTTCACAGTCGTAACCAAATGGATTCAAAGGTTATACAAAATCCAACATTGGTCATTTCGACAATGTTTATTGCAAGGAAAAAAGTGATTTTCAATTTAGGACTAAATCACATATCTTAAATTGCATTGAGACTCATGGACACAAACAATTTTGGGTACCTAAACCTCTTACTTGATTACAAGTTCTACATGACGAACAATACAATAATGAATGGTATATCCATAGTGGTTGTTTACGTCATATGACTGAAAATAAGAAGGATAATCTCCAGGATTACATAGAATTACGAGAGACAAGAGATGTCAAATTTAGAAATAATAGGTGGATGCCATTAATGGATATGGAAAAACTACAAAGGGCCAATTTATTATTAAACGGGTTGCATATGTTGAAGGACTTAAACACAATCGACAAAGTCTCTCAGTTGGTTGTAGGTACCGGTAACAAGGTGATATTCGAAGTCGAAGGTACAACCATCAATAATAAGAAGACCAAGCTACACATTATATCACTTGGTTATGGCATCAAAAACTCTATTACATAAACTTTTAAGCTGTCAAAAAATTACATTGGATATTTAGTTTGTAGCTTACCTGTTTTAAAGTTTGATAATAATACACTTTCTGTTGCTTGTGAACATGGAAAACAAAGCCAAAAAGAACATAAGAGAACTATCAACACGAAGATCATTGAACCTTTAGAGCGTCTACATATAGATTTCCGTAGACCACCATCAATTGAAAGCATGGGAGAAAAATGCATCTTGGTGTTTGTTGATGATTTTTCAAAGTTTAGTTGGGTATACTTTTTAATGCAAAAATCTAAAACAATCCAATCTGAAAAATTCGAAGTGACAATGGCACCGAATTCAAAAATGAAGTCTTTGACAACTTCTTAACAAGCAAAGTGATTGAACATAGTTTCTCAGCTTCATATACTTCTCAACAAAAGAGAGTGATCGAAGATCTATCGATCTTCTTATTGGTCTTACTATTTTCCTTCAAATGTACAATATAATATATATTAAACTTAAGTTCATGTCTTTTTACCTATAATTTGATTTTCGACCTTGTGTTGTTTGACATTTTTATCATTCGAAGCAATTTCTTTGGTTTTTTCACCAAGATTTTATTATTCTTTTTTGAATATACTACCTTTTACAATCCATGCTTTCCTTTTACAATTAGTTTTGTTGGAGTCGACATATGATTTTATCTAAAATTCTTTTTCTTTAAGTTTCTCTTTGTCTTTTTTGAACCATGAATATCATTTCGGGTGCAACTTGATCAACACAACCATGTTTAATGAAAATTTGATTTGTAAAATTTGTAACATTGATTGTAACACCCCTTTTCTCAAACCATATTTAAAATACAAATACAGTTTTCAAACATAATTTACAACTCGTGACTATAAAATAGCCACTTAAATTTTTTTATTTTACAAACTTAAAACTTGAGGGGTATTACAGACTCAATACAGATAACCATAATTTAAACTTACAGTGTACAATAACGGTCCCAACTGCAACTCTCGCTCCCTTCACCTAAGTACATAGCATTTCAAAAACATAGTATACGTGAGACATAAAGTCTCGTGAATAATATGGGTTTAGACCCAAAACTTTTCTATTCAAAACTTGAAATATCAAAAGTACATTGCTAAAAACTGATTTATTTCATAAATCTCAAAATAACTTTTTCTTCTTTACTTTCAAACTTTAAAAATACTTTCTTTTATAAAACTGCTTTCTTTCTCATTTCTCGTGACCAACTGAAACTTATGAATTAAGTTAATTAATTCATTCAACTAGCTCCCCTCGCGGGACAGAACAGATCTGCCCACTCGGTTTGCTCATTCTGTCTCCCCTTTGTGACTTGGAACGAATTCAAGCACAAGGGTATACTAAGCTAGACAACTACTTCGCGACGGGAGGTACCATCCCATTAGTGTCTTCTGATCTTCCAATTATGTGGGTGATCCTACTCCGAACAACTGGCTCATACTTCTTTAATTCTTATTTCATTTCATCTCAAATTGGTCAAAATGGGACACAATTTGTAAACAACTCTTTACCAAAAAAAAAATACTTTCAAAACTGCTTTTGACATCTTAGTTCCTATAAGGAACTTCTTTCAAAATACTTTGCAAATCATACTTTAAAAATCTACTTAAAACACTAAGCCCTTATATAGAGCTTCATTCAAAACCATTTTCCAAACTTTAGTATTTATAAACATTGGAAATCATACTTTTTTTTTTAAAATAACATTTTGCTATGTACTATAGAAATCCTCATAAAACTCACCTTGGTTATACTACGGTTTACTAAGCTTCGCGTACGGCTTTTCCCTTCCCGTGCTCAACCACGTTTGAAACACCACCTATACAAATTGTATATATAAATACTCAATATAATTAATTCTATAATGCTAAATTCTCATATAACATAACTCTAGGTTATAACGAATGTATAACCATTAATAAACTCGTTTTACAGTTTTCTCCGAAATACGCGTATATTGCTACAGTACCCCCGAGGGGTCGTATTTCAGTTCCGACTCTTTTCCATGAAATCTTATCCCATATTAGACTTGTGTTTCAAATTTGGAGTTCATTGGACAAGTCTAGCTCAAATTCTAAAAATCATGGGCATGAATAGTAATTTTAGCCTCTGCCGCTACAGTGACTTTTCCGCAAGGTCGAATTACGGATTTGACCATTCCCGACATGTTCTTATACCATGTTAGGGTTATGGCTAAAATTTCAGGTCAATCGGACATGTCTAGCTATGGTTTCTAGCGTTTGGAATAATTGAAATTTTTAACATTTTTGGTCCCTGTCAGGAGTCGCACTGCGCCTGGCTAGGGGCGCACTGCGCCTGGGCACACCCCGCCCTGGTCCAGGGCGCACTGCGCCTGGCGCCTGAGCAGTGGCCTGTTCAGTTGCAATTTGTGCACTGTAGCACGCAGTTTTTACCCATTAAGCCCTTCTTTCAGTCCTTAATCGTATGGGGTTTGTTCTAGGACTAAAACCCTTGACTAATAACAGGTTTTAAGCTATTAATATCGATTGAATCCATCATATACAAGAATTAAAGTTCTTGACCAAACTTGAAAATTCTCAAGTATAACAACCTACTTCCATGTTTTTGAGTTAAGTTCTTAACTAATGGCTTATTGGAAGCATTAGTTACTTAACCCACATGGTTTATAACTGCAATTGCAGTTTCAATTCCTCACAAGAATCAATTCAAGCGTATACCCAAAAACTAGGTTAAAACTAGAGAAACCTTACCTTGGAATCACTAATTCCAACCCTTGATTCCCTTGTTCTTGGCAATTCCCTTGATCTCTTCTTCTTCCCTCTTGCTCTTTCTTGCTGTCTCCCGTGCTCTCTGGAACTCTCTGGAGAAGTTTTCTTAATCTTTCAAATGATAGGCATAATAACTAATAGATAATATATATATCTATTTATATAAAAACTTTACATTTAAGTCCTTTGGTTACCAATTTCTCTTCAAAAATGGTCCAAAGGTCTTAACTTTTCCATTTATGCTTCATTACTTCCCACTTAACATTTTCTTAACATTTTTGGTCATTTTCATGTCAAATGACCAATTTGCCCTTTTTGGTCAAATTTCACTATTCATGCGGCAAAACTTCAAATTTCTCATATAACCTTTTATTTCTTACATTATAATTTCACAAATACATATTATTACACATAATAGTCATTCAACATGGCAAAAGACGGTTTTACCCTTTTTGACTTTTTTTTTTCGCGGGTTCTTACATTGATATACAGAACTACCTTGGCATGTAAACGTTCTTTGCCCTTTTTTGTAAAATTTCATCAAAATGATATTTATTTTCAAGTAAAAAAGTCGAAGAAGTGCATTGAACTGTTTCAACTAAAACATTCATAGAACAATCAATACAAACATTCAAAGAGCATTTTAGCTTATTATTAATCAAGGAAAACCCTGAATAATGATTTTCTTTTTCTTGTTCTCCAATATCAATAATATCACTATCAGAATCATAATTTCATTTTGAGAAATATCAAGTGATTTTCCTACAAATTTACACTTTTCAAGTACCATAGAATCACATTCAAAACTCCAATCATTTATGATTTTTTTTCCAGATTTTCTTAAAGTTTCCTCTATGATTTTCCAAGCGATTCCCAGTCTAATGTTTTATCAAAATCAAGTACTCCATAGTGATGTGCAAAATTTGCAACACAATCAGATGAAATAACAATATCACAATCAATCATAAGCAACACTATCATGATCTTCATTTTTATGCTCAAAAAATTCAAGCATGTTTTATTCATTTGTTCTGAAATAGTAGAAGATTGGTAAAGTTTAGTCATCAGAGTATATAACCTTTTGGGCATATTACATAAAAAGTTCCTTTGTTTTAATAGCAACTTGCAATCTTGTCTTAAAGTCGGCATCATCATTAAGCATATATACATATATCTGTAACACCTCAATCCTCAACTTTTTATCCTAAACACTTAAGATATCCTTCTTTGCTATTTCATATCATTCAAAGCAAAATTGAGTGTGTAGCGTAGTGTTGTACAAACAAGTTTGATATCATCAATCATTTATTGATATTTTAGAACAGATATATTATTAATGTGAATGATAGAAATTACATTGTCCACAATGGTTCATTTCGATTGAGTTGTCATTAGACATGTCTCGCTTAAAAAAGTTTGAGGAACCATTAGCACCAGACGCTTCATGCACATCCATCATGCAACTATGTGTAGGTCCTCTCATTTTGGCATCGTCGAAGCTAAAGAACCACACCTCCAAATCTCCAAAATCATTGTTTACAAGCAAAGAAGTACCCATAGATATTTTTCATGTACGAGAGAAGCTTTATGTTTGGAAGCATAATATGTAGCGCCATTGACCTTAACCTCCTTCTAACTCTTCTTTTTTAACATGCAGTCTCGAGCCAAGTAGCTCTTTACATTGTAGTAATATCAAAACCCGAGTCCCCAATAATTTTCTTTGATTATGAAGAAGACGCAACCTCCTTTTTCCCTACAAATTTTTTCTCAATTGTTGATTAGTTAGAATGATATTTTATTGATGGAAAACACTTGCTTCATTGATTGGATTTCTTGTTTGATTGGTAAATTACATCTAATGCCCTCTCACCCTTAGAACTTTCATTATCCTCACTCTTCATAACCTCATTATCTGAAGGCTCTAAATGAACAGTTTGTGGTGGTGCCTTCAAATGAGACCTTAATCTTAATTTTTCTTCCTTGGCAATAAGAGTTAAAGGATCTCCAAAAGCCTTATTTAAGAAACCATCAAAAATATATTGTTAATGAGATTTAAACATGTCATAGAGATCATACAAGCTATAAGAATCCATGTTAATCATGCCCTTGATCATCGTGGATGCAAGTTTCCATTCTTTTCGAAGATAGTGGAGAAAAAAAAGCATTAATTTCTTATTGATTTTTCAGAATTTCATACCTCTTAAGCTTGTTACAAATGATGCTAAATTTCTAAAATGATTGATCTAAATTCTAATCAATGTTTTTTAAATCATGAAATTCAGCTAAAATTTTTGTTATCTTAGTTTTACTTTGTTTAACGGTTCCTCCGCACAAGTCTCTTAGCCTATTCCATATAGCCTGACATGTTCTGCTATTTAACGGTTCCTCAGTTCTTTGCGACAATGTTTATCATTTCAAATTTTAATCTTTTAAGCAGCCTAAAACGATCCCTTCTTCATAAGTTATTTTCAATTGTGAAAGAGTTTATTACATGTATGTAGCACTCTCCACATGAGGAACTTGTTCAATGGATCTCGAAACATCTGGATCTAATGCAAAGAGACAGTCTTCCATCCAGATAGGCAATTTTTCGTATTCTTCATGTATAAGAATTGGAGCTATAGTTTTTAAACTGACACTATTAGCAACATTGTATGCACATTGATTGTAAGAAGCCATTAAATCCTAGAATGCTACAACAACATATTGAGAAATTGATATTTTAGTAGAAAAAATTCTCTCTCATGATATATATATATATATATATATATATATATATATATATATATATATATATATATATATATATATATATATATATATATATATATATATATATATATATATATATATATATATATATATATATATATATATATATATATCAGTGTTGTAGAAATCGGGATTGGCTGCCGATTAATCGTTTGGCGGTCTCGAACCGATTACGATTAGGCCTAATCGGTCATGCTTAGCGGTTTGGCCAGTTATCGGTCTTAGCGGTCCTTGGCGGCCGATTAATCGGCCTCGACGTTCATTTTTTATTTTTTTTATTATTTTTAAAAATTTTAAAATTTTTTATTTTGGTCGAACATCGGTCTAATAAGTCAATAAATCTAAAGAAAATCAAATATATTTGTTTATATTTTAATAAATAAAATGATTCATACTTTGCTATTTTGTCATATTTGATGTGTATCTAATAAATATATAATATTGATGTGTATCTAATAAATAAAATGATATTGATGTGTATCTAATAAATAAAATTATTCATACTTTGTTATTTTGTCATATTTATTTATTTTTAAATAAATTCGTTTATATTTTAAGGTCACCAATTAATCTCCGACTAATCCACGATTAATTCTATTAATTCATTAACCCTACTCAACCGCGAAGCTAACATCAAGCGATTTTTATAACATCAATATATATATATATATATATATATATATATATATATATATATATATATATATATATATATATATATATATATATATATATATATATATATAAAACCAAAAAAGTCGATGGAACATTATAACCAATAATATAACTGCACGCCAGATACTCACGTGAAGTGGTCGGAAAAGCCTGCACACACTAACATATGTCTAGTCTGTTAGGAGTGTCTTCAAGTTGATCTTCATTTAATGATTTGAAGGGGTATCCAAAAAAACATTCGAAACTTTAAAAACTTCGGATCCGCAAATACACTTTTTCAAAAAGATCTTAGTTACCTATTCAGATGTTAAGTTTTCAACACAACATAAAATGCATCTCTACATATTTACATATATACACAATAATAACTGAGAGTGCATATTCAGTATATCTAGATTTAATTAAAAAAATACAGATATTATTTGACTTAAAATGATTTTGCGAAGATATTTTTTAAATATAAATGATAGTTTTTAAATACCACCAACGTTAACCATGACATAATAGGTTTTGGAGGATCTACTATATATCAGTGTTGTAAAACTTGGCCTACTCGGACGAGTATTCGGCCGAGAACTCGGAATCGGGTGTTGTCTGAGGCGCTTTTATGAGAATCGGCCAAAAAACTCGGACTCGGTTAACCTCGGTGCTACTTGGTCAAACTCGGATAAACTCGGAAAAAATCGGTCAAACTCGAGAATTTTGAATTTTTTTATAAAATAAATAATTATAATTTTTATGTAATTAGTTTAAAACATATCAGATATTTACTTGTTTAATAAACATTTTATTGTTTAATTTTAATTTGTTTAATTCAAATAAAATTTGATGCAACTATGACTAATTTCAGTATGTATAATCATATAATATGTACATATTTACCCTATCCAAGTACTCGTCGAGTACTCCCCAACTAGACCGAGTACTCGCTACTCGATAGTCGACCGACCTAGCAACGGCTAGTGACTTTTGCAACATTGCTATATATAGCTCTTTTTAAAGTCTTTTAGAATTTTTTTATAAAATAAATAATTATAATTTTTATGTAATTAGTTTAAAACATATCATATATTTACTTGTTTAATAAACATTTTATTGTTTAATTTTAATTTGGTCAATTCAAATCAAATTTGATGCAACTATGATTAATTTCAGTATGTATAATCATATAATATGTATTTATTTACCCTATCCGAGTACTCGCCGAGTACTCCCCGCCTAGACCGAGTACTCGCTACTCGCTAGTCGATCGACCTAGCAACGTCTAGCGACTTTTGAAACAGTGCTATATATAGCTTCTTTTTAAAGTCTTTTGGGTAAAAAGTCTTGGTAATGTCAAAAAAAAAAAAAAACCAGCGCGATGGTGTTTTTATTTAAGGAGAAATGTCATAAAAGTCTTTTAGTTTGTCAGAAATATTCGCTTTTACGTTTTTACGTATTTTTTGTTCATTAAAGTCATTAAGTTTGATAGAAATATTCGGTTTTACCCTTACGACCCGCTATCAAAGGTTTGTAAGGTACCATGAAAAAAAATGTGCAGAAAAACCCTTAAGTTTGTAAAAAAATTTATGTTTTTCCCCTAAGTATTTTTTTATATTATACGTGTTTATGAAACAAAAAAGTTATTCAAAACATGAAAATACACATTTATACACGAAAAAATATTTTGTAACATGTTATTTACGTTTTTAAAAAATGTTAATTATGGTATACATCTTTTTGCCGATTTATACGGTTTAAAAAGTAAAAATATATTTACACTTTTATATAACAATGAAAATCTAACTTTCTTAAAATCGTTTTTTTTACGTTTTTAGAATATATAAATATATTTTTAGAAGTATTACTATATTTTTAGAAGTATAAATACGTATTTTAAGTTTTTAGAAATGTATAGATATATTTTTTTAGAAGTATAAGATATATTTATACTTTTAAAAAACATAAAAAACGATTTTAAGAATGTTAGATTTTCGCGGTTATATAAAAATGTAAATATGTTTTTTTTACATTATAAACTGTATAAACCGGCAAAAAACATTTACACATAAATAGCATTTTTTTAAAAACATAAATATGATGTTTAATGGAATATTTTTCTTATATAAATACGTATTTTCATGTATTAAATATTTTTTTTGTTTCACAAATAGGTATAATATAAAAAAATAGTTAGGGTAAAAATGTAAAAATTATAAACTTAAGGGTTTTCTTGCACATTTCATGTCATTGTAACCTAGAAACCTTTGATAGCAGGTCAAAATGTTAAAATCGAACATTTCTGTAAAACTTAAAGGCATAAAGTTTTTTCGAAGATTTAATATTATTTTGTTTTTTTAATTTATTAATTACAAATAAAAAACTGTTGAAATGACCGCTTTGCAAAAAATAATTGAATGTATGTTAAGGTTTTTAGTTTTTGATATGACAATAAATTAGCATTAAATAATTTGTAGAAATAAAAACTCTCATCGTGATTGCTCAAGAGATTTATTCATATTTCTCAAAATATGTCTATGTTCGTTTTAAAGCTGTATAGAATTATTCATATTGAAATGACCGCTATAACATTAAAGATGTTAAAAAACGATTATAAACAACAAAAATAAATAAGAGTAATCTTAAATAAATCTTCAGTTGATGTGATATATGTGTAGGTGTTTAAATGTGTGTGTTTGACTTTACACACATATGTTCCATCAAAAGATGTTTTTTTGGCAACACCCGTAAATAAACATAGAGAACCTAGAAGTTGATTGTCAACTTTATGATACATTGATGGTAATTTGAGTGTCACATTTGATATTTTTATGAAATCTAGAAGTTGTAAAACTTTAGCCACTTTTAGAAGCTCCATTTTCATTCTCAAATGTTCTATAACAATGGTACTTAAACAAACGTAAACTAGCGGATATAAACGAACTTTCACAAATCTCAATCAATAAACGAGACCATTGTTGGTATTTAGCTAAACAAATGAGAAATGTGGTTCATTCTTGTTCATTATTAAATAAACGAATATAAACGAATTATATCAAATGGGCTACAAATAGTTCATTAAACTTTCAATTCGTTTACGGTCCCAACATTCGTAAAATCTAGCATGCTGTGTTAATCACCATCTTCTCATTATCTTCATCATCGCCTTCTCCTTTTAAGAAACTAAACATATGGTTTGGGGAAAGTAAATTGTCCGAGTATTTTTTTTTAAAAGAAATTTGAAAGTTAAAATATAAAAGTTAAACTGTTTAATGCACGTCATGAACCGACAAGTGACAAGCACAATTGGTAAACTATAATAACAGAAGAGTGGAGTGCTTGAGGTATTCTGTTAATTACATGCACATTGCGAATAAGTAGCGGGAGTCTTTTAGGTGATGTTTGTTTTTGAAGAGGTAAAATGTCTTTTGTCTTTTTCCATGTCTACGGAAGAATATGTGGACCAAAAGTCTTTTTCCATGTTTTTGCTCTTCATAAAAAAAATTGTTTGTTTTTAATGTCTTTTCGGAATTATTCATTCTAACATCAAACTTTAGTTAAAATAAACCCGGGTGGGATGAGAGTGGAGTGGGTAGATAGTGGGGGTGGTAGGTGGGGGTTGGTGGTATGAGTAAGGGGTGGGGTGGGGGTAGGGTGGGTGGGCGGGCATAGGGGTAGGGGTAGGGGTGTGTAGGGTGGGGTGGGGTGGGGTTAGGATGGAATGAGGTAAAGTGTAGTTAAAAAGTTTCGAAAAGAGGTTCAAAAAGCTAAAAAATATGTCTTTTTGAAAAAGAGATGAAAAAGTCTTTTTTAGATCTTTTGTCTTCTAAAAAACAGACGGTTTTTTTGAAAAACATCTACCCTCCCGCAGATGTTTTAGAGGAAAAAGACTTTTGGGGAAAAAACAAACACCACCTTACTCTATTTCACCATAAATATATTCACAACGTTATTTTTCGGAAGTTAATGATGATTTTACGATATAAACGTTTCACTCTCATTTTATTCTATATGACTTTTTATAGGGTCATTTCAGTGAACAACTCAAACTAATATAATTCACGGCATCTTGAGGTGTAGATTGCATTTAAAAATAATATTTTATGGAGTAAATATCATAGCATGTTTCTTATGGGTTTTTTAGAAAAAGAAACAAAAATCAACCCACTAAAATTTGATAGTGGTTGATTTGTTCATATTACTATTATATTTATTTTTTGTTATTTAAAGGAGAGGTGCATGATACATATTACATTTCAGAGAATAAACATCCCACCTAACAGATCAACTAGGCTTATTTCATGATTGTCAAATCTTAATTTATAATATCTTTTTTATTTTTCAATAGCGGCAGAATCTTTAAGGGGTCAAAGAAGGTCATGTCCCTCTTCCCACTTTTTAACCTATTAATTATGCTTGTAATTATGCTTATCTGGTCTCATCATCTCTCTCCAGTAGCTTCACCGTTTCAACGTTCTTCCCGGTAAAAATTTGATTACTTGGATGATTCATAACTTCAAATCCGTAAGGCCATTAGATATACACATCACATGATCACATATGGTGGGTATCACATATGGTGGGTATCACCTCATCTCCACCCCATCTTAGACATTTATAAAACTTATATAAAGAAAAGAAACAAATGTAACCAAAGGAATGACATCATCTCTTAATATGTCTTCGGGGTCGTCTATTATCGGTTTTCTTAATTTTCTTACCAAATATTGGGTGCAAATCAAAGCTTCTACTATATATAGGGGTTGCCAAATTAGTTCGATACTTATCTAATATTCGTCCACAAGTACTAAATGCCGACTTTGATGCCACGGTCAACACTTATATAGCCAAAATATCAAAGAAAAAAATCGGTTAATAATTTGTCAGATATGTATTAAAATACTAAATAAACATTAAGTAATAAGTTTTTACATTTCGCCATACGAGCCATAATAGGAAAACGAACCTCATTTTTCTTCCAATACTTGAGACTGTCGAGCTCTTGATTATAAACTTTTTTTCTCATTCAAATACATTTTAATTCCGGTGTCAGTCGAAACTGATGTCACACCTTCCATACTAAAAAAATCACCAAATAAGTCGTTTTCATCACTAACATCACAAGTCCTCCTTTGTCACGACTTTCTTCTTGAGACAATCCAAGATGTTCGAATTTATTTTTGTAGATTGTAAATAAATTCTCCATCTTGCTTTCAACATCGTGCACCATGGCTATCACCTTCAATTGTATTTTCGAGTATGTCATAGGATTTGACTATGATACGATGTTTTGACCAATTGTGAAACGAATATGACAATAATGTGAGGACTTAAATTGAGAATCTAGCAACACCACGAAATACACAAAATCATTCATTTTGTCAAAAGAACTCCAATATTTGTCATACTTTTTCTGCATATCCCCACAAATTTTGGCAAAATTCGGTCTCATTTCCCACTCTGTTAAATGTTTATCTACATGTAACACCTCCCGTAAGAATACATAAAAACTGTTTCCTAAAACTTTTATAAAGCTGTGTTTTTTTAAACGTCAAAAAACTGTTTTTTAACTTTTTAAAAGCTGCGTTTTTTTAAATCTCGAAAATATTTTTTTTTTCTTATTTTAAAAGTGTCGTTTTTTTAAACGTCAAAAAATTGTTTTTTTTTTTACATTTCAAAAGCTGCTTTTTTTTAAACGTCAAAAAACAGTTTTTTTTCAACTTTTTAAAGTTGGGTTTTTTAAACGTCAAAAAACTGTTTTTTTAACTTCAATATATACACATTGCATGCTAGTATCCAAACATACATACATATGTAAAAATATACATCACATTGATCAAGTTTCCGACATACATACATATGTTCAATATATACACGGTCTTGATCGAGTTTCCAACTATGCATATGTATTACATAGTCATATTCATAATTTCATGTACACATATTCAAAACCTAACTAATAATCTTCAAGAATATCAATTATTCAAAAGTGAACTATTGTACATTGTCATATTCATATAACATTGCATACAATATTGTATTAAACACAAAAAAGATGAATATATAAATATTGCATAGAATATCAATTATTGCATAGAATATCAATTATTCATTGCATACAATATTGCATAGAATATCAATGTGAACTATTGTACAGTACGTGAACCAATTTTTGAAGGGGAATACACCCATTTATCCAACACCATTGTGAGAAAGAAAGTTGAATCAATTCTTGATTGAAAGTAGAATAAAATTCAGATTGGCAGGAGAGTAGTATGAAGAAGAACTTAATTTTGCATGAAGAATGTGGGGGGTAGGGGCGACTTTACGATCATAGGAGGGGAGGGGGATAAGACTTCAAGTCTTCAATAGTTCTTGATTGAACTCAGCAATACGCGATGCAGGGATACAGACTAAATGAAGCAGCAGCAATACGCGATCAAAATAACATGACATTTCAAATTCGGTCCAGGTCGGTTTTTTCCACACGGTCCGTGGAACCGAACTCGATGGACCGAAGAACCGATTTCATTTATATCTAGGACAGAGAACCGTAACTATGGAACATAATCTAGGACCGGTTTGGTTTGGTTCAGGTCCAGGTCCAAGACCCTCAGATACAAGGTCCAAAATCTCAGCCCTCTTCTTTATTCCGTAAGAAAAGTAATCACGAACATAGCCTCCATTTTACCCTCATCCTCATTCCGATTCACGTAAAGGTTAGGGATGAGCTTTTGACCCGGAGAACCGGATCGGACCGGGAACCGAACCGGAATCGGAACCGTGTATTCAAAATTGGTTCTCGGTTCTTCAATTCTCGGTCCAGTTCAGGCACGGTCCGGAACCGAACACATTTTTTAATAGCACACTACGTTGTATAAGTGGACCGGAACCGAACCGGTAGGAACCGAAACCGGGGGTTTCGGTTCGGTTCCAAGTTCTTGGTTTCCTATGAAATCGGTTCTCGGTTCTTCGGTTATCGGTCCAGCTCCGGATCGCTTCTCATCCCTGGTAAAGATAATCGTCTTGTGGTTGTTCTCTTTGCGATGAAGCTACAGATGACAACCGGAGTTCTTTTTGCGATGAAGCTACATATGGTTCAGGGAGTTTAATTAGTGATATGTTCTTGAGCGATAATGACGATGAAGAAACCTAATCACAACCCTAGTCAAACATGGTGATGATAACTCCCCAAATCATCCTCTTCCTATCACTTTCTCCGATCCCCACTACATCGCCATTTCTCTATCTTTTCTCGAGTATAGTGGTTTCAATGTTGTGGATGGCGTCATATCGCCGATTTGAGGGATGTATAGAAGGGTGAAGATGGAAAACCCAAAACATTTGAATTGAACGAGTCTGATTTTGGAGAAGAGAAGGAGTCGGGTTCGATTTGGCAAATAGGATCGATAATTAGTTAATTACCACCGTCTGTCTTATAATTCTATTTCTCCCTGACGAATCATAGCCGCTCCTGGTTATTGACCTCCGACCTAGTAAGCACGTTTTGTGGTTCTTAATTCTTATTTTGTTCACTTTTCTTGTTGTTGTTGTTGGATTAGTGTGTGAGAACTGTTGAATGTTAGGTTAGGGTTTCCGATTTACACATCTCCTATTTTATGGCTTAACCGATAACAGATGTTTTATTACCATACCCTGATAAAAAAAATTATTTGTATCGACATATTTGTTGTATTGATGATGTTTTTCGCGTAAGGATGTGTTGTAAATTGGGTGTAAAACTGTGTTGATCAATATTGAAAATCGTGCCATCTAGTGAAGGTGCTTATCCAGATCATAGGGGGACAAATTATTGATAGTGCATTGTTTGGTTAATCATTGGATTCGATTGGTTATGATGGGGACCACAGTGGGATTCTTTCTGCAAGCATGTGAAGTCAGATAACATGAATAGATCTGCAAACTTCAAGTTTCTTCAATATACGAAAATAAAAAACCAACGGCGATCGATCATATTGATTGATGAAAGACTACGTCATCCGTACCTATTGAGATAAAAAGGGGGTTTGCATTCACAATAGTGCATTGTTTAAACATGCACACTAAAAGGTAATTCGTGTACGTATTTTTCTTTAAGTCAAAGACCACGCATTTGCATCAACCCAGTTGAAGGTTGTTGGTACCAAGAAAGTGCACATGGTCTTGATTCACTGCACAACTTCAGAACCTCTTTCCTAACCACTGTGGTATTGTCAGTTGATAAGTAGCCATATCGCAATAAAGAAACATCTTCTTCCATCACACTTGTCGCGCGCACGTTGATCTCATTAACCCTCACATATCTTGCAACAATAAGGCTAAAGGGACTACCCATCACATTGCCCAAATGTGATGGGCGCCACGTTATCGCCACGTAGGATTTTCGCTCATCACACTCCATCACTTTACCCACTTTATACCCATCACATTTTCATCACACCACATCATCTTTTTAATTAAAAAAAAATTCAAAACTAATTTAAAACACAATTTTTAAATTAAAACCATTACATTAAAAATAAAATTACACTAAAATTAAAAAACAAAAAAAAACTAACTTAGAAAAAAAACGACAATTGGAAAATAAAAACGTAAACTAGTTGTCGTTCGTTGGGCGATATTTTGCGCGGACACTTTCCCGCATCGCCAAAAAAATCTCCAAATCCTCGCCCTCGAAGTCGGATGCTTTTTTCGCCAACAAGTCGAGATCCGCGTTTCGTTGTAGCTCCCGTTGTGTCTGGATCAATTCTTTTTCGACCCGACCCATAATCCCGACCTTGTCGGTTTGTAATTGGACGTATCGGTCGAATTTTTCGCCAAACATTTCCATAACGCTCGACTCCGAACCGGATCCCGAAGCCGCTTCTTGCCGGCTTTTTTTGCCCGATCTCGCCCCATCGGTCGACGGATCGGTTGGGGCTCGTCTTCATCGACATCCACGGGCTCGTTGTTCACGTCGATATACGTACGCCCGTCCGATTGTTGTGACATTTGTTGGTGGACCGACCTCGAGCGTTTCGTTCCCGAAGATTGCGAATCTTCGACAAGGAGCCATTTCGGTTGTTTTCGCAACTCGCTCCAAGCTTGCATATACGGGAACGCTTTTTTAGTCGGCGTTGTTGTTTCGTATTGTTTTAACGCCGCGTTCAAAACGTCGAAGTCGTTGGACCCGCTTTTCCGCATATTCGAGAGATTGTAGAAGATGTCGTTAAAAGCGTTGAGCTTTAGTCGCATCTCTCGAAATTTCCCCGAAATTTTATCCATGTTCCGTTTTTTTTCGCCCATAAAACTCGTAAAAATTCGCTTGAACTTTGTTCCAAAAAGTATCAAGCGTTTGCGAGTCCTCGACGATCGGGTCAACGGAAGCGGAAATGTACGCCTTCACCAAGTTTAATTCCTCCTCTTTCGTCCAATTCGTTCTTTTTTCGCCCCCCGTTTGTTTTGCCTTCCTCCTTGCGGCCCAGCGGGTTTGGTTGTCGTCTTCCTCTTGTGTCTCTTGAAGCATATCGGGAGACACCGGTTGCGGTTGCGGTTGCGGTTGCGGTGGTGGTTGTGACATCGGTGGTTGCGATGATTGGGCTTGGAATCCTTGCGGTTGAAACGGAAACGGGGGTTGAAATTGTTGATATGGGTTGAATAGCGGATATGGTTGTTGAAAAAGTGGTGGTTGTGCGATCGGAGACCCGCCTTGAAGTAAATTCATAAAACCACCGCGGGGCGATTAAAGATTCGGGTATTGACGCGGGGTCGAGTTTAATCCGAACGGATCATACTCGCGGTTTTGGTTTGAAGATGGGGTGTTGTTTGGATTTTGTTCCATTGCAAAAGAAGTTTGAATTTTTTTGTGTTTGAGGTTAAAAACATGAAGAATATATGTGTAAAGTGTGGTTAAAATGATGTGTGTGTGTGTGTATATATATATATATATATATATATATATATATATATATATATATATATATATATATATATATATATATGTGTGTGTGTGTGTAAAATTGTAAATAAAAAAAGGTAAATTTTTTTTTTAATTTCTAGCCGTTGAACGGCTCCTTTCCTCGTGATGGAGCGTGAACCGAACCACAGAAGACCACAAACACGGCCCATCATGGTAGCACGGGGCCGTGTGCACGCCGTGATGGGTGTCACCGTGTCCATCACGGTCCATCCGTGATACCCACTCCCAAAGGTCTAATCATCAATACATTAAGTTCCATATTTTATATGATTCTTTGAGTTTTAAACAAGCTTACTTTCAATGAGCCAGTTGGAATGGTTGCTTCAACATCAAGAAGCGTATGTAAAACTAAACGATCCACAAAGGTTCTCCCCAAATCCGCAGCAAGTTACACTACCAGAAGCCGCTGTTTCCGACGACATTTGACCTGGCATGACGTTTTCCTATTGATTTTTTGCGGACTCTAGGTTGATCAGATTTGACTTTTTTTTATGGATTTTCGACAGGCTTTTTTAGTTTTAATGGATATATCATTCACTAATCCTCACAAAAATGATTTTTTTTAACTGTAAAAAATTTAAAAAAAAAACAAAATTTTTCTATCTAAAATGTAAAAAACCCCGATACACTAAACCTATAATAATATTCATATTCACCCACAAAGTTAATAAATTTTACAATAAAAATTATCTAATACATTAAAAGTGTCAAATACAATTACAAATGTTTAACTAAGTGCTTAAAACATAAAAGTAAAAAAAGAATTTGGTGGATTACCAGGCAAGTTGAATTGTTTCATAAAGACCATCAATTGTCTTTCAATTTGCAGTTGATGACATGTCTAATTGAGTTTTCCTTCATTGCATTTGAAAATCTATTTCAGTTTGTTTTTGCTCCATCTCATTTTGCATATCAAGTTGAGTTTCCTGAATGGTGTTTTATATTCTTTAAACTTGGTCTCGCAACTTCTGTACCTAAATAATGGTAAGACAACCATATCTAATAGTACATCTACTTCACTTTTAAATCATAATTGCAATGCATTTTACTTTATTATAAGCACATATCATCAATTTAATCGATAATAACAACATACTTTACTATTTCCCCCGTTATGGCAATTGGTTGTACTTTTTTACATAATAACAACAGAGTTTACTTTTTATCCATTATGGCATTGTACTTTACGTTTACAATCAATAATAGCAACCTATTTTATTTTTCATTCATATTAGCAAAGTACTTTACTTTTACTATATATAATAGTAACATACTTTATTTTTTATCCATTATGGCTGCAGATAAAGTCTTCCAAAGAAAAGTTTTCCCAATTCCACCTTAACCATAAACCAAAAACACACCTCCTATGTTCTGTTGAATATTTGTCATGATATCATCGAAAACACCACGTTGTTCATTTGTTAGTGCAAAAATAAGTTGATGGAACTCTTTCTATAGTTCAAATGTGACATAAGCTAGCTCCTTAGTAAAGTCTTCCAAAGAAAAGTTTTCCCAATTCCACCGTAACCATAAATGAAAAACAAACCTCCTTTGTTCTGTTGAATATTTGTCATGATATCATCGAAAACACCACGTTGTTCATCAGTTAGTGCAAAAATAAGTTGATGGAACTCTTTCTATAGTTCAAATGTGTCATAAGCTAGCTCCATAGTAATTAGACAATTGTTTGAAGAAGCTAAAGAATCATCATCTGGGTAAGGCATATGTTTAAATTTTGTGAGACTAGAGTTGTTACGAAGCAAAAAAACTTTCAATCTCAAACAATGTCAAGTTGTGGAGTTGATCTTCATTAAGTGATAAACCTGTAAATATATAATATCATTTTAATAAAAAATAAAAATAAAAATAAAAAACGAACATTCATTTTCTATTTGGCATAGAAGTCAACGTATAGAGAAATTAGACTTTTTGTGTATTTATAACTAATGAAAGAAAACTATCATACCTGGAAATTTTGATCTATGTTGTGACTGTAAAAAATTCCATCCGCTAGATACTACCATGTATTATTCCAAACAATTTCTGGTCTACATCCTATCCTAATAAATAAGTAACTTAAGCCACATGTCACCACCACTTTCATTTGGCCACATGTCATTTTCTCATGATTTTGAATTTCTTAAAAAAAAATAAAATACTTTGTTCATTACTACTCCTTAATGATCGGTTACAATTGGCTGTTACAATTCTATCACCCCTAATTACACTTTTATTAATATGAAACTGTCAATTAAATGTTTAACCCCAAATTTCGTCTTATGATTCCAAAATTCAAATTGCAATTGTGAATATATGTTAGGTATTTTTGTACTTTCTCAATGGTAAATCGAGATTTTTTTAAGCACTAATTACAAGATATAGCAATGTACTTCAATTTATTTGTGTATTATAGCATTCTACTTTTATATATTTCTATTAAATTTCTATATTCTCAATTTTGTGTGTTTTTGTTTATTGTTAATATAGTATGTTATTTACTTTAAGTTAGTACAATGATTGATGTTTAGATGTTCTTATTTAACATTTTATTTTAATCAACCTGTGTAATACACGGGTCTCACAACTAGTATACTATTAGACAGTAACATGGTTGCAAATAATGACTGTAGATAATGACCAGAATTTGACTGACTGACTTCCTTAATTTAACTGACTGGCTTCCTTAATGGCTTCAATATATTCCTTGTCATCATCTAAAAGCCCCATAACATAACATGTATCTCTAAAAGTAGGATATGTTTCTCCATTTACTGTGAGGATTTCTTCAAATGATTTTGGACCTCAGACTTTGTTTAAAAGAATTCTTAAAAAATTGGCTTCACCAAGATTAGGAGAAACATGATGGATTCTACCAATTGAAAATCCTATTTACCTTGGCTCCCAAATCCTCTTTTCAGTTTTCCATACAAACTCTGTAGGGAATTCAACATAACTAAGGTTGCGTGCTTTTTCATAATTCTCGTTACACTTCATCCAAGATAAGAACATTGAAGACGCAACAAAAGGTTTGCTAAGGACATTTTCAATATCGTCATTTGCATCATACATAACTTGTTGTCGTCCAGGAAGATTGAAAGGAAGTCTAACCATAGAAGGAGTCATGCAATGAACATCATATCAAAAAATGCACCAACATGCTTCACATGCCGATATATATCTACAATTGTAATATTCTTTAATTTCATCAACAACATCATCACCCCCATCTTCATTGTTTGTCTGGACAACTGCAACTGTAGCTCTATCAGGACCTTTGGTTTATATATACTTCAACAAATATTTAGTGGAACTAGTCCGATTGCACCACTCAACATTAATGTGTGCCTCATATTTTTACAAAAGGTTTTTGTTATAGGCAACAACATTCCTGTTATCTAACTTAACACCAGACTTTTCAACAAACGATCCATCATTTCACCTCCTATATTGAGAATATCGATCAGAATCAATTAAATTTTGATTAGAGAATGTCTTGGGGAAGTTTTTTGAACATTTATTATCGACCATGCAAGGGCATTTCGGATTTTCAGCACCATAAGGTCCATGAATCATGAACTCGCTCACAAGTGAATACAAATCAGGATCTTCATGAATGTTTGGGATCTCAGCAGAAATATATTGATCAATATGTTCCACAGTTGTCATACTAACAAGTTCTAAGAATACGAATGAGAGAAAAATGAAAAATTGTTATTGAAATTCGTTACAATGAAAGAGAATACTAACTACCTATTTATACTTATACTGAAAGTAGAATGCTATTCTAGAGATATTTACATATAGACTAACTAATTAACAGAATATGTACACGTGTTATAATCTTCACATTCTCCCCTCAAGTTGGACCTCCTTGATGAACATCTCGAAGGTTCAACTTGGACAGTAAAGTTTGAAATTGTGGTCTGTATAATCCTTTCGTAAACATATCTGCAACTTGTTTTGTGGACACATGTTTAGGAATCACAAAACCTAATTTGTATTGATCCCTTACTAGATGACAGTCAATATCCAGATGCTTAGTTCTTTCATGAAATATTGGATTTTGCGTAATGTGTATGGCTGCCTTATTATCACACCATAACGAAACGGGTATCTTTATATTTATTTTTAAATCTCGAATGATGTAGCTTATCAATAGCAACTCACATACAGTTGCAGCAAGGCTTCTATATTCTGCTTCACAGGATGACCTTGATACGTTTTCTGTTTCTTCGTCTTCCATGACACCAAAGATGAACCAATGAATATGCAATAACCACTTAACGATCTTCTTGTATCGTTACATGTAGCCCAATCCGAATCACTGTACGCCGTTATTTCTACATTTGAAGAATCTTTATCAAAGAATAGACCCTTCGATGGAGATCCCTTTAGGTATTTTAGGACTTGTATCGCAGCTTTCCAATGTATTTCAGTTGGCATATGTAAATATTGACTTAATTGCTAAACTGCATAGCTAATATCAGGTCCTGTAAAATTGAGATAAAGTAATTTGCCAACTAATTTTCTGTATTTCTCTGGGTCTTCTAACAATTGTCCTTCATCCTTGCATAACTGCATATTCTTAATAAATGGGGTTGATGTCGGTTTTGCCCCTGTCAATCCCATTTCTGAAAGTATGTCAAGTACGTATTTCCTTTGATTCACATATAGCCCCTTATCTGTTCTTAATAATTCGATACCCAGAAAATAGCTTGCATCACCTAGGTCCTTTATGGTAAAGATTTTATGTAAATAATCTTTAACTTCTGTGATAAGATCTTTGTTTGGACCTGTGATCAAAACATCATCAACATACACCAATAATGCTATAAATTTCGTTCCCTCTCCTTTTGTGAAAAGACAATGATCGTTTGAAGATTGTTTAAAACCAAATTGCAACAATTTATTACAAAATTCTATGTGCCATTGTCTACTGGCTTGTTTAAGTCCGTATAAGGACTTATTTAATTTGCATACTTCTCCTGGTTTTGTCTTTTCATAGCCTTGTGGTGGTAGTAAGTAAACCTCTTCTTCAAGAAAACCGTGTAGGAATGCATTATTTATATCCAATTGATGTAATAACCATCCTTTTGATGTAGATAATGCTAGTAGTATTCTCACTGTAACTGCTTTTGCAACAGGTGAAAAACTGTCTAAATAATCAATGCCATATACTTGATTATATCCCTTTGCTACAAGCCTTGCCTTATATCTTTCAACAGTACCATCTGGATGTAGCTTTACTTTGTATACCCATTTTGATCCTATTGGCTTTTTATTTGGTGGTAAGGGCATGATGGTCCATGTGTCATTATTCTCCAAAGCATCCAATTCTTTGTTCATAGCTTTGACCCATTCATTGTCTCTACTAGCTTGATCATAATTGGTTGGCTCAGAAATTTGAAAAATTGAATTAAGAAGACTTTTATGGGTTTGAGTTAGCATTGCAGAATGAAAATAAGGATATGTTGGTGGATAGTTAGGAGAGGTAAATTTCTTTGAGGTATCATCAGTACAATGCATAACATAGTCTTTATGTCATGACGGATTCTTTCTTGTTCTTGTCCCTACTCTGTGGTTTCCATCATTGTCATTTTCATTCTGACCATTTTGCCTCGGATCATGAAAATTTTCATTTTCATTTATAAGATCAATGTTGTCAGGATTATAGTCTTGTGGGGGTATAAATTCTGCATCATTACCTTTAATATGATCTTCATTTATAACTTTTGGTATCACTATATCATCACCAATAGAACTTTCTGAAACTCCTTTGTAAGGAAAGATATTCTCATAGAAGATTACATCTCTCGACATTATGACCTTTTTATCATGAAGGACATACAATTTGTAAGCCTTTTGTACAGTGTTGTATCCAAGAAAACAACACTTAGTGGCTTTAGATTCGAACTTTGTCTTATAAGGGATTGTATTTGTAGCAAAACACAAACAACCAAATACTCTTAGATTTTCATATGAAGGAGATTTATTATAGAGTTTGGAATAAGGAGTTTTCCAATCAAGAATTTGAGTGGGTAAGATATTGATTATGTAAGTAGCCATCAAGATGGCATGGCCCCAGAAAAAATAGGCAAATTAGATTGGTTCATGATAGCTCTAGCAACTTGTAGAAGGTGTTGATGTTTTCTTTCAACCCTTCTATTTTGTTGGGGTGAATAAGGAACTCTTTTTTGGTGTATGATTCCTAAGGACGAAAATAATTTTTAACAATTGAGATTAACAAATTCAAAACCATTATCAGTTCTAATGACTTTGACAGTTGTTTGAAACTGATTAGAGACATAAGCAAAGAAATTTGTAAGAGTGGGATAAACTTGGGTTTTGTCGTGTAAAAGAAAGGTCCATGTGGATCTAGAATAATCTGTTGGAAATCATGGTTCATGTAATAGTTTCAAAAACAAGAGTTTGCAACGGAAGCATAAAATCATGAACACAAATTCCATTTTCAAGAGGATCATGCTACATGCATGTAGAGATAATATGAAGAACAAACATAGTTTAAGTTCAAGATCATAACCTTTGTTCTTAGGTTTGGTTTGGATGATTTTGATAGCTAGGAATCAAATTAGAATCCCTCTATAGTTGATCCACCACAAGCTTGAACACCCTTGAATTCTAGTTCCACAACTTGCAAGATATGACTCATTTTCTTATGAAACCAAAAAACAATTTTTGCTAAGAACTTAAGGAGAGTATTTGGCTGATTTCTAAGCATGAAAAGAAGTACATCACACCCTCAAAACTCGGCCAACATATACCCACAAAGGAAAAAGAAAACACATGCAACTAGCTTAAAAGAAAGATCCATTTGATTTCTATAATCAAAAGCTAGAAGACACAAGGCATCTTCCTTTTCTTTTAAGTTCTTAATGCATTCTTTTCCTTCCAATATGGCTAGTTATATAATGACTAATTAAGTGCTAGTGAGTTGTTATTATTTATAAAACTTAGATAATTATAAGCTTATAAATAATACATCTTCTTATTTCTTTTATGGGATAACATTTAACCCATAATTATATATATAAATAAACCATCTAAATATACAATCTTAATTGTATAATTATATATATACATACATATATATATATATATATATATATATATATATATATATATATATATATATATATATAACAATGTATATATCTTATTTATTTTACCAATTAAATTAAATAAAAGGCTTAATTATAAATCAATTAAATCGTTTAACAATTTAAACAATTTAATTGTTACACTTAATTAATTCATCACATATGAATTACTAATCAACCTTTAATTTTTTAGTTATTATTATTTATCTCAAATAATAACCTACAAGATTAAATTGCAAGTTTAGTATCATTTGATGTTAAATCAAATTTAACGTTCTAAATGATCAATTGGTGTCAAACTTGTTGTTGGTTTGACCCTATAGGATCATGTATTATTAGTAATATCATTTTATGATCATCCTTGGGCATATAGAACTAACAATCTCCCACTTGCACAAGGTTGCATCATAGAATGATATCGACAGTGGAAAACGTCTAGCAACATTTCACTGCCCCCAATAACACATGACTTTGTGCCATTCAATAACATTCAATTCTTCAGAAAACACGAGGCTCTAATTGATGTATAAGGTTATCTATCAATTATCCCTTTGTCACAGACATCTTGTTAAACATGAGACATGGATCTTAATCATTCTCATTTTATGTTCAACTTTCAAACAGGCGCCTTAGATGTCTAACTCTCAACACATAAGAGGAACAAATCCCGTCTTGACTACATACGCCTATTATATAGTTAGTACTATGCATGAGTATGGCCTTTATGGTTGTCTGTATTTCAAGAACAACAGTAAACCATATCAAAGCATAGTACACTCTACACTTGAGTCCCAAATATGTATCTCAGGTCAAAGGATACAATGATAATACCTTTATTCAAGAATCACTTATGATGATGATCCATGGAGTGATCTTGAAACGGGTCAAATCCAATACTTGTTCACTGACAAGTACCTATGAATTTGGTTGCAAACTTTTGCTACTTTTACCCATAAAAGTCAACCAATCCAATTCATATTAGTCTTACTTCATAATTGCTCCCACAACTATGATCGACTATGGACGTTTAGAATAACTAAATTATTCAAGGATTAAACATGCTAATAAAACACAATAATTATGAATGAAACATCACGTCACATATATTACATAATTCTTGTCGTTTACATAAGTTCATATTCATAAAACATTAAAACACAAATCAAATCCATTCATTAGAAAAACGGAGTCCTATACCCTTAGCATGACTTTCATGCTTAGTTTGGGGTAAAGGTTTCGTGAATGGGTCTGCCAAATTTTGATCTGTATGAACCTTGTGAATACTTATTTCACCATTCTTAACTTCATGTCTAATGTAGTTATACCTTCGGTGAATGTGTTTGGTTTTTTGATGCAATCTAGGTTCCTTTGCTTGAGCTATAGCACCTAGATTGTCACAGAAGATTTCTATAGGGTCCCGAATGGAAGGAACAACCCCTAGATCTTCTATGGACTTTCTCATCCAGACAGCTTCTTGAGCAGCTTCGGAAGCAGCAACATATTCTGATTCTGTAGTGGATTATGCAATCACTTCTTGTTTGGAACTCTTCCAAGACACGGCTCCTCCATTTAAAATAAAGACATACCCAGATTGAGATTTCGAATCATCCCTATCTGTTTGGAAGCTTGCGTCAGTGTAACCCTTTACCTTTAAGCTTTCTTCCAAACCGCCGTAAACTAAGAACATATCTTTAGTTCTTCTCAAGTACTTAAGAATGTTCTTTACAGCAGTCCAGTGGGCTTCACCTGGGTTCTGTTGATACCTACTAGTCATACTTAAGGCACATGAGACGTCAGGCCTAGTGCATAACATGGCATACATGATGGACCCAATTGCCGAAGCATATGGGACATGTTTCATCCTTTCAAGTTCAGTCCTAGAGTTTGGGCACTGAGACTTGCTTAGGATGGTGCCATGAGGCATTGGCAAGAATCCTCTTTTGGAGTCTTGCATCTTGAACCTTTTCAAGATTTTATCAATATATACACTTTGGCTAAGACCAATAAGTCTCTTAGATCTATCTCTATAGATCTTTATGCCTAATACATAAGCAGCTTCCCCTAGATCCTTCATTGAGAAACAACTCTCAAGGAACGCTTTGACACCTTTTAAGGTTGGGATGTCATTTCCAAATAAAAGTATGTCATCTACATACAATACTAGGATTATGACAATGCTCCCACTAGCTTTCTTGTAAACACAGGAGTCATCCTCATTTTTGATGAATCCAAAACTCGTAATCTTTTCATCAAAACGGATGTTCCATGTTCGAGACGCTTGCTTTAATCCATAGATAGATCTTTTAAGCTTGCACACTTTGTTTGGATGCTTGGGATCGACAAAACCTTCAGGTTGATCCATATAGACATCTTCCAATAAGTATCCATTAAGGAAAGCGGTCTTGACATCCATTTGCCATATCTCATAATCATAGTACGCGGCTATGGCAAAAAGTATCCTAATCGACTTGATCATTGCCACTGGAGAAAAGGTCTCATCATAGTCAATACCATGAGTCTGTGAGTATCCTTTAGCGACAAGTCTAGCCTTAAAAGTGTGAACATTTCCATCCACGTCGATTTTCTTCTTGAAAACCCATTTGCTCCCAACAGTCTTACAATTGGTGGGAAGATTAACCAAGTTTCAAACTTGATTATCGTGCATGGATTGCATCTCAGTGTTCATGGCCTCAAGCCATTTATCAGATTCAGGATCTGATATTGCACTCTGATAGTTGACAGGTTCATCAGAATCTATCGTATAACATTCCTCTTCCATCAAAAGGTAACCATACCTTTCTGGTTCAATTCGAACCCTACCAGATTTGCGAACACCTTGTGTTACAATTTGTTCCTGATCAACCGTTTGTTCAGGTTCAACAATTTCTTGTTGAATGCTAGATTCAACTTCTTGTGTATCAGGTTGTGGTTCCTGAAGTTCCTCAAGTTCCACAAACCTCCCACTAGCCTCTTCCGTCAGAAACTTGTTTTCTAGGAATTCAGCTTTTCGAGAAATAAATATCTTATTCTCGATGGGATTGTAGAAATAATATCCAAGACAATCTTTCGGATACTCTACAAAGATACATTTAGTTGAACGGGGTTCTAATTTGTTTGAAGCTTCTTGTCTAACATAAGCTTCACAACCCCATACCTTGAGATAGGATAAAGATGGAACCCTTCCATGCCATATCTCATAAGGCATTTTATCTACCTTCTTAGTAGGTGCCATGTTTAGGAGACGAGCACCTGTTTGTAAAGCATAACCCCAAAAAGATAAAGGTAGAGTACTTCTACTCATCATGGATCGAACCATATCCAATAGTGTTCGGTTCCGCCTCTCAGACACACCATTATGTTGTGGTGTTCCAGGTGGAGTAAGTTGTGAAACAATTCCACAAGTCTTACAATGATCCATAAAGTTTGTACTTAAGTACTCACCTCCTCTATCAGAACGAAGAACTTTAATTGTTTTGTTGAGTTGATTTTCCACTTCACTTCGAAACGTTTTGAACATTTCAAACGCCTCATGTTTATGTTTAATCAAATAAACATATCCAAAACGACTAAAGTCGTCAATGAAGGTGATGAAATATCTTTCACCATATCTAGTCATTGGCTTGAAAGGACCACATACATCCGTATGTATGATTCCTAACAAGTCCTTTGCTCTCTCATTTGTTCCGGAGAAAGGAGCTTTAGTCATCTTGCCATGTAAACAAGATTCACATATATCAAATGAGTCATTCTCATTTGCCTTCAAAAGTCCACTCTTTTGAAGTTGGAATATGCGATTCTTGTTTATATGCCCAAGGCGACAATGCCATAGATAGGTTTGACTCAAATCAAATTTGGGTTTCTTGGTGAAAGTGTGGTATAAAGAGCCTTGGTTAGTCTTTTCATTAAGGTTTACTTCATAAATTCCATTTAAAGGCCTAGCCTCAAAATAGAATACATTATTTTTGTAAACACAAATATCATCATTCATAAAGGAAAGATCAAATCCACATTGTCTTAATTTAGCAACCGAAATAATATTCCTAGTCAAGCTAGGAACATAATAAACATTCAACAATGTCATACACAAGCCATTAGGTAGTAATAAATTAAAACTTCCAATTGAATCCACCGCAACCCTTGCATTGTTTCCAACCCGAAGTACTACCTCATTTGCCTTCAGTCGCCTACTCCTTTTGAACCCCTGCAACATATTACATATGTGAGTTCCACAACCAGTATCAAATACCCATGTGTTAGGAGATAAATTATAAAGTTCTAGGTCTATCACATAGATACCTGAAGTGCCTTCACCGGCCTTCTTTTTCTTCAACTCCGCAAGATAAGTAGGGCAATTTCTCTTCCAATGCCCAGCTTTGCCACATTCAAAACATGTGTCTTCTTTGGCAACCTTTGCCTTCTTCTTGGGCGGATGGGAAGGTTGGACAACTTTCTTGCCCTTACCTTTGAAAGCTTTTGCTTTCCCTTTGCCCTTGGAGTTGGTGGGGTGTTCTGGTCTAGTTCTCTTTGTTCCACCTTCCTTGATCATGAGAACTTGAGTGGTTTTCTTAGGCAGATTCTTTTCCGCGGTAATTAGCATCCCATGTAATTCCAGGATAGTCTTGTTTAAACCATTCATGTTAAAATTCATGACAAAAGGATCAAAGGACTTTGTCAAGGAGTTAAGGATCATATCCGTTGCTAGCTCTTCGGGCATCACAACTCCAAGACGTGCCAAATGATCAATGTGACTCTTCATTTTGAGCACATAAGAGCTTACCGACTGCCCATCCTCCATCTTGCAAGCATGGAAAGCTCGAACAGTTTCGAACCTTTCCGTTCTTGCAAGTTGCTGGAACATTTCCTTTAGTTGATGAATCATGTCATATGCAGAATGATTCTCCAAATCCTTCTGAAGGTCGGGAATCATGGTTGCCAACATGAGGCATGATGCATCGATGGAATCATCCATCTTTTTAAGCCATGTATCGTATGCGGGCTTAGGAATGGTAGGGGGCTCTTCTGGAAGTGGTTCATTGAGAACATATTCTTTCTTTTCTTGTTTGAGAACAATTCTCACACTACGGTGCCAATCCAAGAAGTTGGTATGGTTAAGTTTTTCTCCTTCAAGGAGAGACCGTAGTGAGGTTTTGTTAGGAGCCGAGTGTGTGTTGTTTGGTGCCATCTGCAAAATTTTAGCAAGGTTCTATTTAGTAAATTATGATATTAATACCTTAATAATTAATACCCTTTCTTGTTTCATAAACTTTAATTAATTAAGGTCTAGAATCCAAGTTGCATTACGAATAAGTGGTTAGGTATCCTTTATCCCGCCTATTCGAATCAACAAGGTAGGTAACGGTTTACCAATTATATCCAAATATAATTTCTAGAGTTATGGGATCCCATTATAACATTTATAAGTTTGGCATGTTTGATCTCATCTATGCCTTGGATTTCTAATGCTTAGGTGACCTTTATTACAAGAGATTTCCAAACGAATCATCCTACTTAAACGGACGTGTAGTTTTGACAACTATTAATGGTTAGGTGTCCTTTATCCCATCAATATTGCAAAACTACTTCTTGTATCACAAGAAGACTCCAAGTGGTTAGGTATCCTTTATCCCACAAGAAAATACAAGTGATACATGAGTGTCTTTAAGAAAGACGGCATAGATTCATATTTCATAAGGGATTTGAATGTTTTACAATTCTAATTTTTGAAAAACATATGGTATCATGTAGATTGCATGCATCCAATGAACATGGTACCATTAAATCTTATTTTGTTAATTGGTTCCTAAATCATAAAATCTCCATTTTATTGATTCTTTGTTTGTGGTCAAGATTACAATTAATATCCAATATTAAGTTTGAGTTTGATCACATATATTAGAACCAATTTATAATCCTAAATAATTACCATTATTACTTAGGGTTGGAGTTTGTAAAAGTTTATAAAATCTCCATTTTATTTCTTGTTTCAATCATTTTCAAAACTTGACTTAATAGGTTTTAAACAAAACCCATTTTAATAAAACCCATTTTATCACATCTTATGTTTTAAATGTCAACTTTTGAAAATACAAACTTCTTGATGATTATGTTTAATTATCTAGGTTGTCTAGCATGCAAAATCTTATTTTCATCCACAACATAACATAATAAAACATTCAAACATCACAAGCATGCATGGGTGCATAAACACAAGCCAACTAGTTTGATATTTCATGTGAGCCACACATGAAATATCAAGTCCAAACCTAGGGACAAAAGGGTGACAAAAACTCAACCAAATGATCTTCGATTTGGCTACAATTTTGCCAAGCTTCTTATATCACCAAATGACACTTGAACCACCATTTCTTGACACCATGTAATGAGTTGTGATTTTTCTTTGGCCACTTCAATACTTGCGACAGGAATGGGCAGCAGGAAGGGTTTTTGTGGTTTTTTGTTGCATTTTTCAATTCATTCTTGGCTATATTGATGCTAATACTTGTTGAAACTTAATGTATATAATAGATATTAAAGTTACCAACAAGTATATCACCAAATAACCAAGATATGAATTTTAAAAAACACTTTCAAAACAATTTTGAAATCTGGACAGCAGCTCTTCAGAAAGTGCTGCTGTTGGGTGCAATCTTCTCTTGGTCTTTTACTTCCTTCTCTTGTTACATTTTGTGAAATAAATAAAATACAACTATTCTAATATTTAAAAAATGAATATTAAGAAGTAAATAACTAATTATTATTACAAACCATTTGAATAAATGAATAGATTACAACCATATCGAATACAAACACAAAACATGCATCATATGGTCCTTGGCTTGTTTATGCACCATTTTATCACATAAAATCATAAGAAAATCAACACTTTGTTTTTCTAAGGCAACAATTTATGTAACCAAAAGCATGCTAACATAAGATATAGTTGGTTACATAAAATCATAGATTATATATTTGCATGTTGCCAAAGAAGCCATGCATGAAATATCATTTAAGAAGATGAACATTCATGGCTTCCAAAAACCAAGTTTATCCAAATAAACTTATTATATAAACATGCAATATAGCCATGGCTCTGATACCAATTGTTGGAAATCATGGTTCATGTAATAGTTTCAAAAACAAGAGTTTGCAACGGAAGCATAAAATCATGAACACAAATTCCATTTTCAAGAGGATCATGCTACATGCATATAGAGATAATATGAAGAACAAACATAGTTTAAGTTCAAGATCATAACCTTTGTTCTTAGGTTTGGTTTGGATGATTTTGATTGCTAGGAATCAAATTAGAATCCCTCTATAGTTGATCCACCACAAGCTTGAACACCCTTGAATGCTAGTTCCACAACTTGCAAGATATGACTCCTTTTCTTATGAAACCAAAAAACAATTTTTGCTAAGTACTTAAGGAGAGTATTTGGCTGATTTCTAAGCATGAAAAGAAGTACATCACACCCTCAAAACTCGGCCAACATATACCCACAAAGGAAAAAGAAAACACATGCAACTAGCTTAAAAGAAAGATCCATTTGATTTCTATAATCAAAAGCTAGAAGACACAAGGCATCTTCCTTTTCTTTTAAGTTCTTAATGCATTCTTTTCCTTCCAATATGGCTAGTTATATGATGACTAATGAAGTGCTAGTGAGTTGTTATTATTTATAAAACTTAGATAATTATAAGCTTATAAATAATACATCTTCTTATTTCTTTTATGGGATAACATTTAACCCATAATTATATATATAAATAAACCATCTAAATATACAATCTTAATTGTATAATTATATATATACATATATATATATATATATATATATATATATATATATATATATATATATATATATATATATATATATATATATATATATATATATATAACAATGTATATATCTTATTTAATTTACCAATTAAATTAAATAAAAGGCTTAATTATAAATCAATTAAATCGTTTAACAATTTAAACAATTTAATTGTTACACTTAATTAATTCATCACATATGAATTACTAATCAACATTTAATTTTGTAGTTATTATTATTTATCTCAAATAATAACCTACAAGATTAAATTGCAAGTTTAGTATCATTTGATGTTAAATCAAATTTAACGTTCTAAATGATCAATTGGTGTCAAACTTGTTGTTGGTGTGACCCTATAGGATCATGTATTATTAGTAATATCATTTTATGATCATCCTTGGGCATATAGAACTAACATAATCTTCAACAATCAGGTTAGGAAATATGAAGTTCCTGTAATGGTTTTTGACGTATAAGGACCCCATAAGTCTACATGAATAAGATCAAAACATTTTGCTGTGGAATAATCACTATTGTAGAAAGGTAGTCGTTTTTGTTTTGCTTCATGACAAGAAATACAAGGTAGTGTATCAACATCAGTCCTTGAAGGAATAAATTTCAAGTGAGTCAAAGTAGAATCAAAAGAGTGACCAAGTCTTTTATGCCAAATGGAAAAGTTTTCCTTATTTGAACATTGAACAACATTACACAAATGTAAGGTTTTACAAGGATAAGGATGTGAAACAGAAGAAACAGAAAAAAGACTTTGATTATCTAGAACAAAGAGATTTCCAATGATCTTCCCAAAGGCCAAGAGTTTGTCAATCTCAAGGTCCTACAAAACACAATGTGTTGAGTAGAGTTTGAAAAAAAATAGATCCAGATTCAGCAAGTGCCTTGACAGAAAGTAAGTTACATGTGAATTCGAGGACATGTAAAACATTCTTTAGAATTAATCTGGAATTTAAGACAATTGAACCAGTATGAGTGACCGATCTAATTGAACTACCAGGAAGAAATATAGGAGTATATTTGGAAACAGGATATAGGTGTTGTATTGAAGATAAATTTGAACACATGTGAGCAGTTGCTCCTCTGTCAAGAATCCATATATCTTTTCCAAACTTGCCATTTCTTAACGAATTTAAGAGTGACAGATTCATACATGCAAAGTCCCCAAAGTGTGACATATTTGCGAAATGACCTTCAGCTTTCTGATTAGATTTCATGAATTGAGTAAATTGTTGTAACAAATCTTCCATATATTGGTCATTGGATTGTCTTCCTTCTATACTTTCATGAAGAGGATTTTCATTTTGCTACGGGTACGAAGAATTAGCCATGTGTGCAGAGTTCATATTTGCTTTTTTTTATCCTTAAGATCCTTGTACCAATCAGGATAACCATGAATTTTGAAATAGACATCTTTGGTATGACCACCGATTTTACAGTGATCGCAGTACCGATCATTATTATTCTTTCCCTTTGAATCATTTCTTTGTTTGTATTGGAACGATTTCTTAGTATTAGAATTATAGTTTGACAATTTTGCCAACATTGCTGAAACATCAGTTGGATTAGTGAAATTGACCTGAATCACTCTCTGTTTTTCAACGCTTAACGCCATAGAGTAAGCTTTGTATACAGTAGGTAAAGGATCTAAGACAAGTATCTGATTGTGTAAACCATCATATGAGTCATTTAATCCCATGAGGAATTGCATTAATCTTGCAGAAGAAGTGAAATTTGAAATCGCCTTGGATGAACCACAAGAACATGGAGGTAATTGAACTACACAGTTCAATTGATCCCAAAGTTGCTTCAATTTTCTATAATACTTGGAAAAAGACGAATCACCTTGGCTAATTGAATAAATCTGTCTTTGGAACTGGTATATGAGAGGACCATTGCTTTCGCCAAAGTGTTCTTCTAGTTCTTGCCATAATTCCTTTGCAGTTGTTGCTAAAATGAAGGCACCAGTAATTTCTTTTGAAATCGCATTAAGTAGCCTCGATCTAACTATGCAATCAGCACTTTTCCATTCATCAAGCTCAGAACCTTCTGAATCAGGTCGATTCGATGTACCATCGATAAATCTTATCTTCTTCTTAGCTCCAAGAGCTAATTGTATCAAGAATTTCCATTGCATGTAGTTTTCATTACCAGTGAGTAAATTGGACACTAAAATCATACGAGGATCATTTCCTTTTGAATCAGAAGAAGAATTTTGTGTCGAATTGGATGAGGAGTTTGCATTCGAATTATAATCGGATTCGAATTCATGATTAGGATCAAAAATTGAACGAATTAGGGGTAAAGATCATAATCGATCTGCTCTGATACCATTCTAAGAATACGAATGAGAGAGAAATGAAAAACTGTTATTGAAATTCGTTACAATGAAAGAGAATACTAACTACCTATTTATACTGAAAGTAGAATGCTATTCTAGAGATATTTACATATAGACTAACTAACTAACAGAATATGTACACGTGTTATAATCTTCACAACTAGGGCTACACCAAGATGCACTAAAATTCACCACAACCTATATCAGAAAATCTGAAATCATAAAGAAAGGAAATCGGGGAGTTTAGATAACAAAATTCATATGTTATCGAGTAAATTGCATTTTTTTGTCCCCGAGACATGCATTGAGTTACATGTTTGCCATGGGATACAGAACTTGTTAGCAAAATATGGTCATTTTGAGAGTTCCTAAAATGACCCTCTTGGATGTAGACTCTTATTTTCTGTCACCTTGAAATTTGAATTGATCATCACCTGTTTTGCTTCTGATAATAGGTGGCAGATCCATGTGAAAGGAGCAACTTCTCCTAAATGGCTTCATAAGATCCGATCAATGTTCTCTACTTAATAATCAAAATGAATTGGAATAGCCAATGTTTCTTTCATAACTGATTTGTTGTTTTCATTACAGATTGGATTCCATGGTTTTGGATCTTATTTTAGACTTATAATCGAGGTCATGTTGCTTTTGGTTTTTATTATTTACACGTAAATATTGCATAATTATCTGTTCAAGAACATGAAACAAAATTAAATACATTTAGTTGTAGTAATAATAGTTGAGTTATTGTGAGTGTTTCCAGATTATGGTGATTTTCATTTAATCTACGATTTGAACACACACAAACATCAAACCAGTTAATCAACGAATTAAAAATAAAAATTAACACAAAAAGAACATACACACGACTTAGACATTTCATCAAACAGTTTATCTACGAAATCAAAAACTAAAAGATGAATAATAAATATACTAACCTCACTTCTTGATAATCACAATGCCTGGCAGAAAATAAACGGATGTTGCTGTGGTATAGAAAAGAGAGAGAAATCGATGGAAGAAGAAGTGATACATACATGAATGAATCGCCTAGATTAGAATATTACAGGAATCGTGTAATTGCTGATTTCTGGTCGAATAGATGGTATGATTGACTTGTTACCAGAAATAGATGAGTCTAATTGAAATAAGCGCAGAAAATCAGGAATCAATAAAACGCTTAACCATGGAGATATATTAGTGATATTTGTTTGAGAAAAAATTTAGAAAATCATTGTAAACACCTATATACCCAATTTAAAATTTCTTCCCAATTCTAGTCCCGTTTTTACACACACATAGAGCGCGCACACACACACAAAGCACTCACACACACACACCCCAACACAGCATATTCAAAAAATAAAAAAAAAACAAAATGATTTTGTGTGTGCAGTTTGAGTGTCACACCCAAAGTACATTGTTAGTGTGTGTGTGTGTTGTTTCAGCTTATTATATACATTAAAAAAATTGTTTTGCATAATTCACAATAAAAGTACATTGCTATTTAGTTTGTGTGCGTGTGTGTAACACAAACAACCACAAAAAATTACTGAATACATCTTAGAAATACGTGTACAAAACATGAGACACAACTGAAACAAATACCAATGTGGTATAATAGTGGGTTGCTGTTATAGTCACAAAAGAATTTGAAGTAGGATGTTATAAAAATATTAGAAGCATACTTCTGATAACTATTTGGTTAAATTTTGGCACAAGTTGTCAACTTAAATAGCATATAACACATAGTAAGTAACTTGTTATAAAATAATAAAATAATAAACAATAAAAATAAAATATACGTATATGAATTAAAATTTAGAAATTACACAAAAATCAAATAAGGGTATTTTGGTAATTTTTTATAAATTACATTATAATTCTAAAACTGAAAAAAACAATAGCAACATCTATGTTATTTAGTACATAAAATTACCTATGTTAAAAAGTACGAACGGTTTCAACACTACACGTTTTAGTACGGTTCTTATTTTTGGCTCCAAAAGTCCAAACAATTAAAATTGGATATATCTTTTAACGCATACAATGGTAAGAAAAAAGTAGTTATAATTGGATATATCTTTTAACGCATATAACAAACCTAACTTCCTAATGTTCGAATTGCTCAAATAGCCAGATGACATGTCTGCGCATCTAGCAAAACCCCCTGCATCCAAGTCTTCTACTATTTTGCATCCAGCAAAGCTAGAATGTTATAATTGACAAATGAATAGAAGTATATTCCTATTTTTTACATTTACATAAAAGGGATAAATGCAATACATAGAAATATATTTTCATTTATTGTGTATTATAGCATCCTACTTTTATTTATTTTGATAACAAAATTGCACTAACAAATTTTTCGTTTTAGGGCATTGTAATTTGAATTAAAGTAAGATGCTATAAAAAACACATCAACAAAAGTACATTTGGTCCGAAATTGAAAGTAAAAAAAGAAGAAATATAAGTAGGGACCAAAACTGAAAAATTATAATACATACAACTTTTTTTTCAGTTTTGTCTTTTTGAGTTTTAGTCCCTTTATTTTTATTTTTTCAGTTTTAACCCAAAAAGTTGTGTGTGTGCTGTATGTGTGTGGCAATAGAAGGTTGGCACGAGTTAAATGAAAATTTTATAGTTTTTAGATTTAAAAAGTTGTTCTAAATTGGAAGATGACTACATAAATCACTTAATGTGACATTATCATTCATGCCAAGCATAAAGTCTACCAGAGAGCGACATTACATACATCTCGTTTAATCAAACCAATGACTAAATTGAAGAGGAAATGCCCTAGAAGCATATGTTGGACATCGACACAAGAAAATAGTATCAGTAAATTGAATATTAACTTTTCTTATAAATCAATATTAGTTTATTAATACATCAATTAAAATCTTAGTTTAATTAGTAAAAATGATAATCAGATGGCTTTGAAGTAGCACATATAGCTAGAGCACCATATACGCCTAATTTATACAAAAATATTATAACACATAAAGAATAGACTACAAGTTTTATATGAATGTCATATGAATCACCTGTCATAATAGAGCACACACAGATTGTGAACTGATTGTGGCAGGTGCATATTTTCGCCTCGGACAAAACATGATATGAAACTACTCAATGGAATAAATCAAGATGAAAGCACGATAACCTTAATGCATGAAAAAAATACATGCCTGACTTTTGACTTTAGCATCATATTTGAATTCTTTTTTATTAAATAGTAATTGATGTGAAATTGGATACTTGATTTATGCACACGTCCTATTCTCTTTCAAATGAAGGCTAATATCAATTTTGTGTTTTCTTTGACTTGACTATGTTTTCTTTGTGTGTGTATGTGTGCAGTGTGTGTGTTTGAGTGATGTGTGTGTGTGTGTAAGTGTCATGTACTTTCTAGTTAGCAACAGAAATAGGGTCATTAAGAAAAAAGATGAAAACATTGATATATATCTCTATCTCATACCATCATCAATATAGATCTTCATCAGGTGTTATTCCAAATCTTCATTAGCCAAGTAATTAAATAATTTAGTAATCGCTTGATTATAAATAACATATAAATAACATAAAAATGATCCAAGTAACTAAATAATTTATCCCAAAGATTAGGATTCCTGTATTGATGAGTTAAGAAATTGTTTCAAACGAGGAGGGAGATGTAATACGAGTGAGCGGGAAAACATTGTGGTAGGTGTATAAGAGAAGGCCACATGGTAGTTGTAGTAGTCTTTTATTAGAAGTAAAGAAAAGGTTATGACTATGCATAGTCTAAGAATGAGGCAACCCACAAGAATGTGTCCTTGTCATCACAAAAAGAACATTGAGGATCCTATCATATAGTTAGAACCCTTTCTTCTCCCTCTATACCTCTACATATATATATTTACGACCACGACTCTGGATCATCTGTTGTATGCTATGTATGGTTATCTCCTTACCTCTCAAGAAAACCTCTAGTATATGCATCCTATAATTTTTCAAAACAACACCATTATCACTATACAAAAAAAATGAGACATGTAATATATATAATGATAAATATAAATTAAATATGCATCATTAGCCATCTCATGGCCAAACTTTAAACCCTCTAGATCTGTAGCAAAATAGTTTGGCTTCAAAGTGAAAATAAGATGCATCTGTAAAAACATATTGATCCATATAAGGTCTTTACTAGACAACTCTTTCTACATAAACGACATAATATAGTTGATGAAATTAGTTTTAAAAAATAGAATGTTAAAATTTATAATTATGATTACTTACCATTCTAAGACGGTGCTCGGAGTATCCAATGCTGCCATTCGTATGTGTGGATGTCAACCCCGAACTATCAATAGTGTTTCAGTTCTTCTTCCCACTCGCCGACCTTCTTTTGAATTAGTTTGTGTTGCAATACTATCAAAAAGAAAAATATATGTTCGTAATTTTAGTGTTATTGACATAATTTTAGTGTTATTGACATACTTTACTGTAGTCAGTATTACTATTGAGACAGACTGAGTTCAGTTTCCAAGGGACAGTTCCCCTGGCGGGGTCTAGGGGCAGCGGACGGGGTTAAGGGGGACCCGCCATGCAGGGGACAAAGGGTTGATCACCCAATCAGCGCGCTTGTCCTCTCCTGTCTTTGCAGGCGCCATGTTGGCCAAAGCGAGACCTGTCTCACCTATAAAGGCCCTCACAGGGCTCACGGTAAAGGGATCGCTCTCTCTCACATTACATAGAGATTATCCTCCATTCGCCAGAGAACTGACTTAGCCATCGGAGCGTTTTCCCGGGACCTCCTCACTGAGCTTGATGACATGTTGTGACACTTCTGTGACAAAACGTTGCAATAAATCTCTCTCCCCGTAGGCAAAACATGTCAGTCTGTCAACAAAAAAGAATGAAGTAATTTTAACCTGTTTTAATAAAGAAAACCAAAAAATGATTTGATTTATTACCTGGAATTGAGTGGACCTGAGGGTAGAGCTAGTGAGGTGAGAAGTAATAATCGGGGCAGGTTTGTTCAAGTGTTCTAGTCCCAAACCTTTAGTTGGTTTGTTCCTTTTTTTTTTTTTTTTTTTTTTTTGCTGCCAGAAACTCCGCAAATAGTCCTTGCTAATCTAAAATTTCATATAAAAATTATAATTATTAATTCTTGAAAATAAATTCATGTTTAGTTAGCGTTTTTTCAACTGTATTGTAACATCCTCGTTTTGGGCCTAGAAATTTTAGGCTTAAATCGACAAAATAATTTCTTTTTAAAATGTTGAATTAAATTCAAAGTAGTAATAATAATAATTTATTAAACAAATAGGTAAATGATTTTCTTGAAATTTGTATGATTCATAAATTGTTTTGCTTGAGACTGCTGCTCAATGCAAATACATATTTTTAAATCTCATAATTTTATATAAATACGTTGAGAGTCATATTTACACTTTGCTATTAATATTAAAGGTTTTAAAGGCGATTCAATTTAATATAAGAAATCTTATTATATTTATGACTGGTTGTTGTCATTTTATCAAATTAAATAAATTTGTTATTAAAAATGGATGATCTAGTAAAGTTTTCGTATCATAATGTCCAGGAGATTTTGTAAGAAACAACTTAGGGATATTTTAGTAATTTTGTTCAATGAGCGTGCGTTTCCATAATAGCCCTTAGTAGAGGGTGCATGAGTTTGTTATCTCTTCCGTGCCCCTGACCTGGACATGCGAGAGAGAGGAGAGAGTTGGATCTAGAGAGAGGAAGCTGGTTGAGCTTGTGGGTCTCGGTGATCTCTCAACATAACCTTGCCTCATAATAGAACAAGAAAACGAGTGAGGCGTAGAGAGAAAGGTGCGAGTAAGGGTCGGGTGAATGGTGGGTTTGGATGGCTGCATCCGGTGAGCTCGGGCAAAGAAGAGATACGAGTATCGCGGAGGGGAAGGTGGAACCGGTGGATCTCCCCGGCGACCGACCACATCGATGGTAGTAAGAGACAAGAGACAGAGATTGGCATTGGAAGCTAGGGTTTAATTGTGGTAGCGGATGGTTGGCAAGGTGTGACGTGGATTTCTGCCGCACCTAGAAGTCGGTGTCCAGCCACGGGAGCAGCTGCAAGCCAGCAATGGCTTTTGGCGATCGCAAGCAAGAGAGAACGGGATGTAATAAGGGATGTCGCGAAGGTTCGACCACCATCTGGTCGGAGAAGAGAAGGCACCGGAGAGGAGGGTTTTAGCTGGAAGGAAGGTGCAACGCCGGAGCGGTTGGCTGCTGTCGAAACCGTTGCCGGCGGCATAGTAACGGGGCAGCAACGAGATATGTTTTGCGAAGCATTCCAGAGGTATGTCGGATTGGTTGGGTGGATCTGGGGAATTAAAGAAACTCGATGGAGGCTTGCCACCCGATGGGTAGAAGCAGTCGTCGCCGGAAAATCGTGGTCGCCGGTTGGAGCCCTTTGTGCAGGAGCGTATGCGGAACAAGGAGGAAAGGTACCGTTTGACCTCGTTTGACTCCATTTAGGGCACGTATTAGGCTTTTTCCTCTAATGGGCTGATTACTTAGTGGACTAGCATGTAGACTCAAGTTATTGGATCAGATTAATAGAATGGACTCAATATTTACCTTAGATGACCTCATGAAGCAAGGAAATCATGGCCCGATTACATAATTAATGAATTGATTTAAATTCCAATTGTCCATTTAAACGTATTTTTGAATACTCAAATAGTAATCGGATGAATTTAGTTTAATTATTGAAGTTCAATCATTCGTTGTTATTTTTATCTAGATGATTAATTATCCATGATGCGAGTGTACTAATTAAACGTATCCTAAACTCGTTATTATTGATAATATGAGTTATAAACCAAGATAGTTAGATTAATTCAAAGTGTTTTTACTTATTATACATAATATTATTTGAGTAAAGGAAATTTAAAACCAATTATTAGAAATAACATGGATTTTAAAGAAAGATTATGTCACAAGTGAATTTTAACAATATGTGACTTTTGGGTAACAAAATGTTGTTTGATAATCAATATGACATTTTTATGTCTAGTGTAAGCACGATGAGTTGTTTAAGATGATTTTTAGAATGAACGTTTAAACCTTGTCCTTGTATCGACCCAAAATCAGTTATTAGATGAAACTTTAGTTAAGCTAGGAGATGATGACACTTTTAGATGGCGTATTAATTCTTATACGTTTGAATCATAGGGACTTGGAAGTTGAGCAGATGTTGCCTAGGATTTGACATTTTTAGTCAAGGACGTTTCGAGATTTGTGTTGACTTTTCAGTCAGCCTTCAGGTGAGTTTACCGTGAGTACACATCCTTCCCACTACATTTTCGTGTGTGTTTTCAATTACTTTTCACGCATGTTATTATGTGCAATGTGTTATATGATTATTACTTGTGCATAGCATGAAAAAAATGAGTTTTCTAAAGATGTTTTCAAATAAAGATGATGATGTTTTGAAAGAAGTTTTGAGCATCCTATTTGTGCATTGCATTGCATATAGGATGGGATTGACCGAGTGAACCTTATGACGAAGATGAGATGATTGTCCCGGATTTAGGGAAATCAAGGGCAAAATGCCCAAAATGAGATGTTTGTCCCGGATTTAGGGAAAATCGTTCCCGACAATAGGGAACCGCATGAGGGAGTTGCTAACCCTCATGGGACTAGTGTGATGGCCACTAGTTCTAGTTTAGCCTATACGGGGATCTAGTGATATGCTTCGTGCGTGTCATTTGTGAACTTAGGTAGGTGCCATTGAGGTGAGTTGGACTTTTATGAGATGGACGTGGGTTTGGGATAGTTGCATCATGCATTGCATTTGCATATCATAACTATCTATTTTGAGTAAATCCTTATGATGTTTTAAAGTGTGATTAAAACCTATTTTTGGGGGTTTGTCCCGAGTGTGGTAGTTCACTGCCTACTCGAAATGGGTCAACCTCGGGTAAGCTCACTAGGCATTTCAATTGCCTAACTTATTTTGATGTGTACTCAGGTTGAGAAGTTTAGATGACTTTAGAAGAGCTGGACGTTTAGAAGGCTACGGTTTGTGTGGTTTCATTTAAGCTGTGTAATGGTAGTTAAATTGATACAACCTCGCTACTTTATAAACAAAAATGTTTTATCTAAAATGGGACCAAATGGTGTTTTTCCGCAACTTAAACCTAAATTATTACTCATTAAACCCCATGTGTTTTAAAATGGTTTTGAAAGAAAATGACTTATTTGTAGATGATGAAATTGAAGTTTTACTAAAGGATGATTTTTGAAATAATGATGATAAACCATGGGATAAAATGATGTTTTATGAAAAGCTTTAAGCGAGGGTGTTTCAATTTGGTATCAGAGCATGAGTTTAAGTGAACTAGGTACTAGGAGTAGTGCTTAGACTTAAACTAGGATGCTTTCAAGGATGTTTGACCTCTTAAGTAGTTGGTCCTTAGAACCTAGTGGTAAATGCTTGCTTGTGACTAAGTTCCTAACCAGTTAATTAGTGACTTAGGTTTGGCATGAGTATAGTTTCTTGGTAGAAAGGATTCGTATATGAAGCTTCTCATGAGGATATGAAGTGTAACACTGAATAATGAAGAGTGTGTTACAACATGAGGAACAACCACATGAGGATGATTACCGGTAAGGACTTGGCTTCAAACTTCAAGTGCCTCTGAAGAATAAAGGATTATAGTAGATAAAGTAGGGACAACTGGTATCGGATGAAACTCGAGGCGTATTGAGATTTTTTTTAGTGGTCTTGGCATTGAGGAGCCGACTAAGGGAATAGTAATGACAACCTTGAGCAAGCAAGGAGCATGTTATTAGTTAAGTGAAGAGTAGATGAAGACTTGGAGCTGTTAAGGAAATTCTCTTGTTGTGATGCTTAAAACCTTTCTTCCTTACACTTAACTCATTGTGCGATCGTCTGTTATTTATTCGGCGTTCAATCTTGTGACCTTGCCTTGGATCTAGAAGACTAAGAGCATATGTGAGAGTAGTGTGGTTCTACCCTTTGCATCTGAGCTAGAGGAACCATTTAGTAAAAAAAATTATTAGGTCTCGATAGTGAATGACGACTTAGTTGACCCGTAAAGACTTATTGGTATGATGAGGTGTTGATTGTGCTTAAAACCAAGGATACATGATGATACTAAAAGTCGTAGGTTTTAAAACCTTTGTCAATTTAAGGTGCACGATTTAGTTAACATAATATGTCCTAATAAGATCATAAGAATAATGTAAGACAAGTCTTTTTCAAGAGTGTTGCAAATATATATATAAAATAAAAATAAAAATAAAAATAAAACTTTTCGCAAATCTTTTTGTGCGAGTGTATCGTACAAAATGCGAAACTTTCAAGAAAAGCAAATGACAAATGGGGCCATCATGAATCGGTAGTTAATACCCATGATTGATGATCTCTTTGGAATTTTGTTAGGATTTTCGAAATGATGCATTTCAAATAATAATAATAATAATAATAATAATAATAATAATAATAATAATAATAATAAAATAAGATAAAATAAATAAATAAATAAATTGAAAATTATTGTTTCTTATAAATATTAGAATTTTGAGAACTACTTTTCATAAAAGTGAATTAAATCTTTCATAAGAGATAGTTTCTTAAACACATTAATCATAAAGTTGAGTGTTTAACCTTTGTACAAACAAAAGGTCAAGGCGAGGACGATTTCAAATTTAACATTCATATGTTTCAAGAAAGATGTTTATGAAAAGAAAATTCTGGGTAAGTAATTCTTGGAAGGGACATGGTTTGGGCAAAAGTTTAACTAAGTGTACCACAAATTTTATATTTATTCGAGACTTAAAAATGGTTAACTTTTGAGATTTTGGAAAAAACTTTCACCTTATTCTTTCTTGGTGATTCCGGGGACGGAATCATTTTAAGGGGTGGATAATTGTAACATCTTCGTTTTGGGCCTAGAAATTTTAGGCTTAAATCGACAAAATAATTTCTTTTTAAAATGTTGAATTAAATTCAAAGTAGTAATAATAATAATTTATTAAACAAATAGGTAAATGATTTTCTTGAAATTTGTATGATTCATAAATTGTTTTGCTTGAGACTGCTGCTCAATGCAAATACATATTTTTAAATCTCATAATTTTATATAAATACGTTGAGAGTCATATTTACACTTTGCTATTAATATTAAAGGTTTTAAAGGCGATTCAATTTAATATAAGAAATCTTATTATATTTATGACTGGTTGTTGTCATTTTATCAAATTAAATAAATTTGTTATTAAAAATGGATGATCTAGTAAAGTTTTCATATCATAATGTCCAGGAGATTTTGTAAGAAACAACTTAGGGATATTTTAGTAATTTTGTTCAATGAGCGTGCGTTTCCATAATAGCCCTTAGTAGAGGGTGCATGAGTTTGTTATCTCTTCCGTGCCCCTGACCTGGACATGCGAGAGAGAGGAGAGAGTTGGATCTAGAGAGAGGAAGCTGGTTGAGCTTGTGGGTCTCGGTGATCTCTCAACATAACCTTGCCTCATAATAGAACAAGAAAACGAGTGAGGCGTAGAGAGAAAGGTGCGAGTAAGGGTCGGGTGAATGGTGGGTTTGGATGGCTGCATCCGGTGAGCTCGGGCAAAGAAGAGATACGAGTATCGCGGAGGGGAAGGTGGAACCGGTGGATCTCCCCGGCGACCGACCACATCGATGGTAGTAAGAGACAAGAGACAGAGATTGGCATTGGAAGCTAGGGTTTAATTGTGGTAGCGGATGGTTGGCAAGGTGTGACGTGGATTTCTGCCGCACCTAGAAGTCGGTGTCCAGCCACGGGAGCAGCTGCAAGCCAGCAATGGCTTTTGGCGATCGCAAGCAAGAGAGAACGGGATGTAATAAGGGATGTCGCGAAGGTTCGACCACCATCTGGTCGGAGAAGAGAAGGCACCGGAGAGGAGGGTTTTAGCTGGAAGGAAGGTGCAACGCCGGAGCGGTTGGCTGCTGTCGAAACCGTTGCCGGCGGCATAGTAACGGGGCAGCAACGAGATATGTTTTGCGAAGCATTCCAGAGGTATGTCGGATTGGTTGGGTGGATCTGGGGAATTAAAGAAACTCGATGGAGGCTTGCCACCCGATGGGTAGAAGCAGTCGTCGCCGGAAAATCGTGGTCGCCGGTTGGAGCCCTTTGTGCAGGAGCGTATGCGGAACAAGGAGGAAAGGTACCGTTTGACCTCGTTTGACTCCATTTAGGGCACGTATTAGGCTTTTTCCTCTAATGGGCTGATTACTTAGTGGACTAGCATGTAGACTCAAGTTATTGGATCAGATTAATAGAATGGACTCAATATTTACCTTAGATGACCTCATGAAGCAAGGAAATCATGGCCCGATTACATAATTAATGAATTGATTTAAATTCCAATTGTCCATTTAAACGTATTTTTGAATACTCAAATAGTAATCGGATGAATTTAGTTTAATTATTGAAGTTCAATCATTCGTTGTTATTTTTATCTAGATGATTAATTATCCATGATGCGAGTGTACTAATTAAACGTATCCTAAACTCGTTATTATTGATAATATGAGTTATAAACCAAGATAGTTAGATTAATTCAAAGTGTTTTTACTTATTATACATAATATTATTTGAGTAAAGGAAATTTAAAACCAATTATTAGAAATAACATGGATTTTAAAGAAAGATTATGTCACAAGTGAATTTTAACAATATGTGACTTTTGGGTAACAAAATGTTGTTTGATAATCAATATGACATTTTTATGTCTAGTGTAAGCACGATGAGTTGTTTAAGATGATTTTTAGAATGAACGTTTAAACCTTGTCCTTGTATCGACCCAAAATCAGTTATTAGATGAAACTTTAGTTAAGCTAGGAGATGATGACACTTTTAGATGGCGTATTAATTCTTATACGTTTGAATCATAGGGACTTGGAAGTTGAGCAGATGTTGCCTAGGATTTGACATTTTTAGTCAAGGACGTTTCGAGATTTGTGTTGACTTTTCAGTCAGCCTTCAGGTGAGTTTACCGTGAGTACACATCCTTCCCACTACATTTTCGTGTGTGTTTTCAATTACTTTTCACGCATGTTATTATGTGCAATGTGTTATATGATTATTACTTGTGCATAGCATGAAAAAAATGAGTTTTCTAAAGATGTTTTCAAATAAAGATGATGATGTTTTGAAAGAAGTTTTGAGCATCCTATTTGTGCATTGCATTGCATATAGGATGAGATTGACCGAGTGAACCTTATGACGAAGATGAGATGATTGTCCCGGATTTAGGGAAATCAAGGGCAAAATGCCCAAAATGAGATGTTTGTCCCGGATTTAGGGAAAATCGTTCCCGACAATAGGGAACCGCATGAGGGAGTTGCTAACCCTCATGGGACTAGTGTGATGGCCACTAGTTCTAGTTTAGCCTATACGGGGATCGAGTGATATACTTCGTGCGTGTCATTTGTGAACTTAGGTAGGTGCCATTGAGGTGAGTTGGACTTTTATGAGATGGACGTGGGTTTGGGATAGTTGCATCATGCATTGCATTTGCATATCATAACTATCTATTTTGAGTAAATCCTTATGATGTTTTAAAGTGTGATTAAAACCTATTTTTGGGGGTTTGTCCCGAGTGTGGTAGTTCACTGCCTACTCGAAATGGGTCAACCTCGGGTAAGCTCACTAGGCATTTCAATTGCCTAACTTATTTTGATGTGTACTCAGGTTGAGAAGTTTAGATGACTTTAGAAGAGCTGGACGTTTAGAAGGCCACGGTTTGTGTGGTTTCATTTAAGCTGTGTAATGGTAGTTAAATTGATACAACCTTGCTACTTTATAAACAAAAATGTTTTATCTAAAATGGGACCAAATGGTGTTTTTCCGCAACTTAAACCTAAATTATTACTCATTAAACCCCATGTGTTTTAAAATGGTTTTGAAAGAAAATGACTTATTTGTAGATGATGAAATTGAAGTTTTACTAAAGGATGATTTTTGAAATAATGATGATAAACCATGGGATAAAATGATGTTTTATGAAAAGCTTTAAGCGAGGGTGTTTCATGTATACTTATCATCTGTTGCACTAGAACATTGTTGTCGCCCTCAAAAGTCGATTGTACATCATACTCGCTGTTTACATGACCAACATGGTTTTCAGTCTTTAAACCTTGTGGTGACCTTGCCCACCACAAGCTTCTCTACATTCCTGAAATAAATCAGAGCATTATAAATCCACATTTTAACAAACTGGTTAATATTATTATTAATATTTAATAATAATTTTTACGACCTTTTATATATAGACCTGAAGGGTTCGCATGCAAGAAACGATTTGGTGTTGCTTTGGCATTATTATTCCTCTATACTTTCTTGAAAGTTACATAAATCCCTAGACTTATAGTTGTTAATTGTTATAGCTAGGCACCTTCCTATTAATCCTTTATTTGTGTTCCACATTAACTATTGGTAACGTATACATAAATTTATAATTTATGGGATAATTTCATATATATCCTAAATAAATATGTAAATATCATATTTGCCTTAGTTATAACTTAAATATCATATTTGTCCTAAATAAATATCTAAAATATCATATATATACCCAAAATCTATTTTTTATATATTTTATAAACATTTTAAATCATATTTTAAATTTTTTCTAAATAGTTAAAAACATTTTAATTAAAAAACAATCAAGTTGGACCATTATACCCTTGCTGAAAATACCTCCCGATTACACATTATTCTCGATCGCGTCTATCCCCGAATTCACGTCTTTGCTTCACGTAGAAACTCGATCACGTCAATCTCGCATTTTCTGGTTATTGGAATCGTTTGTTGGAATTGATAGTTTTGTTAATCGGTTCTTGGTGTTTGCTGATTTCTGGAATCGAATTCTTGATACCTCCTGCATTGGAATTGATTACTATAAGGGTTTTGTGAATAATCACCTTAATTAAGGTGAGCCGATGTATTGAATAATATATATATATATACAAGGGAGTACAACAACTAATGCTAAAATACAGGATAAACAAAGATAAGATACAGAACATAACAAACTAGTCCTATTACCCCCCCATAAGCGAAGAGGGGGATGGTCCAACTCGAAGCTTGGTGCGAAATGTTTCAAACAAGGGTCGAGGAAGACTCTTGGTAAATATGTCAGCAAGTTGTAGATGCGTAGGAACAAACGTCGTGTGTAACTTGCCAGAAAGAACTAGTTCCCGAACGAAATGATAATCGATGTCGATATGCTTGGCACGTTTATGAGCAATCGGATTTTGACTAAAAAACAGAGCACTACGATTGTCACAAAGGAGCGTGGGACGACCGGAAGGACATGAAGCTCCCGTAGCAAGTGGGTGATCCATATGATTTCTGCAGCAGTGTTCGCCAAGGCTCGGTATTCCGATTCACAACTAGATCGAGACACAGTTGGTTGTTTCTTGGCGCTCCAAGAGACAAGATTTCCACCCAAAAAAATGGAGTAACCGTATGTCGATCGACGGGTCTCAATACATCGTGCCCAGTCAGCATCTGAGTAGCCCAAGATATGAGGTTTGGAAGCATGTGAAAAAGTGAGACCATAGGATAAGGTGCCCTTGATGTAACGCAAAATACGTTTTACGGCCTAAAAATGATCTTGCATAGGATTTTGTAAGAATTGGCTCACCTGATTGACCGCATAAGAGATGTCCGGTCTAGTAATAGTAAGGTACCGAAGAGCACCCACTAAAGAACGATAGTGAGTGGGATCTGGAAAGGGTGTTCCTTGACTAGTAAAATAAGTCGATGTAGATAGGGGAGTGGCAACCGGTTTTGTGTCAAGGAGCTTTGCACGGGCAAGAAGGTCGTGAGCATATTTTGATTGATTGAGAAAAATACCGTTGGCAAGATAGGAGACCTCGAGTCCAAGAAAGTAATTAAGCTTGCCAAGATCAGTGATCGAAAACTCTTTGTTGAGATGAGAGGTGAAGGTGCGAATAAGAGCAGTGTTGTTCCCGGTTAAGATAATGTCGTCGACGTACACCAACAAATATAAAATTGAAGAGTCTCGCTTAAAAATGAATAGCGACGTGTCAGCACGACTACATGTGAATCCAAGGGTAACGAGGAAGGTGCTTAATCGTTGAAACCACGCCCTCGGAGCTTGATTGAGTCCATAAAGAGCTCTTTTGAGTAAGCAAACATGGTTCGGATATTTAGGGTTGACAAACCCTGGTGGCTGTTCCATGTATACAGTGTCGGAAAGAGTACCATTTAGAAAGGAGTTTTTAACGTCTAACTGATGAAGAGACCATTGGTTTAGAACAGCCAGGGATAGAATGATCCGAACGGTGGAAGCTTTTACAACGGGGCTAAAGGTTGCAGAGTAGTCGACGCCCGGGACCTGAGTAAAACCTTGAGCGACGAGACGAGCTTTGAATTTGTCAATGGAACCATCAGCCCGAAATTTGGTACGAAATACCCATTTAGAACCAACAATATTTGTGCGAGAAGGTCTGGGAACTAAATCCCAAGTGGAGTTTTGATTTAAGGCAGCCATTTCACTACACATTGCAGCATACCATTTCGGATCCTTGGCGGCAGTTTTGAAACCTTTGGGTTCTTTGGTGGTAAATAGAGCATGATGAAGGGCTGATGAAGACAAAAAGGCAAGATCGGTGCCGGAGGTGGTCTCGGTTGGGGATGAGACCGTGGGCAAGGGTGATATGGCGGCTGTGGAGTTTTGAGTGACGGACAACGTAAGTGGAACAGCCGGTGGAGTCGGTTGAATGCAAAGATCGCAAGGGTCGCTGGAGGGTGGTGGGGAAGTAGGTGCGGATGGAGCTGGAGTAGTGGGGACCACGGTTGGATGGGGTGGAGCTGTCGAGGAGTCACCACAGTAAGTGGACAATAGTAAGTGAGTGGGTGAAGTAGTAGTTCCGACACCGGCAAATGGAAAAACCGACTCATTAAACTGAGCATGACACGTGATGTATGTACGCCGAGTGGAAAGATCAAGGCACTTATACCTTTTGTATTGAGTGCTATAACCGATGAAGACACAAGGAGCACTGCGCGGTGCTAATTTGTGAGAGGAGTAATCACGTAAATATGGAAAAACAAGGCTGCCAAATACCCGGAAATTCCCATAATTGGGTTTTGAGAGAAACAATAACTCATAAGGAGATTTGTTATCAAGAAGTTTTGTGGGTAGCCGATTAATAATGTAAGTGGCGGAGCTAAACGCATAAGTCCAAAGAGTAGCTGGAATATTTGCATTGAACATCATGGCGAGACCTGTTTCAGTGATATGACGGTGCTTGCGTTCCGCCCTTCCATTCTGTTGCGGAGTGTAAGGGCAAGATAACCGGTGATGTGTACCGTTTTTGTATAAAAAAGTACGAACTCGTTCATTTTTAAATTCAGTCCCCCCATCTGATTGAAACATTTTAACTTTGCAAGAGAATTGTGTTTGAACAAGGGCAACAAAATTCTCAAGAATGTTATAAAAGTCCGACTTTGCTTTCAATGGATAAAACCAGGTGAACCTTGAAAAATCATCAACAAAAATAGCGTAGTATTGAAACCCATCGGTAGACATCACAGGAGAAGGGCCCCATAAATCACAATGAATCAAATCCAAAACATGTAAAGCACGTTTAAGATTAAGATCAAAAGGTAAGCGTTTGCTTTTAGACAATTGGCACGAAGAACATTACGTAGGATTAGGTAAAACAGAAGTAATCGATAAACAACCAAACTTGTTCAAAAGTGAAATTACATCATAAGAAACGTGCCCTAATCTACTATTCCATAATTGAAAAGATGCTCGAAGACGTCTTGAAGATAGTTTAGCTAAAAACGCATGTTGACCTTTGTCAAGAACATATAGACCATGTCTACGGCGCCCCTGTGCTAGTGTTTCCCTTGAAGTTCGATTCTGAATAAGAAACATAGGATCAGAAAATAAAACATCTACTGGATTATCTTGTGTAAGTTTGCTAACAGATAGCAGGCTTTTAGTAAGATCAGGTACCACAATAACATCATTTAATGCAATATTGGGAAGAAGACGGGAGTGACCAATATGAGAAATAGAGGCGGTGTGGCCATTACCAAAAGAGACAAGATCATTACCAGAATATGTAGTTGCTGAATCCAAATGAGAAGGAGACGAGGTCATATGGGATGAGGCACTAGTGTCAACAAACCAATCAGGAGAAGACCCATCAGCAACATGACATTGAGCTTGAAATTGTTGTGCAAGATTAGCATCGAGAGATGGTGGTCGAGAGGAAAAGGTGGGAAAATCGGGGCATTGATTTGCATAGTGACCTTCTTTGCGGAATAGTTGGCAACGTGGGGGCCTACAATTACCACGACCCCGACCACGTGAGCCACCACGAGACTGATCACGGCCACCACGACCTCGAGAGGAGTTGGTAGATCCGTGAGTAGTAGACAGGAAAGCATCCTGGGAGCAGAAGTACCGGTTACGGATTGGAGAAATAATTCGTGGCTTTCGGCTTGCGAGACGAGATCACGGAAAGAAGGTCGAGGCCGGATCAGACGTTGCGTGGTGGAGAAAGTTTCGAAGGAAGAGCCAAGACCGCATAAAAACCAGTGAGATTTATCAAGCTCATCAGGAGGGTGACCGATTGCATTAAGCTGATCACAAGTAGCTTTAAAGGTACGAGCAAATTCAGCAACAGTAGAAGTACCTTTTTTGAGGTTACGGAGGGTATCTCGAAGAGTGTGCATACGATCAACGGAATCGTGACGATAGACGGCTTCAAGGGCGGACCAAATGGCATGAGAAGTGGTATGACCCAAAGTAGCAGCCATGGCTTCTTCAGAGAGAGAAGCCTGGAGGAGAAGGCGAGCCCGTTGATCGGCAGTAACCCAAGAAGAGAAAGTCGGATTTGAAGACGAGGTTGAACCGGTGGTGATAGTGGCTGGCGGCACAGGAAGAGACCCATCAACATAACCGATAAGGTGTTGATTGGTTAGTAAAGGTAGCATCTGATTCCTCCACAGGAGATAATTGGTAGATGAGAGCTTTATGGTGAGCATATGAAGAACCGTGGCTAGAGGGAGAGGAGAATCATCAGGAGAGTCGCCGGCCATGATGAAGAGAGAGGAAGGAAATACGGCCAGGAGGGTTTAGCCTGATACCATATAAGGGTTTTGTGAATAATCACCTTAATTGAGGTGAGCCGATGTATTGAATAATATATATATATATACAAGGGAGTACAACAACTAATGCTAAAATACAGGATAAACAAAGATAAGATACAGAACATAACAAACTAGTCCTATTAATTACAATCTTGGGTTTGTTTTTGGAATCGGTTTATTCCAGGTAAGAGTTTACCACAAATTGCGTGAACGGGCACTAATCCAAAAAATCGAAACAATTAAACGGTAAACCGATACAATTTCAACAAACAAAAACAGTTAATTAAACCCATTTCAAAATCGGTTTACTGCTTAAATATAATCCAAAATAAGAAGTGTATTTAAAAAAGAAATTGGAATAAAAATAACCTCACAGAACTGATATTATACATCTATTTAATTACTGTGTTTTTTGGCCTCTCGGTGTACGTTTTTTTTTGGTTTGTGTAACGCGGGTTATATGGATCCGTTTTTTGGATCCATTTTTTTTCGGATCCTACTTACACCTGTTAATTCCAATTGCTTGCCAGCTGCCCTAACCCACCGCCGATCACTTTCATCTCCCTCGCCCCCTCTCATTTTCCCCTACCGATCGGTACTTTGCTCCTCTCAAAACAACGATTTCTTACCAGTACATGGTCTCTTTCCTCCCCATTCGTTCGACCAGTACCTCCAATTACTCCGTCGCCGCCTTTTACCAACACAATGCTCATCCTTTCAATCAATTCGACTGTGACGACATGTTACTCCGTGATATGCTGGCGGCAGTGGAAGGCGTAGATTTTCCGAAATTAACTTCCTCAGCCATCAAGTAAGAGGAAGTCACTTACGAGCCGAAGAAGATAAAGTCGTATCGGGGTGTGAGGAAACGACCCTGGGGGAAGTTCGCAGCAGAGATAAGAGATTCCACAATAGCTTCTCTAAGATGATTAAGATTATGAAGAACTTTACAAGATATTGCTGTTCATTGTATTTTGATTACTTAATTAGATTCAAATTTGTGATTGGCAGTCTAATTGATCATTCATAGCCGTTGCTGGAACATATCCGCAAATCATATGATGACTGCTTTGGCATAGCCGTTGCTGGTTGTTTTTTATTTTCCGTTTGTTGTCTTGAATTTTGGAATCAACATCTGGCACAGCTTCAACCTCAAGGTAAAGTGATCAATCATTAGAGTCTGGAAAAACTACAGAAGCAATATTGTTTCTATCAGATGAAAATACAGTGATTCCACTCATAAAGGATATGAAAATTTCAACGAGAAAACAGTGAAATAGAGAGGAAAAAAGTAGTTATAGGCTGTGTGAAGGGGGAGAGCTTCTGGACCGTATTTTATCCAGGTAATAATCAAACACCAAGTTTTCATCAACCATATGTTTTCTTATACTGTAACATAGTCATCACCATTTTCATGTCACAGAGGTGGAAGATATACAGAAAACGATGCTAAATCAATTGATGTGCAAATCTTGAGTGTAGCTTCCTTTTGTCATCTTCAAGGTGTTGTGCACCGTGATTTAAAGCCAGAGGTCTATATCATTTTTTATTTTTTTAAATTAATTGATATTTGAATCCATTTCTTCTGATTAATGAATCGCCCTAAATTTTTACACAGAACATTCTGTTTAGCACAAAAGAGGAAGATTCTCCATTAAAGGTTATAGATTTCGGTTTATCTGATTATGCAAGACCAGGCAACTTTCTGATTTTACACACATACAAATTACAAACATGGTGTTTATTTCGATTATTATTAAAAAAAGATAAATTCTTGTGAATCTACAAATCTACGACTGAATGATATTGGTGGTAGCGCGTATTATGTTGCACCTGAAGTACTACATAGATCATACAATGTGGAAGCTGATATTTGGAGTATTGGTGTTATAACATATATATTATTATGTGGAAGCCGACCCTTTTTTGCTAGAACAGAATCCGGAATCTTCCGTTCTGTTTTAAGGGCAGATCCTAATCTTAACGACTCACCTTGGCCTTCTGTAACACCAGAAGCCAAGGATTTTGTGAAAAGACTTCTTAGTAAAGATCACATGAAAAGAATGACCGCCTCTCAAGCCTTGACTAAGATATTATGTATGTTACTTTTTGCTAACTTATAATTTTTTTTTTAGTTTTTAAATCATAAATGACTGTTAGAATTTGAAGCATTTATAGTTTTCTTTTCAAATTTCCGCCATACATGTTTTGATATTTGTTTTCATTCAATTCGAATTCAAGTACTCCATGAAACCATGAGATTATACAATAACAACATATTATAAAATTGATTGATGCAAAGGTGCGCTTGAAGTGGGGTGTGCTGTCCCTATTGGCTGGGCCTTCAATTGTATTTTTTTATTCGAAATTATAAACTCTAATTTCCGTCTATCGGATCAAACAATCCTGGTATCAAACGAATGCTTCAAAAAACTCTTGGAAGACCGCCTGGTGTTTCAAATCCCAACACCATTTCTCCTTGGTCGGTAGAGAAAGTTGACCACCACTTTTTTACATGGCTTAAGGTATGAAAGCATCACTATCTAAAGACGGTTAGATGCAATAATATGTTTTGTGTCTCACTTATGTGTTATGATACAAAGTCGCTGCATTTGGACTTATAGATTCTACTATTTTTTAGTCATATTAGATACTACAACAAGAAAATCATAATTTTTTTAACTAGAATACTTGAAAATATGCCTTTTTTTCACAGAAAATTCATAGAATTTCATCCGTTTTATCCCAATTTTAATTGCTATTGTCTCCGAGCTTTCTAACATATTTTTGTTTATATCTCAGAAGATGTTTAGCAATTTTCCAAGGGGGTTCACGTCATCATATGCGAAAATCCATATAACTTGAACCAGGTTATGGCATGTCACTTTTATTTCTTTATCTTATAGCCATTGTACTTTGAAAGATGCATGAATGTTATTCATCAGGCAATGAATGCTTTTTTGTTTCTTGATTTACTTTTGTGAACTGTTAAAAAATCTCTTATCACTCTAAATGAAAATGTTACTTCTAAGATTTAATCTGCATATCAAAAACTCAGTATGTTTAAATAAATCCATCATGATCTATTTATGAGAAACTTGGTTTGGTTGATTGTGATTTTGAGTTCTTTTATTGCTTCAAAGCTCGAATTTTTTTCAACGATCTCTCTATCAGTTTTATGTTTGGTTGGTTGTCTACGTTTATGCTAAATATGAGATTCAAGCATCAAGAACTCATTGACAATCTTAGTTATGCTATGGTTGTGGCAATATTTTATTTATTATTTACCTACACTTAATGTATCTCATTAAGCACTTATTTTTGCAGAGTAATCAAATCTTCAAATCAAGAAACAGAGGTGCGTTAAGAGCCGAATGATAAAAGTTGCCTAATGTAAGAGTTTGAAAAACAAAACCCTGACAGCCAAGAGTTGTTTTCAAAAGTAAGAATAAAGTTACCTTTTTACCTTTTGTTGCTAAAGTAGATATAATTTGTTTGTTTCTTTCTTCGATACGCAGGTAATGAATGTGATTGAAAAACCTCACAATTATCATCTCCCATTTGTCGGAAGCAGTAGGTTTTTAAAATCTTAAAAGAACCACTTCTTCAAAATTAAAATGACTGCTTATGTAAAGAAATATCTCATACAATTTCTTTGTATATACTATATACTTTATAGAAAATAATCAAGGGTTCGAGTTTCAGAAGATGTAACACGAGAGTTTTAGTTCCAATAGGCCACTTGATATGACAGTGCTGTGTTTGGGTTGTTAAAAGAATAACCCGGTATTATTCTTTTAATTTCTTAATTTTAAGTTGAAGGTTTTCATCTTATTAAAAATTCCGTTTTTAACCTTTCAGGAAAGGTCGTGTGTTTTGCTAAGATTCGCTGATTTGATAGAAAAACGCAACTATGACATTGCGGCCCTTGAGACATGGGACAACCGGAAGCCATATGAAGAAGCTGCTAAACGGGAAGTACCAATGCTCGCACGTCTATTTCGCTATTATGCTGGTATGTAATAGAAAATTCTGTGAATAAATGGTACAAGTTGTACTTCATAAGGTACAAATTATGTTGGTGGAATTTTGTAGGTTGGGTGGATAAGATCCATGGGTTAACGGTTCCAGCAGATGGACCTTACTATGTGCAAACTTTACATGAACCAATTTGGGTTGCGGGACAGATCATTCCATGTAACTTTCCTCTTCTTATGTTTGCTTGGAAAGTGGGGCCCGCACTCGCTTGTGGAAACACCATTGTTCTGAAAACAGCTGAATAGACTCCATTGACCGCTCTTTATGTTGCACGATTGCTCCTTAAGGTACCATAAGATTTTGTTTATTGGAAAAATAACTAGACCGATTCCAAATTAATTGGTTAATTTGTAAAACTGTTTTGAAACTTCTAGGTTTTTTTTGGAAATTATAAATTATAAGAAGTTAAACTTCAAAGTTGCGCAAAACATAATAGGTTTTCTGTAATTTGGCCTTTTTAAAAATATGAATTAATTGGCTTTTAATATCCATAGGCTGGTATTCCTCTTGGTGTACTTGATATAGTTTCAGGATTCGGTCCGACTGCTGGTGCAGCTCTTGCTAGCCATATGGATGTTGATAAGGTAAGTGTTTAGTATATAAATGATCAAATCTTTGAATATATCATGCTCATTACCATCAAATTTGATAATTCAAAACTTCTATTTGCAGATTGCTTTTACAGGATCAACTGAAACCGGTAAAAGTATGCAAGAATTGGTTGCAAAAAACAATCTCAAGCCATGTACTTTAGAGTTTCAAGGGAAACCACCTTTTATTGTTTGTAAAGATGCTGACATTTATCAGGCCGTGGAGCTACCTCACTTTGCTCTCTTTTTCAATCAAGTATGTATTTTCATTTGTTTATTTATCATAGCATCGTACTTCGCCATTCAAAAAAATAAAATAAAAAATTCCATTTCTTCCTATCAAACATTGTACAATTAACTTTTGCTTATTAAGACAGGATACTTTGAAAAATCTACTCAATTATATGTATTTTGTTGACTAATGTGATTATAATTCAAGTACCATGATTCCAAATTTTATAAAATTGTTTTGTTGCACATACCGTCATTTATATGTCTGATATAGTATCATACTTTAATTTCTTATTATTACAACATTGTACTTTTAAAAAGCTTTTTATTATGTTGCACATGCTGTCATTTATATGTCTGATAAAGCTCATTTATATGATGTCTTATGAAAAAAAATTTGATTTTACCATTGAACTTTGCAAAAAAAAAGTTCATTAATAGCATTGAACTTTGCAAAAAAAATGTTCATTAATAGCATCGTACTTTGAAGAAATGGCTTTTTTCGAAATCTTCTTAGATTTCCAGGAAAATTTTATTTCTTTTAAATTAATGCTCATTTATACGACATTTTCTGGAAAAAAAATTATCGACTTTAGCATTGAACTTTGCGAAAAAGTGGTGTAGGGATCGACCGAAGCTTTTGTTTGATATAACCTGCACTTTTAATGATATGCAATATGTTGTGTTTCATGGAGTTGTACACATCGGGAACATGGAGGCTTATCAGGTATTTTAGTTTTTTGTTTTGTCAAAAGTTTACAAGGGTTAAATATGAGAAATAGCAACATACTTTGATTTATTTGCTCATTATAGCTTTCTACTAAACCGTATGATCCTTATAACTCATGATAGTTTGACTAACACATTCCCCCTGACCCGTGCAGAGCACGGGTGGATACTAGTTCATATATAATCCTAGAACACCAGATGGACTTGGAACGGGCGACATTCTCACATTTGATGCATTTGGGCTTGTTAAGGCCGCGAAGGTTCTTTGAAGTATTGATGCTCGAATTACTTATCACCATCGGGGTTGTCGTGGTAGAGGCGATTCTTACACCGGGGGAGCTGTCGTAGCCGGTGTTTGAGAACGGAGACATACTGATGTGAGGAGGTGGTAGAGCGATGTGGGTGGACCGTCGAGATGAGGTGCCAAACTGCCGATGGATATGTCGATTTAGGGCCAACTGCAAAGTAAAGCGGCAAAGGCTTGCTGGTAATGCTTCGGCGAGAGTCGGGGTTTACCTTTCGCATAGATTAACTTAATAAATGTTTTTTTTAAACCTAATATAATAAACGTATAACTACACGCATCTCGTTTATTTCGGATATAGCGTTCAGATTTCCAATAGATAAGAGATCATACAATTCCTATGAACTAACAACATTTCCAGCTTACAGAATAAAGAAACAACAAACAAGAACACACAAACAAGCTAGTTTCACATTTAAGTAGCTTCATCAACACTTTCGATGTATAGAAAGCAATGTAACTTAACTAGGGATAAACTTCAATGAGAGATCTTAACCCCAAAATTGGAGTTATCTTATAATCGCTAAAGCCAGCATCAAGGAAGAGCTTTGCCCAATCTTTTTCACTCCTCTCGCGTCCAGTCACCACGGTCATCATAAGCATATCATAGAAAAGCTGAGTCTCGAGTAATTCCTTGTCCCCTTCACCATTTTTCAACACCATGTCTATGATAATTAGTTTTCCTCCGTTTTCTTTACTCGGGATTGCCTCTTTGCATTGCATTAAAATCTTTACGCATTCTTCATCGCTCCAATCATGTAATATCCACTATTTTTTTTCATAACACATTAAAAAATTATTGCACATAAACCTTTAGTCTAGCTCTTTATAGGTAATGTCTTTCAACCAAATACATTTCAGTACTTTGGTCTTCAACTAGATTAAAAATAATGTCCTAGATGAAAAGGAATTATTTTAAGATAGGAAAAAGGAAAAAAGAGAAGAATAAAGAATACCTTGAGCAAAACTGCATCAGCTTTGGGAATGGCTTCAAACATGTCTCCACCAAGAAAATTCAAATTCTTACTTCCTACCAAACCATTAACAACATGAGGAAGATCAAAAGAGATGCAACTTAGATCAGGATAAGCTTCCGCGATGGCTTTGGCAAAGGACCCGGTACCACCCCCAACATCAACGATTGAATTCATGTTTTTAAAAACATTTCCACAGTGTTTTAGAACGACACTTGAAACAAGCCTTGCATCACTGCCCATTGCTTCATTAAAGGACTGGTTAAGGTTCGGATCTTGTCCTGCAAAATCCCAAAGCATCATCCCATGGGCTGTCTGAAACGGGTTGACATCATCGTTTTGGAACCATTTACTCATGTGTTGCCATGGATCCATCAATATTGGATCCAACATGGCTAGCAAATATGGCCTAACGCTTAATGGCTCTTCCTTTAGAAGCAAACGAGAAGCAGGAGCTAGCAAATAGCCTTCTCTTTCCTCCTCGTCATCGTCTCCATTTGTGGATATACTTTGTTTAACAAAGAAACCAGAGTGAACTAGTATGCGCATAAGTCGATAGACAAAATGACCTCTCTCCTTGTTGATGGATAGGGCATCCATTAAGTCGGAGAGCAACATTGGGGCACCATGGCGATTAATGATATCAGGTATTTGAAGCTGGATAGCACATTTGAGTGACATGGAGTTTATAAAGCTGAAAATGTGGTTCCATATGTGAGCTTGAGATTGAAGCAAGTGTGTATATTGGTCATCATTTTGCAATGCCATCTCTTTTTCTTATAATGTATATTTGATAGACAATTTGAAATGGTTTAACCCTTATATACATTCTCTATATATAGAAAAGAAACGTGATGAGTAACGACATCGGGATGAATTTGATAAGCTAATTAAATATTGTCAAGTGAAAAACGGTACGTACTCTTGTTTTTCTTTGGATTGGTTCTAAATATATTTCTTTTAAAAGTAATTACATCATGCTACATTTTTGTTGCTTTTTTGGCCTTTTAAATAATTTTTTTACATCATTTAATACTTTTTAATTTTCTATGGTATCTATATAATCCTTTTTGCAATTGTTATATGCATTCGCTTAATTTTTTATGGTATCTACATAATCCTTTCACGTCTTTTAAGTTTTCATTTTTAAATTTAATATTGTTTCAGTGTATTTTTATTTAATATATCAATAAATTTCTGTATATTTCGAGTAATTCAAACACATGAAGTTATTAATAAGCGGTAAACGCAAATCAAATTTAATATGTAGGGTGTTATACACAGCCTACACCATACAACCCTAATATTATGTTTCCGAGTCTTATATAAGGGGGAAATGGAAAGAAGTGGATGGAACTGAGAAGTAAAATGAAAAATCTGATGTTCGTGAGTTTTTTTTTACGGAAAGAAGTGGAAAGAATGGGAAAAAAATGGAAGGATAATTTTCCTTTCTAACATTCCTTCCAATTTAAAAAGATCTGGAGAAAAAAAGAACTGAACAGCCAAAATAAAGCTTAAATATAATTTTTTTTTCTTTTCATTCGAAAACACATAAAATATTGAATAAGACAGAAAATGTTAAATATAAATAAAAAATAAAAAACAGGTCTTAAATGTTGAATAAAATAGGAGGATTTATATGAAAATTAATAATATATTAATATAAAATTTGGAAGTGATGTTAATGAAACGATGGAATCGCATAAATATAAATATGTTCGTGTAGATAAAATAACCCTTCTTGTGGTGTAGAATGTAGATTCCATTCAAAAATATTTTTTTGTGGAGGAAATACCATAGCATGTTTCTTATGGGTTTTCTAAAAAGTAAAAAGCAAAATAGAAACTAACCCACCACGTTTTGATAGTGATTGATTTGTATATTTAAATATTTTTGTGGACGAAATATCATAGCAAAACATCCCACCAATCAGACCTATTAGGCTTATTTAATAATAGAGTAAATTACACAAACACTCCCTAAAGTATCTCAAAACTAACAAAGAGAACCCAAGTATTCGATTTTCACTATATGAGTCACTAAGGTTTGCAAAATACAACAAATCGGTCACTGAGTAAAGTAAAAAGGCTAAAATACCCTTTTTAATTTATTTTTTCTGTTTCTTTGAATTTATTATTTATTTTATTAATAAAAAATGCCCCACCCACCCCACCCCCACCATACGTCTCTCTCTCTCTCTCTCTCTCTCTCTCTCTCTCTCTCTCTCTCTCTCTCTCTCTCTCTCTCTCTCTTCAAGAAAACCCACCCCTCAAGCATCTCCATTAACGCAAGAGACTGCATAGTTTCGAGAAATTCTGGCAAAGGTCCAGCCAAAACCTCTAGAGAAATTCCGGCAAAGGTCCGGCCAAAACCTTAGAGGTGATTCGTTAAAAGTCGCCGGAATACCACCGGAAATCTGATTCAGTGACAGCAATGAAAGATTTTGCAGTTGAGCTGAATTTTGATAATCGATTGGAATTGACCAACCAGTGGTGGTGTTAAGCGGGTTGTTATCCAAAGCTAAAACCTGTAAACCGTCAAGGCCATGGAAGAAATCTGACGGAATTAAATCAAACTGGTTGTAATCAAGAATTCAACAATTATTGTTGCATATCAACTGTTTGCGGAATTTTCTAAGAGAAACAATGATCTCTTATCCCAGGTGTTCTTAATCACTCTTCGTTTTCCAAAAAACTCGGAGATTCAGTTCACTTTTAAGCGGCGATCTCCTATATATTATATTTGGAAACCGACGTGAATCATTCGTTGTACAAATCCTCTTATATCTTTTATCATACTTTTTGATATTGAAATTCTTTTGAACGATTCGTTGATGATCATGGAGTCGACCTGCAACAGTGATCTCTTATACTTGGGTGTAGCCCTTTTTGTTTTGTACGCATAGGAAGGAAGGAAGGAAGGAAGGAAGGAGAGAGAGAGAGAGAGAGAGAGAGAGAGAGAGAGAGAGAGAGAGAGAGAGAGAGAGAGAGAGAGAGAGAGAGAGAGAGAGAGAGAGAGAGAGACGTGGGGTGGGGGTGGTTGGGGTATAATTTTTTTTTGTTTATTAATAAAATAAATAATAAATTAAAAAAAAAAGAAAAAATAAATTAAAAAGGGTAAAAAAAAAGTCATTTCATATGGACCTATTAATTATTTCGATACCTCAATGACCGTTTTATAGGATTTTGTAAACCTTAGGGACCCATATAATGAAAATCGAATACTTGAGTTCTATCTATTAGTTTTTGGATACTTTAGGTAGTGTTTCTGTAATTTACTCTTAATACTGTTAGGTTACAAGTGGAACTAGGTTACAAGTTAATGTGAGAGAGACGACGTAATGTGAGTTGGATATGTTACATTGCACTCTACGAATTAATTACACACCATACCCCTAAAGTCTTCTACAACGTTATGACCTTGACATTTCTTTTGGGTACTTTCATTTCTCTGACACACTTATGATATACTATATATATGTTATTATTATTAGTTTGTATTAAATTTTAAAAATATTAAAATATATATAGTAACAAAATTATGCTACAATAAAAAGGTTGAATTAAAATATAAAAAAGACAAAATAACTTAATGTTATAAGGTTTTGTAAAAAAATAACAAAAAGTAGTTAATTGATCAAATTAGCCGCTGATTTAGTACGTAGGCTAGCCCACCTACGAAAATGAATACATGGCCCGTGTAAATTCATTTTCTATAAGGAAAAAAATTATTTTTCCAATTTTTTTTGTAATTTTCTATAATGAAAAAATGATTATATGGCCACCTATGGAAATGGTTTTTTTATATTTTTTAAAACTAAAAATAAATAAATATTTGACTAGGAAAAATTGAAGTTTGGCTGCAAAACTTCATACCAATTACTTACGATATCCGGTCAAACTTCAATTTTTCGCAGTAAAAAATTGAGGTTTTCCTGGTCAAACTTCCACCATTCCCAATCAATCTTTTATCTTTTCTTTAATTTAAAAAAATAAAATAAAAAAACCATTTCCACAGGTGGAGAATCGCAGATGGCCAGAGGGTATCGTACGTACCTGCGAAATCAATGGCTAATTTTGTCATTAAAATGATTAAAAAATGAATTTTTTTCTTATAGAAAATGAATTTTCACAGGCCACGTCAACATTTCTGTAGGTGGCCTAACTCATCTGCTAAATCAATGGCTAATTTTGTCATTTGACTAATTTTTGGCTATTTTTTTACGAAAGCTTATAAAATTAAGCTATTTTTATCTTTTTCTCTAAAATATGTACTGACATAGTTACAATCACTTTTACAAAACGAATATTGCTTTTAGAATCCAAAGCAATATTCAAAACCCGTTCCCGAACCGAATCTGATACGCCCCAAACTGGATCGGTTTCGATCCTAATCCGCCGGTTTGGCCATTCGAACGTTAGGTCTAGCATGAGATCGGCTCTTGAGAATTCGATTTGAAAAACCGGTTTAAAAAAATTAGCCGTCTTTTTTGTCTTTTCCTTGCATTGCTTCTATTTTTAAATATGTACACGACTAATTTTGAGAATATTTCAGTTTAGTGCTTAGTAGCTTGGTGTACATATACAATTGTTTCTAATTTTAGTGCTTATCCGTCATTCATCAAAGCTACAACATATATATTATGAAAAAGAAGGTTGAAGACTTGATGCAATGTTAAGATTTCAATATTTTATGGGTCTTTGGTGGTTATTGCAACTTCAGCGTGTACTCGTGTAGTACACATAATTAAGTTTTAAGCAGTACAACATATTATTTTTTCATATTATGCGAAAAAAACATACCTAAGTGATATAAAAACTAAAAAAATCAAATTAAATTTTTCCTGTTACGCAAAAAATTAAGTTGTCAATCCGTAATTATCACGGGCTTATAACCTTGTGTGTGTGTGTGTGTGTGTCTGTGTGTGTGTGTGTGTGTATATATATATATATATATATATATATATATATATATATATATATATATATATATAATAAGCTAAAATAATAAGAAATTAAAAAATAATTCTACTAATTTTCCCTATTTATTCTATCTAAAAAAATTTATAAATAAAAAGAACCTGAAAAAATCAAAAAATATTTCAGCGGAATGTTGCCGGATGTTACATATTTTAATAGAATATTACACAAAATAGTGTAATATAGACGTGGCAATGGAGCGGATTTGGAACGGATCGACATTGATCCAAACCCTTTTAGCAAATTCCAAAAGTTGATCCAAACCCGATCCATAACCCGCAGTGTTTTGAATAATCAAACTCATACCCTTATCCACCGGATCAACGGATACCCAACCCATTTACAATATTAAAGTTACAAAATAATTATGCATTCCAACAAGTATAACATGAATCGCATTTTTACTTAATACTTATAAGTTTTCATAATAAAAGAAACGTCTAATATAGCTTAATACTTCAAATAAAAATTCCAAAATAAAACAAATGTCTACTATTACAAACATGCATGAGAAAATGTAAACGTTGAGATAAATTTACAAAAAATCTAGAGTCCGACCGATTCACACACCAATCACCTAGAAAAAAGTAAGCACATATAAAGAAATACTAAGTTGTAAAACTAATAATTTATAAATAATATATTTATGTTTTTATAATTTACATCGGGCGGGTGATTAATGGATCGGATCGATAGTGATACAAACTCAACCCTTTTAATAAAAGGGTTAACGGGTATGGCTCGTTAGCGGGTAAACGGATCACAAACAATGATCCAAACCCATAAATTTTGCATGGGTATGGAGTGGATCAGGGTTAAAACCCGCTCCATTGTCAGGTCTAGTGTAATATTCTACTAGAATATGAAAAAAAAACGCTAATTTTTTTATTTTTTATTTTTTATTTTCTGAAAAAAAATGACGAAAATAATAAATAAATAATTTTTTTCATTTATTTTATATTTTTTTTAACTTTTTTGTTTTACAACTAAAATAAATGGCTAGGATTGCGTCTTCCTATCTCACAAAATCTCATGGTCTCATATATATATATATATATATATATATATATATATATATATATATATATATATATATATATATATATATATATATATATATATATATATATATATATATATATATATATATATATATATATATATATATATATATATATATATATATATATAGGGTTAGGATCCGGTAGGAACCGCGAGGACTATTCTCGTCCAATCATTCTCATAAGGGCAATAAAATCAAAACGTCTTCCTTCAACGTGACGCAATCACGTGCGACGCACGTCCACGGAACGAAATACGAATTCGAGTATTTAAGTAGGGTTTTTTTTAACATGATTTAAATGGGTTTTTTCTCGTTTTTTTTCCTTTTTCGGTTTTTTTCGTTTTTTATTTTTTATTTTTTATTTATTTATTTTAAATTATTTTTTTTTCAATTTTTTCAATTTTCGATTATACTCGGTTTTTAGATTTTTAATTATTTTTATTTTTTTTATTTTTTTATTTTTTAATTTTATTTTTTTTGAATGCTACAGTACTCGATTTTTAATTTTTTTTGTTTTTTTCATTTTTATGTATATTTTTTAATTTTAATATTTTTAATCTTAATTTTAACGTTTTTTTCCGTATCTTTAATCTAATCATTTTGGATCATGATATTTTTAATCATAACGTTTTGGATCATGTATTTTAGGATCATAACATTTTGGATCATAGTTTTTTTGTATCTTGGATCATAAGTTTTGAATTATTTTGTCGTTATATGTTTTTTTAACTCGTTTTGGATCATAACGACTTTTGGATCTTGAATCATAACGAATAGTGCATCTTTGATCATAAGTTTTAAATCATAAAACATATTTTGGTTTTAATATTTTTGGATCATATGTATTTTTTTGCTATTTTGATGTGTTTTTTACTTAAAGTATAAAAATGAACACGAAAAAAATATTTTTTCAAATTTTTTTTTGCAAACTTACTAATATAATATCTACAATTATCCATTAAATTTTCATAATTTTTGGAATTTGTTTTAATTTTTGATTTTTTATAATAATAAAAAATATTTTTTTTCAAATTTTTCATGATTGTGATTGTTTTGTAGAGAATTAAATTTTAAGAACTTTGGTTTTTTAGATTTTTTTTACAAAAAAAAAACGTTATGGCCCAAAAACTAAGCTGGGGAATAAAAAAACCCAACAAACCATGTAACGACACGTGTCGCAATCTGGTGGGAGGTCTCGTTGCAATTACCATATTACCCTTATTAATTTGTATTATCCACCCAATAGTTTTGGTTTTTATACAAGTAGCCCCCCAAGCTTTTAAGATGTGACATTTTATTCACATTGAATCTTATCCACCCATTTTTCATGATTAAAGGTCCAGATTTGTCCTTACGGTTCTTACCGGATTTTGAATTCCTACACGATCCTCCTTTTATATATATATATATATATATATATATATATATATATATATATATATATATATATATATATATATATATATATATATATATATATATATATAATCAAAGGTAGTAATGTTTTATGTCATAATTATATATAGTTGACTATTTGACACCCTACCCTTTATGGTGCTATTAACAACACCGTTGCATGTTGAATAATCTTATCACTTACCTTACACCTTTTGTTTATTATTGACTTCCGCCTTCCCTTCCCCTAAGGGTAGGGGTGTAAACCATTTCCATCCTACCCATCCCATTTGATATATCAGTTTTTTCTCTCTTCTCTCACTTTCATATTTCTCCATCCCACACCCATGGAAGCAGTTCTCACCGAACTCGCGATGGCACATCATATTTTTTATTATAAAACTAATTAATTAATTACACAAATTAATTTAACATTAAATTTAATATTCAAAATAATATTAAAATGTAATAAAATATTAAAAAACCAAATAACATTAAATTTAAAAGCACATGGTTACAAGATTTAAAAAAAAAAACTAAATTCGAAAAAAACAACCTAAATACGAAAATAAAATTATGAATGTGTGAATTTTTTAACAGGTAAGGAGGTGATATTTATAGGGAAATGAGGAGTGTAATTTTTAAAAGATTAATTTTTTTTATAAAGCAAGTGGGTTCGGCGAGATGGGGAACCCATAACCCAGACATGCCACATGAAACCGATCAGCACGGTCCAGTCTTCAAATTAATGCAATAAAAGATTAAAAAGGCCAAATAATATTAAATTTAAAAGCACACAATTACAATATTTTAAAAAAGGAAACTTAAATTCAAAAAAAAAACAGCCTAAATACGAAAATAAAATGATGAAGGTGTGAATTTTTTAATGGGTAACAAGGAGAGTAAGTATCGGTCATGTATTTTGTTATTCGAATATGGAAATTTTGTTTGAGTAATTGAGTGCATCAAATGATGGTAGTGTTTCTTGAGTTAGAGTTTGTGTTCGTCATTTTAAGTATTTAAATTTTTTTTGACCAAACCCGTAATATAATTCTAATTTGAAAGAGTAGTGTTAGTCTAATATTTTGTGGAATGAAGTGATAATTTTCGGTAAACCACAGTGACCATTATATATATATATATATATATATATATATATATATATATATATATATATATATATATATATATATATATATATATATATAAAATTGTAAAATAATATGGAAAATGTATAAAATAATATGAAAAATGTCAATATTGCAGATGATAAAATTGTCATTTATGAATTTGTTTATTTTGATATTTTATATGATATGATAAATTTTGCTGGTTTTAGATAGGAATTACGAAACCTATGTCAAATAAAATATGATTAAAATGAAGAATAAGTACCAAAAGTAATAAAAGAACAATACTGAAAATGAAAGAGGTAATAATAATTCAAAATGCTCGAAATACTTCTTTGTATACAACATTTGATGTCTCATTTGTAATTTTACCCTCTTTATCTAAAATCAGTAGTTTAAGTCCTTGTCTACTTTAAACTTTGGATAATGCAACATAGAGCTGACCATGTGTGGAATGCCTTTATGTATCTATGAGTTCCCATCAAATGATGATGTGTTTCCTGTGCAGGCAAGTGATTCCTGAATTCCGACGGAATCGGAATTCTAGATTCCATTCCATAATGTGTTTTTGTATGCCAAGTAGACAAAATTCAATTACGTTATTCCCCTTTTGTTATAAAACAAAACACCCTCATATATACAAAAGTTTAATATCATATATATTTAGGTTAAATAAAAATTCAAGAATTATTTAATTTTTTTATTATATATGCTTTTGATTTTCTTTCAACCTAAACGTTTCCAAAATTCCACCATTCCCAGTACTTAAAAAACAAAGAAATAAGAAATTGGTAGGATGATTTTAAACTATAAATGATGATTTTAAGTTATTCACATGAAAGTATATTGATCTTTATGTTGTTTCTCCATAAGATGAAACTAAATAACTTTTAAATATTGAAATATGATTTAAATGAGCAAAATAATAATATTTTTATTAATAACTTGTGGTTCCAAGTAGGTAAGTCGAATTTTTTTTTGTGTTTTTAGTATTTTAATGAACTTATTCTTGTTTGATATGATAAGGCCAGTTAGATTTTAATGAACTTATACTTTATTTGAATGTATAACGATAATCTCCCTAGCAAAAGAGATCTACTAAAGATTGAGAGTTATGTCACGTGTAATAAATTGTTTTGCTTCCAACCATAAACGATGGAAACCATGGAAGAAATGCTCAATAAATAAAACATTATAGTTATTATAAATTAAGCATCGAACAATAGTGATCCAGCAAAAAATAAATTGGTTATCGGGAATCAAATCAACCGGCTGACTGGTTCAGATAAGCAATCAACAAATCTTGCTGCTCTTGTGGTCTCTTTAGCCCAAGAAAAACCATATTTGTTCCAGGTATGTACTGCATCATCCATAACAATAACTTCATTAGAAAATGTTATATCACTTTCATATGATTTGTTTTCATAAAATCTGGGAGTTCATAGAGCTAAAACAATTGTGATATACACCAAATTCATCAAGATTCACAACGATAACTTAGAGACATAGGAAATATTTCCCTTGTAAGGTCCGCCAGCAAACCGATTCCGTCAAGCCGAAAGCACGTAAAGTTTTCCCATGGGCATTACCTCACAACTACAATCCAATGACAAATAACACATCAATTCTCTAACCAAAATTCCAAATTATAAACAAAAGATACCGCTGGTATCAAGAAGTTGAAGTCGTTTTTGCTTCAACCGTTTTGTAAGAGAATTAACGATTTTTGGAGCCATCGTGTGGCTTTGTTGTAGCTCCGTGAAAGAAATACTTCCACCCAAATTTCTGAAGGAGTTAATGAGGTCTGGTCCAAGTTCATGACCACTAACCATATTTCCTTTACATTCTCATAAGCGATGTTCTTTACCGAATGGTGTGCATGGTTCTTCTATATTCAATTATAGGCCAAATTTTGCACTGCAACATTTTAACATTTGATTGCAATGTATTAATTCAAGATTATAGAATCGATAATAGAAACAAAATTATCAAAATAACTCTTTGATATTTTAATTGAGAAATATAACTCTAAAACTCAATCCTTACAATTGTTTCATACTCTATTTCTTTTATCTAATATGATACACAATTGACGTATTTATAGCTCTAATCTACCAACTTGTGATTAGAATTAAAACTAGAATTGGTCTTCTAATAGCCATCAATTTAGAACAACATTTCCAACTTGGATGGTAGCCATCTTCAAACTTGATGACTTTGAATTCCAACAATCACCCCCGAATTTCTAAGTCATCTTAGAAACATCTTTGACTCCAATCAAGCTCCGCATCTCCTTGAACTTGGTTCGAGCCAACGGCTTTGTAAGTATATCCGCCTTTTGCTTGTCACCGGGTACATATTCAACCTCCACCAATTCATTCTCCACACAATTGCGAATGAAGTGGTACCTTGTATGGATATGCTTACTTCGTCCATGAAAAACGGGATTTTTCGTGAGTTCGATAGCTGACTTGTTATCAATTCTTAAAACCACCTTCTCTTGCGCCTTGTTCATGATTTCTCCTAGCAAATCTTGAAGCCATATTGCTTGACATGCAGCTGCGGTGGCTGCCATGAACTCTGCCTCGCAAGACGATAAAGCAACAGTATTTTGCTTTTGCGAACACCAGGTTATCGGCGATGACCCATAGTAGAAAATGTGACCAGTTGTGCTTCTTCCGTCATCTGGATCAACAGTGTGACTACTATCACTGTAACCAATAAGTCTTTTTTGTCCTATCCTCTCGTACTTGATTCCGTATCCTGTTGTTCCACGTAAGTACCTTAGAATGTGTTTGATTGCATTGCCATGTGATTCCCTTGGACTTTGCATGTATCGGCTAATAACTCCAACCGCGTATGCCATATCGGGTCTTGTTTGCAAGAGATATCTAAGGCATCCTACCACCTTTCGATATTGTGTTGGGTCGATTTCGGTTTCATCTTCGGCCTTTGACAATTTTGTTCCTGGGTTCATTGGTATGTGGGTCGGATTGCACTCATGTAAACCAGCTTCTTTTAGAATGCGTCGAGCGTATGCTTCTTGATTTATAGTAATCCCTGTTTCTTCTTGTTTAACTTCTATGCCAAGATAGTAAGTTAATTTTCCAAGATCAGACATCTCGAAGTTCTTGGACATGTCAAATTTGAACCTTTTGATCATGTTCAAATTTGTACCTGTAACAAATAAGTCATCAACATAAATTGCTAAGATTAGCAAGTTAGATCCTTCGTTCTTCCGGTACACCGATGGTTCTTTCATGCACTTGTGAAATTTCATTCCCCTCAAAATCCCATCAAGTTTCGTATTCCATGCTCTTGGTGCTTGTCTAAGGCCATATAACGCTTTTGAAAGACGATACACCTTGTGCTCTTCGCCTTTCCTTATGTAGCCTTCCGGTTGGAACACATAAACATTTTCCTTCAACTCTCCATGCAAGAAAGCTGTTTTGACATCCAAGTGGTGAAGTTCCCATCCATTCGTAGCGGCTAAGGCAATGAGAAACCTGATGGTTTCAATGCGAGCTACCGGAGCAAATACCTCTTGGAAATCAATACCAGGTTGTTGCACGTACCCTTTAGCAACCAACCTTGCCTTGTGTTTGTTTATGGTGCCATCTGCATTTTTCTTCAGCTTGTACACCCATTTGAGTCCAATTGCCTTCACCCCCATAGGCTTGTTCACGAGAGTCCACGTATTATTCTTGTTGATTGAATTGATTTCCGCATTCATGGCTTTAACCCACTCTGGTTCTTTCTTCGCCTCTTCAATCGATACTGGTTCGTCACTGGTTGTTAGGAGAAGTTCTTCCAGGTTGTTAAGATTAAGCACATAATCTTGAAGTCGAATTGGAAGATTCCTTTGTCTCGTAGACCTTCGATGTTGGGTGTTGATGACCGGATTTGGTTGCTCGTCTTCTTGAACCTGTACTCCGTCTTCAATTTCATGGTCTGATTCAATTGGTTAGGTATCGTTTTCTTGGTTGTTCGTTTCATTCTCCGGATATTCCCATGGAACTATGAATGACCCAGGTTCTTCATTTTTGGTACTTGCTTCTTTGACCCAATCCCACCATTTTGTTTCGTCAAAAATAACGTCTCGACTTACAATTATTTTTTGTGTAGCCGGGTTAAAAAGCCGATAAGCTTTCGTGCCCGGTTCAGAACCAAGATGTACTAGTGGTCTTGATCTTGCATCCAACTTCTTGAGATTCACTGGTTCAACTTTTGCATATGCTAGACACCCAAAGATACGAACATTCTCTAGATTCGGTTTTCTTTTATACAACTTCTCGTAAGGAGTTGTATCACCAAGGACTCTTGTGTAAACACGGTTGATCAGATTTGTGGAGTGTTTTACCGCTTCTCCCCATAAATTATTTGGAACATGCATCGCCTTCATGATACTCCGTGTCATGTCCATGAGTGTTCGGTTTCTTCGTTCCACAATACCGTTTTGTTGTGGTGAATATGGGGCGGTAAGATGGCGTTTGATTCCATTTATATCACAAAAGGAATTAAACTCGAGCGAAGTAAACTCACCTCCTCGATCACTTCGAAACACCTTCAAAGACTTTCCGAGCTCATTCTCCGCCAAAGCTTTGAATTTCTTGAAGTGTAAAAACGCCTCACTTTTCTCTTTTAAGAGAAAAATCCACATATACCTTGAAAAATCATCAATTAATGTGAAAATGTACCGATTTTGACCTATCGTTGACGGTGTGATCGGACCGCATAAGTCACCGTGAACGAGCTCCAAAGGTTGTGTCGCTTTGTACGTCGTCATTAATGGAAATGACTTTCTTGTTTGTTTGCCCACCAAACAAGATTCACATAATTGATTGTCACTGTCAAGGTGTGGTAACCCTTTGACTAGATTTTTCTTGGACATCTTTTTCAATGACTCGAAATTGATGTGCCCAAGTCTTGCATGCCAGCGCCATGTGTACCGATTTTGACCTATCGTTGACGGTGTGATCGGACCGCATAAGTCACCGTGAACGAACTCCAAAGGTTGTGTCGCTTTGTACGTCGTCATTAATGGAAATGACTTTCTTGTTTGTTTGCCCACCAAACAAGATTCACATAATTGATTGTCACTGTCAAGGTGTGGTAACCCTTTGACTAGATTTTTCTTGGACATCTTTTTCAATGACTCGAAATTGATGTGCCCAAGTCTTGCATGCCAGCGCCATGTGTCTTCACTTAGTCTCGAATGAAGGCAAATTGGTTCTCCAATAGTCAATTTTATTTTATAAAGTCGGTTTGGAGTTCTTTGTACCTTCATTAATAAGCAGTTGTCGGCATCATGCATCGTCAGATAGTCGTCTTTCATCCGAATATCGCACCCGGCTTCAGTAGCTTGTCCGAGACTGAAAATATTATTTTTCAAATCCGGTATGAAATAGATCTCCGTCATCAATCTTTGTTGGCCTGATTTTCCTTGGAAAATTATTGAGCCTTTCCCTTTGATTTCGACACTCGAATTATCGCCAAATTTAACTTTACCGATTATTCCTTCGTTGAGTTCAGAAAAAAATGAGCGATTTCCCGTCATGTGATTACTCGCTCCGTTATCCAAATACCACACATCGTTGTCTTGTGAATTGTATTTGGATGGTATCACCTTCGCTTCGTTCAAAAATACGGTCTCGTGAAAAAATACGGTTTCATCGGCATCATCTTGTTCGGCAAAATGCATTTCTTGGAATTTTTGAATTCTTTCCGGACATTTTGACGCGTAATGGCCCGATTTATCACATCGGTAACAAATAATTTTTGATAAATCTTTTTTCGGGTTTCGGTTCGAGTCCGCATTCGAATTGGGCTTTTTGGGCTGGTTTTTAAATGTATTGGGCTTGTTTTTGTATGAATTGGACCAAGATCCATTGTTTGACCCAGATCCACCCGAACCGGACCCACCCGACCCGGATCCCTTTTGATTAAACCCATCTCCTTTTCTGTTTCTTCCACCCTTCGATGAACCCTCACCGCTCCACCCTTCTCCTCCTTCGTTCTTCGGTCCGTTCGATCCGCCACCACCGGTCGATCGGGTGAACATCACCCTTGCCTGACCTCCATCTCCGCCATCTTCCTCCTTCACCCTTTCCTCGTACGCCTTCAACCGACCCACCACATCCTCGAATCCGACTGATTTTAAATCGAGAATTTGTTCAAGTGAGGCTACGAGATGGATGAATTTTTGAGGTACAACTTTCAGTAATTTCTTTACAAGCTTGGATTCTTCGATTACTTCACCGAGTGAGGCGGATTTTGAGGCGATTCCGGCGAGCTTTCCGGCGAAGACATCGATGGTTTCCGAATCACTCATCTTCAACCGATCGAAATCAGTGTTGAGGGTTTGTAGCCGGGCTTCTTTCACTCTATCTGCTCCAACGTATCGGGCTTTAATCGACTCCCACAGAAGTTTCGCATCTTCTACATCACCGATTTGCATAATCAGTGACTCCGGGATTGCTTGGTACAGCAATCCCATCGCAAGGTTATTTCTCTCCTCATTCTTTTCTGAATCCGACTCGATAATTTTCCAACATTTGTGAATCCGCAGGACCACTTTCATTCGGAGGGACCAAACCGTGTAATTGGTTTGGGTGAACATCGGACATGCCACCGATGTGGCTCCGATCTCTTTGACTTTGGCTTGAGGATTTGCAGCACCGGTAATGACATCCTCCACATCTGACATCTTCAGATGATAAAGCTTTCTTCACACGGTTCTTGTGATCACTCGGTAAGAATTCACAGTTCCTAAAATGTTTGAAGCTCTGATACCAATTCAAGATTATAGAATCGATAATAGAAACAAAATTATCAAAATAACTCTTTGATATTTTAATTGAGAAATATAACTCTAAAACTCAATCCTTACAATTGTTTCATACTCTATTTCTTTTATCTAATATGATACACAATTGATGTATTTATAGCTCTAATCTACCAACTTGTGATTAGAATTAAAACTAGAATTGGTCTTCTAATAGCCATCAATTTAGAACAACATTTCCAACTTGGATGGTAGCCATCTTCAAACTTGATGACTTTGAATTCCAACATTAATCTCTATCAATTCTACACAAATCAAAAGAATGAACAATTGTTGACTTCAAATAACAAATATTCAGGATAGAAATGGCATCCATCTAAATACCCAATAAACTCATACAAAATTTGGTTTTGAAATCATAAATTACAGATAAAACAAAGATAAGATGACAAAATCCACTTAGACATTTCATCGAATACTTGGTGGCAAGAGGTTTATTCCCGAAATGAACATCTTAGTTTTATTGCTAAAATTAACCTGGGAAGCGGAAAATTTAAAGGAAAGAACATGGAAGCCATCAATATGAAGAGAATAGTATCGAAAGAAAGATCACTTTCAAATTGATGTGCTGAATTCGCCTCTCCCATGAAAAGTAATGTTAGTTTGAAAATCAGCATGTCAAAAGATATGTATGGAGTCTGCGTGTTTTGATAATAGAGAGAAATACACACCTATGAGATGCGTATGTTCCGCTCCTGGCCTCCTGTGCTCGCTTGACGACATGTTGTTACATATTAATCAATGATATCATAAACCCTTTCTCGTGATATCATAACCCTTTCTCCTCCATGTCCATGGTTCGTCTTGTTAATGGAAAATCGGCGGTGGGGTGGATCTTTGGCTAAATGTTTAGAAGTAACTCTCACTTTAGTTTGTGTGTTTCGTAAAGAATGGAACAGAGGTACGAAGAATTGAGCATTTAAATCGAGAATGAGCACCGAGATTTAGAGATTTCACATTTTGAAATCCACATTTCACGACATCTTATTTGGAGAAGAAAGTTTCTATTAGAGAGAGGACAACTGGCATCATAAGAAAAAGAATTTTGGGCAGGAAAATGATTTGGAGTAGGCTAGAAAGATGACACATGTCAGCTGTAGGATAGTCTTTAAAAATAGGACACGTGGCAAAAGTTATTTTTATTTATTAGATATAGTAGATAGTAGATATATATATATATATATATATATATATATATATATATATATATATATATATATATATATATATATATATATATATATATATACACACTAGGTTAAAACCCGTGTGTTACACGGATTGTGAAATAAAAATAGGTAAAATAGACAACAAAATTCACAATAGTTATAACTTAGTTATGTGACGTTAAATTAATCATCTTTTCTTTTATAGAAAAGTAATTACTTTTAATGAAACTCGATTTTCTAAAGTGCAAAATTGAAAGATGTCAAGAGAAATATAAAACCAATATGCTACTGTATTTAGTGCTCATTAAAGTTACATATCGGCCCTTTTGACCTCAAAAACCAAAATGTAGTGTTCTTATTTCTTAATAAAGGAAAAAGCATGTGCCATATAGGTATATACACACAGATGCTTGAGACGCTTCAAGAATGAAAAAAGCATTGCTGGATATTAGAAGGTTATTAAACCTATTACTCACCATATAACCACCATTGGATTCACAATTACATTTCCTTTTTAACAACCATAAGTTTCATGTATATACATAACAGATTAAAAAAGGATAAAATGATGTATTTATAAAACAGAAAGAGAAAAGGATAAAATGAAATTACAAAAACAACATTAACCGGTTTACCTCTATATTTCTTATTTCCTTCAAAACCTCTTAGGAACACACAATTGCTCTTGCTTTTCTCGTACATAATAACCCATACAAAAAAGAAACAATCAACAAAATAACGATCAATGATATTTTATCGTTTGACGATTTGTTTAAGTCCATTTGAAATTTGTAACGCCGAAACATGTTTAATATATAATTATAATAAAAAGGGCGAAATGGTCATTTTACCTCAAAAGGGTAATTTGGTCTTTTTGACAGAAAAGGACTTGTTTCGTAATAATATTTTGAGTCTTGGACTTAAAATGTTATAAAAATGTGATTTTTGTCATTTAATTTGTAAATTGTGGCAAAACTTGGAGATATGCAACTTCAAGGACCAAAGTGCAAATCTTGGAGATATATAAGCAAGAACTTGTGCAGATTTTTGGAGAGTTACGGGAATTTTTCTCTTGAGCGTTTCTGCAAAATTGTGAGGAGTTCTTGAAGGTTTAAGTTTGCAAGTTGGATTATAGCATTTACAAGGGCATAATTGGAAGATTTGGAGGTAAGTTCTTCAAGTTCTAGCTAGTTGTTCTTGAGGAGTTTTGTAGAACTCAAAAACTGCAATTACAGTTAAGATTGGGTGTTTTATTTGATGAAATACTTCCATTAAGTCATGCTAGTAAGAGCTTAACTCTACCAAATAGAAGTAGGATGTTATAATTGATGAAATTGAAGATTTGGGGTTGTTAGAATTAAGAACCCTAATTCTTCATATGCTTGATTGAGGGTGTTTTGATGGTTAAAAACCTTGTTAATATGTAAGGTTTTAGCCTAGGAACAAACCCCAAGCGATTAAGAACAGAAATAAGGACTTAATGGACCAAATCTGCAAGCTACAGTGCATAAATCGCGACTGGCCAGGGGACCTGCACTGCCGCTAGGCGCAGTGCGCCCCAGAGCCAGGCGGGGTGCACCCAGGCGCAGTGTGCCCTCCCCTAGGCGCAGTGCGCCTCCGAGCAGAGGCCAGGCAGGGGATCAAAAACGCTAACTTTTGCTTGGCTTGTCCGATTTAGCTCAAATTTGAACCATAGGCTCGTTATGGTCTAAAAGGTTTGGGAAAATTTTCATATCGAGTTTTCGACCCCTCGGGGGCATTGTAGACCGATCCGAATGCCTCGGTGAATAGTAAAATTCATATAAAGTTAGTAAACGGAAAGTTTATTAACTAGGCATTGTTTATAACGATTTTATATTGAACTCTATTGTATTAGAGTTAATTAGAATGGTTATTAACCTATAATCATTTTGATAATAAATGGAATTATAGGTACGAGACAAAATCCTACGGACTTAATTTCAAGGCAAGGAACAACAAACGCTAGTTGTAGCAAACCTTCAGGTGAGTAATCTCACTAGTGTTTGATGTGATAATGTTAGTTGAGCAGCTGCGGATTGAAATATAGTTTTGGGGACAAAAATGACAGATGTTTGATTTGATATGACAAGACCAGATAAGCTGTGAGTCAATATCAATCAATAATATGATAATACCAGATAAGCCGTGAGTCTTTAATAGACAAGAACGGAGCTGTGAGTCAAACCTCTACTGACAAGACCGGAACCAGCCGTGAGTCAATAAAACTTATATAGACAAGACCGGAACCAGCCGTGAGTCTAGGCAACAGCGGGCTTACCCGTGAGCCACATATTTTAGGCAACAGCGGGATTACCCGTGAGCCATATTTGATTGATAATACATAGATAAATTTGTATAGAGAATTTTATTCTTATACATGTTGTATTTAATTTGATTACTCATTGGGCTTTATAGCTCATAGTTTATTTGATATGTCCCTGCAGGTGAGCGTGATCCCGCGAAGGGAAAAGATAAAGTCCGTGACTGAGGACTTAGTGATTGAAGTGACAACCCGGCTTAAAGACGTATAATATTATGTATTGTACTTCGTGATACACTTGTACTCGTATTGTATTAACTAATACCCCTACTTGTGTTTTGTTTGTAAAATATTTGGTTTGAAAGAAATTTTTTTTGGGGTGTTTTTGGTTAATAAGTCGGGTGTTACAAGTTGGTATCAGAGCTGTGGTTTAAGTGAACTAGGTGTCTTAGACTAGATTCCTGGACTTAAACCTTGAGAGAAGAACAGATAAATGAACTGTTAGATATATATAAGTTTGTTATTATATATGTAATCTAACGGTTTGCTAAAATTTTGAAGAATGAGAAATACACGAAGCAATCCCTCTGGTGCGAATTCGTGTGGAACTGCAAGAAGTGGACCAGCTCGATCACGCGGCTCTGTTGGGCGAAGAGCACCAGCACGAGAACCGGTGGGACAAAATCCACCTGATATTCGGGCTATAGTGGAAGAAGTGGTTAGGCAAATGATGCCAGCATTATCGAATAATCCCAACCCGAGTGGCAATCCTAATCCGAGTGCCAATCCTGATCCTACTGAAGAGGCTGCAAAAAGTGTTCATGACAGACAGCCAGAAGATGAAAGCCAGGGAGAAAGTCGTGCCCGGGCAGTAAAAGAAACTCAAGGTGGGGAAGCCTCGATAAAGAAAGTTGGGTGTACGTATAAATCTTTCATTGGTTGTAAACCAAAGGAATTCTCGGGGACAGATGATCCAGTCAAAGCCATGGAATGGATCATGCACATTGAGAAGGTGTTCCGAGTAAGCAAGTGTGCGGATGATGATAAAGTGGAATTTGCCACGAACCAACTTACAAGCGGTGCACTACATTGGTGGCAAACCTATTACAAATCCCTGGATCTTGATTCATCCCAATCGATACCTTGGGATCAATTCAAGACAAAGTTTAATGAAGAATACTGCTCAGAAGTAGCTATTCAGAAGTTGGAGGATTAATTCCTACACCTGGAACAGGGTTCCCGATCTGTTCAGGAATATACTCTTAGCTTTCTGGAGAAAGCTAGGTTCGCGGAACACCACATCTACACTGAAAAGAGAAAGATCGACAAGTATGTTCGGGGGTTGACAAGCCGAATTAGAGAAATTGTGCAACCGTTGAAACTAACTACTTTCCGGCAAGTGGTGGATCGAGCCACAGAAAGGGAGACCGAATTAAAGCGACAAGAAGACGAAAAGAAAGCTGTTGAAACAAAACGAAAGGCGGAAGACCAAAGTTGGACGCCTCAGAAAAAGTCGCAACAATCCGGGTCTAGGGGAAAAAGCCAGAGGGACGAAGGAAAGTGGTGCGAAAAATGCCGAAAACGGCACACGGGTAGTTGTCGCAGCGATACTGGGCCAATTAACTGTCGAAATTGTGGAAAAACGGGTCATCTTACACGGGAGTGTCGGACGGAAAGAAGATGTTTTCAATGTGGGGCTACGGATCATATTCGCCTGAACTGTCCCCAACTGAAATCTGGGGTATACAGTGAAAGACCCAGAGATGATCAAATGGGAAAGAAAGAAGAGCCGAAGAACAGGGGACGACCGGTGGCCTCGCGAGCTTTCCAGATGACTGTGGAAGAAGCCCGTGAGAAAACAGATGTGGTGACAGGTATCTTCACTCTTGACTCCATACCTGTATATGTTATTTTTGATTCGGGGGCTACACACTGTTTTGTGTCCGAGTCCTTGATGTCCTGCTTGAATATACCGTTAAAACCAATGAATGAAAGTTTAGAAGTGGCTGTAGCAGATGGTAGATATGTTTGGGTATCCGAACACCTGGAGGGTTGTCAGCTTAAAATCTACGGGACCGCTTTCCCTATAGATTTGAAGCCGATGACTATAAATGAATTTGGTGTGATTGTGGGGATGGATTGGTTGGCAACGAACTATGCTAACATGGATTGTAGGAATAAAAGCCTCACAGTGCTGTCACCAGAAGGGAAATGGATGAAGATTCAGGGTGAACGACCTCGGTTGCGAATGCCAGTCATCTCCTTTGCCCAAGCCCGAAGCTGTATCAGTAAAGGAGGGACGTCCTATTTAGCTTATGTATCGGTGGCTCAACCGATTAAAGTGGGGGTAGCGAATGTGAATGTGGTGAACGAATTCCCGGATGTGTTTCCTGACGAACTTCCAGGGTTGCCACCAGATCGACAGGTTGAGTTCACGATTGAACTGGTTCCAGGAGCTGCACCTGTTGCTCGAGCTCCATACTGTCACACCCCAAAACCACGTTGGCGGAAACGTTCGGGGATGGATGACTGATTGAAGTATCACAACCATGGATATATGAACAGTATATAAACAACCAAACAAGAATTGATATTGAATTGATACATAGTTTTACAAAATGATTGATTCTCACCAATTACAACATGAAATGAAAATAAACAAACGTAGTATTAAACTTCCATTTGTTCAAGACCGCTGGCTAGCGGCCTAAATGATTTCCTGAAATACAAGTAGTTTTAAAGAGTGTCAACAATAAAGTTGGTGAGTTCATGAGTTTGAAACGTTTTGATTTTGAAGTTTATTTGCTTTTGAAGTCTGTGAAACAATGATGTCGAAATAACTGATTTTAAATAAGATGATTTTGAAATAATTGATTATAAATCAAGTTGGAATGATAACATGAAATATGAGTATGATTTATATGAGATAGAGATAAATGAATAAATTTTAGTCTTTTGGATAATTGATAAATGGTAAACATAACAAATAGTCCTCACCCTTTTCGTATATATACATATACATATAAAGGATGGAGCATCTAATCAACATATACACTTAACCAAGTGCGATCAATCACCTTAGCGTCCCAAGGCGGGGTGGTCAACCCAATAGCGCTATTATTGTCCATAACGTACCTCAAGAATACGGGCATAGTTATGGAGATTAGACTAAAAATGATAATGCACTACAAATACATGTAGCGTAAACAAATGATGATTATCCAAATAATGATTCTCCATAACGTACCTCAAGAATACGGGCATAGTCATGGAGATTTAGACTAAAATGATAATGCACTACAAATACATGTAGCATAAATAAACAAATACTGAATCATGTATAAATGTTTCCAATGTCTATCAATAATGATAAAATGAGTAAGTGATTTCGGAAATCTATGAGAAACACACGATGTTCCAAAAATGTTTAAAATAGATATAATGTAGGGAGATCACTCCCTAAATGATTTAAATGATATAGAAGGGTATTAAATATAATACACCGTTCTATTCACGATACTGTAAACGAACCATGATTGAACCAACTAGTCTCAAAATGGTCAAGATTTCATGTCGAGAAATAAAAGAATGTGGTGTATAAAATAATTGTGAGAGTTGAAATAATGATTTAACAATGTATAAATGATTAAGTATAAAATAATAAAGAGTGCTAAAATAATGATTTAACCATGTATAAACATTTGGAATCTTGAAACCATTTAAATAATGTATATTTGTTGAAAAATCGAGGAAATTGGTAACTTTGAAATAATGGAAAAATATCTGATGAGTCTTTGAAACTACGTTGTTTAATAAATCATTGAAAAGACGAAAACGTTTAATAAGTCTTGAAAAATACTAGAGCGTTCAATAAAACTTTGAAAATGCTAAAACATTTAATAAAGTTGAGAAAAATACTGAAGCTGGTAACTGACCAGTATGAGTATGAGTTTAACTGTTTTGAGACTAGTGTTCATGATTGGTTGTTTAAGTTATCGTGTTTACTTGTATTCCTCCCCTAAAAATGTTAAAATAGTTAAAAATGGGGATATGAACTCACCTCGAAGGTGTAGGGATCCTTTGATGAAGATGTACTAGAATACCCTATTGGCTTTCGGCTTGAAACCTAAGAATGACGAGGTTTATCGAGTTACTAGACGAATCTCGGGAAATTCGGGAGTGATTACACAAAGGTATGACGTGAAAATGGTTCCTGAATGAAGTCCTCAGCTCAAAATACGAAGAAATCGGGCTTTGGTGAAAGTTCAGAGACTAAATTTGCAAAATAATTGTTTAGGGACCAAATTTGCAAAATAATTGTTTAGGACCAAAATTGTAAAACTATTTTACCCAGGGGGTAAAAATGTAACTTTGACCAAAGTTCAGGGGGTCATAGTGTAATATTTTTAGGACTGAAAATGTAATGATTTTTTGGCCAGGGGGTCAAATTGTAAATTTGACCAAACTTCAGGGTCTAGATGGTAACTGTGAATAGTACCCGGACATCGGCTAAAGTTGGCTCGGACACCGGCTCGAGTTTCATCGGTGAAACTCATTGGCGCATTTCGTCGAACAGGTGGTGGGCATCGGCGACGACCAGGTGTTCCTCGGACACCGACTCGGACACGATCTCGGACGCGGCACGCCCCTTCCTCGGCAACGACTCACTTTTCACCGGTGAGATTCCAGGCGCGGCTCGACGAGGCATATCGTCGAGCACCTGGTGCGCGTGACGAAATCCAGAACTTCAAATCCAATTTACCGTTGATTCCGACCACCAAATCAGGTGAGGTTTTTTCCTATGTGTTCGAAATCACGAGGAGAACAAAACTCAAGCATTAATTTCAGAAAAATTCGCAGATCAAGAGAGTGTGGTGCGTAAACTTACTGTGGCGGCTGTTTTGGCGGTGGTAGTGTTTTCCGGCGACATTTTGGAAAAACAAATTGCTGAGGGTTGATCACGAGGACGAGATGAACGCGATGGTGTTCTCGGATTTCGATTTGGAGACTTTTCATTTTTCCGGCGGCGGTCGGCGGTGTCGGTACGACGGCGGTTTGAGAGAGAACTGGTTAATATTTTGCTGAATAATTGATTTTTGAGAAACCATATGAATGAAAACTAGTTTTTTTATTGAGATCCTCACGAGAAATTCCCCAGCGTTGGCTATCGTTGCTTAACGTTTTCGGTTATAGTCTTCACGGTATTTTGAGCGTACAAAATGCGAGTATCATGAAAATAATTTCTCGTTTATGAAATCTTCCCGATAAAGGGAATCTAACGAGTCCAAAAATCACCTCGTTTGGAGTTACGAAACTCCCGATATGATTAAATGAAGGTATAAAATTGTGTCCGAAATTGATTTGACGCAGAATCCGAAACTGAAAATTGTATATTTTGCATACGAACTCCGATTTGGATGATCTAGATATCCACGCGTTCGTATTAACGACTACATCGCTTTTTAAGTATTATTTATGCTCAAATAATACTCGAATGATTTTCCGGATTTCTTATTCGCTGTCAATATTGGACACTATTTGGATTTTTCTGAAAATTGTCTGATAAGCGTATAAATTGTACTGATAGCTTTTGGGGACCCACTAGAATAGTGTTGACTTTAAATATCGACCATAAGGTTTGACTTTGACTATAGTTGACTCGGTTGACTTTAGTTGACCGAATTTGACGGTTGTCACATCATCTCCCCCTTAAAAGGAATTTCGTCCCGAAATTGTTTCAAAGTATCTCATACTTGGGACTTAGGGAAAGAGATGTGGACATTTCTGTTTCGTCTGATTCTCGCGTTTCCAAGTAATTTACGGTCTACGTTTGGCTTCCCAATACACCTTTACTATAGGAATGCGGCTTTGATTTGTGTTCTTGACTTCTCGGTCGATGATCTCAACTAACATCTCAAAGAATTTAAGACTCCTGTTGAGTTCAATCTTATCCAAACGGAAATACCGAGGGTCTTGTCAAATAAAGACTTCTTCGAGTTTAGAATTTGAAAGGTGGGATAACGTAATCGAGCTCTTGCGGAAAACATAGCCGGTAAGCCATAAGACATATCCTTGTTAGGATCTCAAATGGTCCTATGTAACGGGGATTAAACTTTCCTCGTTTACCGGAGCATATCAATTCTTTCCAAGGTGAGACTTTCAGCACGACTCGATCTCTAACCTGGCATTCTAATGGCTTGCGTCCAAAAAGGGCCTCGAACAGGGCAGCCTTTATGTTCGCATGATAACTGTTGTTGTATGAGAATTCGATGAGTGGCAAGTGGATAACCCACGCTCTGCCAAATTCATTCACCCAAGTGCGCAACATGACCTCTAGGGTTTGTATTGTTCTTACACTATGCCCGTCTGTCTGTGGAAGTTAAGATGCACTTAATTCCAGACGGGTTTCCAAGAACCTTTGCAACGATTGTCAAAATTGTAATGTGAATCTGACGTCTCCATCAGAAATAATGGATATTGGCACACCGTGAAATTGAACAATCTCTTTTTATCTGTCTCTTTGATCGTCAGGAAGTGTGAGGACTTTGTTAAATGATTCACAATTACCCCAAATGGCGCTATAGCTACCACTCGTCTTGGGTAATCTGGTTATGAAGTCCATGGAAATCTGTTTCCACTTCCATTATGGTATTTCTGGTTGTTGAATTAGACTTGATGGGTTTTGGTATTCTACCTTCACCCTTGGCGCAAGTCATAAACTTACCCATGAATGTGCTAATCTCTGCTTTCGTGTTCGACTACTAGCACATTTTTACAGAGTCTACCTGGATTCCCTCAATGTAAAGGGAAAAAAAGTCAACTTTGTAGAAAACGTTGAGTCCAACAACATAGAGCGAGACTACATGGAGTTCAACGATGTTGAACTTATCAAGCTCTTTGCTAACGACTTATGAAATGACATGAAATATCATGGAGTTCTAAGGATAAGAATCCTCAAAAGAAAATGAAGTAGAAATGCACTTGATCATGAAGATAATGTTTTCTGAGAAATACAAAATGTCAATAGTTCTCTTGAAGTGGAAATAAATGATATCAATGAAGAGATGGCAATCAGTTATGGTCATACCAAATAATATGTACCCAAAATGAAACTGAATAATGGAGATAAAATAAAATGAAATGTTTTCGTATGCGGTTGTATGTGATACCATAAATGATGATCATGGACTACAGGGTGTCATTGATTGTCAAAGAAGACATGATTTGGATAAATGGAAAGAAACTATGAAAGATGATTTGTAAGATACAAAGCAAGGTTTGTGACTCCAGGTTTTGCCCAAAGACCTGGAATTAATCATGAGATAACATATTCTCCAGTTATGGATGTCGTTACAGCTCACTTATATGGATCACTTGATTCCGATATTTAGGTGAAGATCCCCAAAGGATTTTGAATGCTCGAAGCATTAAGTAAAAGGTTGAAAGAAATGTATTCTATCAGACTACAAAGGTCTTTGTATGCGTTAAAACAATCTGAATGTATGTGATATAATCGTCGAAGCGATTATTTGATAACCAACGGTTATAAAAATGATATTAATTGTTCATGTGTACTTATAAATAAAACAATATCGGAATCTGTGATCATAGCTGTATATGTTGATGATCTGAATATCATTGGAACAAATAAAGAATCCTTGAAATGATTGAGCTTTTGGAGAAAAAAATTGAAATGAAAGATCTTGGAAAAATCGAGTATTGTTTTGGGCTTACAGATCGAACATCTGTCTAATGGAATACTGGTGCATCAATTGAATTATACGGAGAAAAATCTTGTCAACTACGTGCGCTAAGAGGGCGCAGTAGTTCTTGGATAATTATTTCTGAGCCTTAATACCTGAGACACTTTGCGGTTTCTTGCTTTGCTTTTTGCCATGAATTATGATAGTGTCGTCGGTCAGGTTCAGTCGAATTGCCTTCTCGTTTCTCGATAGCTCCATGATCACTCGCAAGTATTGGCCATACTCCATTTTTGCTTCGTGACTAAATCAGAATGTTGTTGATGAAAATATCATGGGTGCAACCATATAAGATTGGCACATGCGGTTCATGAGGCCCATGAATATTGCAGGAGCATTTGTTAGGCCAAAGGGCATTAGCACAACTCGTGGTGACCATAGCTTTCGGAACGGCGTATTGAGCATGTCTTGATCTTTTCAACCCAACTAGGTATCATGATCACCCTTCCATCCACGCGGGATGTCATGGGCTTGTAGGCATAGGGATCCTTGTAGGTACGTGGTCAGTGATGACTCCAATAGGTAACGACGTTCGAAGTATCGGAACTGCTTCCCAGATTGGGTTCCTTGTTGTCACAATGCTTGCCACTCGTGCTTCATCAAGAGCTTCTGTAACAGGAGCATCCATCTGAGCAGGAGGTGGCTAGGGTGGTGCTCTTCGAGCACTTAAAACTGTCGTTATTAGAATACGTGACGAGGGTTGCACTGCGGTGTTGTTATTCCTCGTACTCTGTTGCGTCGTCATGATCTTTGACCTAAAAGGTCACGGAGGTAGGTAGGTAAAGGAAATTGTCATTGGCATTACGAATGCACTATACGAGTAATCCTAAAGCACTGATAATATAGTCGCAATAGACGAAGAGGTATGATAATTTATAACTCAACAACCGACCAGATTACGAAGGTACACATAGTATGAAACAAGATAGGCTTTCGAGTGCAATGTCCTGCCTTTAAGCAATAATCAAACAAGAACATGCCGAAAGGCTAGAGTATTGCATTCTCAGACTATATCGCCTCTATATATACCCAAGCTTTCAAGTCGTTCGTCAAGTGTATGAGAAAAGTACTACGTATACCAGCCGATGTACTCCGAAGAAGTCGATCACTACTACTAACACACCTACGTTTTCCTAAAACTATACGGACAATAATATTACCTAAGCACATAAAATGAAAAGAAATAAGCCTTCGGACACAATTCCCTGACTTTAGGCAACAAATAAACAAGAGCATGCCACAAGACTGGGATGACTGCATTCGCTGACTATTCCATCTCCATACATGTTTAAACTTTCAAATCCCTTATTAAATGGAACTGTTTTAAATTGCACTCAACGATTAAACCATGGTCTACGATAGTCAATCCTTAACCGATAAAGCTGATCAGACTTTTCCTGGTAAAGGTTTGACATCGTACATCCTTAGTTTACTCGTGAGTTCAATTTAGTATAAACACTCAAATTACGTTGTGATACTTGTGATAACCGATGTGTATGAATACTTTTTTTTTTTAGGAATACGCTAAGTATTCAAAAAGTATTTGGATGGTTACTAAACCAGAGTGTTAGCCCTTGACGGTTTATAGTTGTATTAATTCTTCGTGGAAGAATATACTTAGTTCTCTATAAACCTAGGCTCTGATACCATTCTGTCACACCCCAAAACCACGTTGGCGGAAACGTTCGGGGATGGATGACTGATTGAAGTATCACAACCATGGATATATGAACAGTATATAAACAACCAAACAAGAATTGATATTGAATTGATACATAGTTTTACAAAATGATTGATTCTCACCAATTACAACATGAAATGAAAATAAACAAACGTAGTATTAAACTTCCATTTGTTCAAGACCGCTGGCTAGCGGCCTAAATGATTTCCTGAAATACAAGTAGTTTTAAAGAGTGTCAACAATAAAGTTGGTGAGTTCATGAGTTTGAAACGTTTTGATTTTGAAGTTTATTTGCTTTTGAAGTCTGTGAAACAATGATGTCGAAATAACTGATTTTAAATAAGATGATTTTGAAATAATTGATTATAAATCAAGTTGGAATGATAACATGAAATATGAGTATGATTTATATGAGATAGAGATAAATGAATAAATTTTAGTCTTTTGGATAATTGATAAATGGTAAACATAACAAATAGTCCTCACCCTTTTCGTATATATACATATACATATAAAGGATGGAGCATCTAATCAACATATACACTTAACCAAGTGCGATCAATCACCTTAGCGTCCCAAGGCGGGGTGGTCAACCCAATAGCGCTATTATTGTCCATAACGTACCTCAAGAATACGGGCATAGTTATGGAGATTAGACTAAAAATGATAATGCACTACAAATACATGTAGCGTAAACAAATGATGATTATCCAAATAATGATTCTCCATAACGTACCTCAAGAATACGGGCATAGTCATGGAGATTTAGACTAAAATGATAATGCACTACAAATACATGTAGCATAAATAAACAAATACTGAATCATGTATAAATGTTTCCAATGTCTATCAATAATGATAAAATGAGTAAGTGATTTCGGAAATCTATGAGAAACACACGATGTTCCAAAAATGTTTAAAATAGATATAATGTAGGGAGATCACTCCCTAAATGATTTAAATGATATAGAAGGGTATTAAATATAATACACCGTTCTATTCACGATACTGTAAACGAACCATGATTGAACCAACTAGTCTCAAAATGGTCAAGATTTCATGTCGAGAAATAAAAGAATGTGGTGTATAAAATAATTGTGAGAGTTGAAATAATGATTTAACAATGTATAAATGATTAAGTATAAAATAATAAAGAGTGCTAAAATAATGATTTAACCATGTATAAACATTTGGAATCTTGAAACCATTTAAATAATGTATATTTGTTGAAAAATCGAGGAAATTGGTAACTTTGAAATAATGGAAAAATATCTGATGAGTCTTTGAAACTACGTTGTTTAATAAATCATTGAAAAGACGAAAACGTTTAATAAGTCTTGAAAAATACTAGAGCGTTCAATAAAACTTTGAAAATGCTAAAACATTTAATAAAGTTGAGAAAAATACTGAAGCTGGTAACTGACCAGTATGAGTATGAGTTTAACTGTTTTGAGACTAGTGTTCATGATTGGTTGTTTAAGTTATCGTGTTTACTTGTATTCCTCCCCTAAAAATGTTAAAATAGTTAAAAATGGGGATATGAACTCACCTCGAAGGTGTAGGGATCCTTTGATGAAGATGTACTAGAATACCCTATTGGCTTTCGGCTTGAAACCTAAGAATGACGAGGTTTATCGAGTTACTAGACGAATCTCGGGAAATTCGGGAGTGATTACACAAAGGTATGACGTGAAAATGGTTCCTGAATGAAGTCCTCAGCTCAAAATACGAAGAAATCGGGCTTTGGTGAAAGTTCAGAGACTAAATTTGCAAAATAATTGTTTAGGGACCAAATTTGCAAAATAATTGTTTAGGACCAAAATTGTAAAACTATTTTACCCAGGGGGTAAAAATGTAACTTTGACCAAAGTTCAGGGGGTCATAGTGTAATATTTTTAGGACTGAAAATGTAATGATTTTTGGGCCAGGGGGTCAAATTGTAAATTTGACCAAACTTCAGGGTCTAGATGGTAACTGTGAATAGTACCCGGACATCGGCTAAAGTTGGCTCGGACACCGGCTCGAGTTTCATCGGTGAAACTCATTGGCGCATTTCGTCGAACAGGTGGTGGGCATCGGCGACGACCAGGTGTTCCTCGGACACCGACTCGGACACGATCTCGGACGCGGCACGCCCCTTCCTCGGCAACGACTCACTTTTCACCGGTGAGATTCCAGGCGCGGCTCGACGAGGCATATCGTCGAGCACCTGGTGCGCGTGACGAAATCCAGAACTTCAAATCCAATTTACCGTTGATTCCGACCACCAAATCAGGTGAGGTTTTTTCCTATGTGTTCGAAATCACGAGGAGAACAAAACTCAAGCATTAATTTCAGAAAAATTCGCAGATCAAGAGAGTGTGGTGCGTAAACTTACTGTGGCGGCTGTTTTGGCGGTGGTAGTGTTTTCCGGCGACATTTTGGAAAAACAAATTGCTGAGGGTTGATCACGAGGACGAGATGAACGCGATGGTGTTCTCGGATTTCGATTTGGAGACTTTTCATTTTTCCGGCGGCGGTCGGCGGTGTCGGTACGACGGCGGTTTGAGAGAGAACTGGTTAATATTTTGCTGAATAATTGATTTTTGAGAAACCATATGAATGAAAACTAGTTTTTTTATTGAGATCCTCACGAGAAATTCCCCAGCGTTGGCTATCGTTGCTTAACGTTTTCGGTTATAGTCTTCACGGTATTTTGAGCGTACAAAATGCGAGTATCATGAAAATAATTTCTCGTTTATGAAATCTTCCCGATAAAGGGAATCTAACGAGTCCAAAAATCACCTCGTTTGGAGTTACGAAACTCCCGATATGATTAAATGAAGGTATAAAATTGTGTCCGAAATTGATTTGACGCAGAATCCGAAACTGAAAATTGTATATTTTGCATACGAACTCCGATTTGGATGATCTAGATATCCACGCGTTCGTATTAACGACTACATCGCTTTTTAAGTATTATTTATGCTCAAATAATACTCGAATGATTTTCCGGATTTCTTATTCGCTGTCAATATTGGACACTATTTGGATTTTTCTGAAAATTGTCTGATAAGCGTATAAATTGTACTGATAGCTTTTGGGGACCCACTAGAGTAGTGTTGACTTTAAATATCGACCATAAGGTTTGACTTTGACTATAGTTGACTCGGTTGACTTTAGTTGACCGAATTTGACGGTTGTCACATCATCTCCCCCTTAAAAGGAATTTCGTCCCGAAATTGTTTCAAAGTATCTCATACTTGGGACTTAGGGAAAGAGATGTGGACATTTCTGTTTCGTCTGATTCTCGCGTTTCCAAGTAATTTACGGTCTACGTTTGGCTTCCCAATACACCTTTACTATAGGAATGCGGCTTTGATTTGTGTTCTTGACTTCTCGGTCGATGATCTCAACTAACATCTCAAAGAATTTAAGACTCCTGTTGAGTTCAATCTTATCCAAACGGAAATACCGAGGGTCTTGTCAAATAAAGACTTCTTCGAGTTTAGAATTTGAAAGGTGGGATAACGTAATCGAGCTCTTGCGGAAAACATAGCCGGTAAGCCATAAGACATATCCTTGTTAGGATCTCAAATGGTCCTATGTAACGGGGATTAAACTTTCCTCGTTTACCGGAGCATATCAATTCTTTCCAAGGTGAGACTTTCAGCACGACTCGATCTCTAACCTGGCATTCTAATGGCTTGCGTCCAAAAAGGGCCTCGAACAGGGCAGCCTTTATGTTCGCATGATAACTGTTGTTGTATGAGAATTCGATGAGTGGCAAGTGGATAACCCACGCTCTGCCAAATTCATTCACCCAAGTGCGCAACATGACCTCTAGGGTTTGTATTGTTCTTACACTATGCCCGTCTGTCTGTGGAAGTTAAGATGCACTTAATTCCAGACGGGTTTCCAAGAACCTTTGCAACGATTGTCAAAATTGTAATGTGAATCTGACGTCTCCATCAGAAATAATGGATATTGGCACACCGTGAAATTGAACAATCTCTTTTTATCTGTCTCTTTGATCGTCAGGAAGTGTGAGGACTTTGTTAAATGATTCACAATTACCCCAAATGGCGCTATAGCTACCACTCGTCTTGGGTAATCTGGTTATGAAGTCCATGGAAATCTGTTTCCACTTCCATTATGGTATTTCTGGTTGTTGAATTAGACTTGATGGGTTTTGGTATTCTACCTTCACCCTTGGCGCAAGTCATAAACTTACCCATGAATGTGCTAATCTCTGCTTTCGTGTTCGACTACTAGCACATTTTTACAGAGTCTACCTGGATTCCCTCAATGTAAAGGGAAAAAAAGTCAACTTTGTAGAAAACGTTGAGTCCAACAACATAGAGCGAGACTACATGGAGTTCAACGATGTTGAACTTATCAAGCTCTTTGCTAACGACTTATGAAATGACATGAAATATCATGGAGTTCTAAGGATAAGAATCCTCAAAAGAAAATGAAGTAGAAATGCACTTGATCATGAAGATAATGTTTTCTGAGAAATACAAAATGTCAATAGTTCTCTTGAAGTGGAAATAAATGATATCAATGAAGAGATGACAATCAGTTATGGTCATACCAAATAATATGTACCCAAAATGAAACTGAATAATGGAGATAAAATAAAATGAAATGTTTTCGTATGCGGTTGTATGTGATACCATAAATGATGATCATGGACTACAGGGTGTCATTGATTGTCAAAGAAGACATGATTTGGATAAATGGAAAGAAACTATGAAAGATGATTTGTAAGATACAAAGCAAGGTTTGTGACTCCAGGTTTTGCCCAAAGACCTGGAATTAATCATGAGATAACATATTCTCCAGTTATGGATGTCGTTACAGCTCACTTATATGGATCACTTGATTCCGATATTTAGGTGAAGATCCCCAAAGGATTTTGAATGCTCGAAGCATTAAGTAAAAGGTTGAAAGAAATGTATTCTATCAGACTACAAAGGTCTTTGTATGCGTTAAAACAATCTGAATGTATGTGATATAATCGTCGAAGCGATTATTTGATAACCAACGGTTATAAAAATGATATTAATTGTTCATGTGTACTTATAAATAAAACAATATCGGAATCTGTGATCATAGCTGTATATGTTGATGATCTGAATATCATTGGAACAAATAAAGAATCCTTGAAATGATTGAGCTTTTGGAGAAAAAAATTGAAATGAAAGATCTTGGAAAAATCGAGTATTGTTTTGGGCTTACAGATCGAACATCTGTCTAATGGAATACTGGTGCATCAATTGAATTATACGGAGAAAAATCTTGTCAACTACGTGCGCTAAGAGGGCGCAGTAGTTCTTGGATAATTATTTCTGAGCCTTAATACCTGAGACACTTTGCGGTTTCTTGCTTTGCTTTTTGCCATGAATTATGATAGTGTCGTCGGTCAGGTTCAGTCGAATTGCCTTCTCGTTTCTCGATAGCTCCATGATCACTCGCAAGTATTGGCCATACTCCATTTTTGCTTCGTGACTAAATCAGAATGTTGTTGATGAAAATATCATGGGTGCAACCATATAAGATTGGCACATGCGGTTCATGAGGCCCATGAATATTGCAGGAGCATTTGTTAGGCCAAAGGGCATTAGCACAACTCGTGGTGACCATAGCTTTCGGAACGGCGTATTGAGCATGTCTTGATCTTTTCAACCCAACTAGGTATCATGATCACCCTTCCATCCACGCGGGATGTCATGGGCTTGTAGGCATAGGGATCCTTGTAGGTACGTGGTCAGTGATGACTCCAATAGGTAACGACGTTCGAAGTATCGGAACTGCTTCCCAGATTGGGTTCCTTGTTGTCACAATGCTTGCCACTCGTGCTTCATCAAGAGCTTCTGTAACAGGAGCATCCATCTGAGCAGGAGGTGGCTAGGGTGGTGCTCTTCGAGCACTTAAAACTGTCGTTATTAGAATACGTGACGAGGGTTGCACTGCGGTGTTGTTATTCCTCGTACTCTGTTGCGTCGTCATGATCTTTGACCTAAAAGGTCACGGAGGTAGGTAGGTAAAGGAAATTGTCATTGGCATTACGAATGCACTATACGAGTAATCCTAAAGCACTGATAATATAGTCGCAATAGACGAAGAGGTATGATAATTTATAACTCAACAACCGACCAGATTACGAAGGTACACATAGTATGAAACAAGATAGGCTTTCGAGTGCAATGTCCTGCCTTTAAGCAATAATCAAACAAGAACATGCCGAAAGGCTAGAGTATTGCATTCTCAGACTATATCGCCTCTATATATACCCAAGCTTTCAAGTCGTTCGTCAAGTGTATGAGAAAAGTACTACGTATACCAGCCGATGTACTCCGAAGAAGTCGATCACTACTACTAACACACCTACGTTTTCCTAAAACTATACGGACAATAATATTACCTAAGCACATAAAATGAAAAGAAATAAGCCTTCGGACACAATTCCCTGACTTTAGGCAACAAATAAACAAGAGCATGCCACAAGACTGGGATGACTGCATTCGCTGACTATTCCATCTCCATACATGTTTAAACTTTCAAATCCCTTATTAAATGGAACTGTTTTAAATTGCACTCAACGATTAAACCATGGTCTACGATAGTCAATCCTTAACCGATAAAGCTGATCAGACTTTTCCTGGTAAAGGTTTGACATCGTACATCCTTAGTTTACTCGTGAGTTCAATTTAGTATAAACACTCAAATTACGTTGTGATACTTGTGATAACCGATGTGTATGAATACTTTTTTTTTTTAGGAATACGCTAAGTATTCAAAAAGTATTTGGATGGTTACTAAACCAGAGTGTTAGCCCTTGACGGTTTATAGTTGTATTAATTCTTCGTGGAAGAATATACTTAGTTCTCTATAAACCTAGGCTCTGATACCATTCTGTCACACCCCAAAACCACGTTGGCGGAAACGTTCGGGGATGGATGACTGATTGAAGTATCACAACCATGGATATATGAACAGTATATAAACAACCAAACAAGAATTGATATTGAATTGATACATAGTTTTACAAAATGATTGATTCTCACCAATTACAACATGAAATGAAAATAAACAAACGTAGTATTAAACTTCCATTTGTTCAAGACCGCTGGCTAGCGGCCTAAATGATTTCCTGAAATACAAGTAGTTTTAAAGAGTGTCAACAATAAAGTTGGTGAGTTCATGAGTTTGAAACGTTTTGATTTTGAAGTTTATTTGCTTTTGAAGTCTGTGAAACAATGATGTCGAAATAACTGATTTTAAATAAGATGATTTTGAAATAATTGATTATAAATCAAGTTGGAATGATAACATGAAATATGAGTATGATTTATATGAGATAGAGATAAATGAATAAATTTTAGTCTTTTGGATAATTGATAAATGGTAAACATAACAAATAGTCCTCACCCTTTTCGTATATATACATATACATATAAAGGATGGAGCATCTAATCAACATATACACTTAACCAAGTGCGATCAATCACCTTAGCGTCCCAAGGCGGGGTGGTCAACCCAATAGCGCTATTATTGTCCATAACGTACCTCAAGAATACGGGCATAGTTATGGAGATTAGACTAAAAATGATAATGCACTACAAATACATGTAGCGTAAACAAATGATGATTATCCAAATAATGATTCTCCATAACGTACCTCAAGAATACGGGCATAGTCATGGAGATTTAGACTAAAATGATAATGCACTACAAATACATGTAGCATAAATAAACAAATACTGAATCATGTATAAATGTTTCCAATGTCTATCAATAATGATAAAATGAGTAAGTGATTTCGGAAATCTATGAGAAACACACGATGTTCCAAAAATGTTTAAAATAGATATAATGTAGGGAGATCACTCCCTAAATGATTTAAATGATATAGAAGGGTATTAAATATAATACACCGTTCTATTCACGATACTGTAAACGAACCATGATTGAACCAACTAGTCTCAAAATGGTCAAGATTTCATGTCGAGAAATAAAAGAATGTGGTGTATAAAATAATTGTGAGAGTTGAAATAATGATTTAACAATGTATAAATGATTAAGTATAAAATAATAAAGAGTGCTAAAATAATGATTTAACCATGTATAAACATTTGGAATCTTGAAACCATTTAAATAATGTATATTTGTTGAAAAATCGAGGAAATTGGTAACTTTGAAATAATGGAAAAATATCTGATGAGTCTTTGAAACTACGTTGTTTAATAAATCATTGAAAAGACGAAAACGTTTAATAAGTCTTGAAAAATACTAGAGCGTTCAATAAAACTTTGAAAATGCTAAAACATTTAATAAAGTTGAGAAAAATACTGAAGCTGGTAACTGACCAGTATGAGTATGAGTTTAACTGTTTTGAGACTAGTGTTCATGATTGGTTGTTTAAGTTATCGTGTTTACTTGTATTCCTCCCCTAAAAATGTTAAAATAGTTAAAAATGGGGATATGAACTCACCTCGAAGGTGTAGGGATCCTTTGATGAAGATGTACTAGAATACCCTATTGGCTTTCGGCTTGAAACCTAAGAATGACGAGGTTTATCGAGTTACTAGACGAATCTCGGGAAATTCGGGAGTGATTACACAAAGGTATGACGTGAAAATGGTTCCTGAATGAAGTCCTCAGCTCAAAATACGAAGAAATCGGGCTTTGGTGAAAGTTCAGAGACTAAATTTGCAAAATAATTGTTTAGGGACCAAATTTGCAAAATAATTGTTTAGGACCAAAATTGTAAAACTATTTTACCCAGGGGGTAAAAATGTAACTTTGACCAAAGTTCAGGGGGTCATAGTGTAATATTTTTAGGACTGAAAATGTAATGATTTTTGGGCCAGGGGGTCAAATTGTAAATTTGACCAAACTTCAGGGTCTAGATGGTAACTGTGAATAGTACCCGGACATCGGCTAAAGTTGGCTCGGACACCGGCTCGAGTTTCATCGGTGAAACTCATTGGCGCATTTCGTCGAACAGGTGGTGGGCATCGGCGACGACCAGGTGTTCCTCGGACACCGACTCGGACACGATCTCGGACGCGGCACGCCCCTTCCTCGGCAACGACTCACTTTTCACCGGTGAGATTCCAGGCGCGGCTCGACGAGGCATATCGTCGAGCACCTGGTGCGCGTGACGAAATCCAGAACTTCAAATCCAATTTACCGTTGATTCCGACCACCAAATCAGGTGAGGTTTTTTCCTATGTGTTCGAAATCACGAGGAGAACAAAACTCAAGCATTAATTTCAGAAAAATTCGCAGATCAAGAGAGTGTGGTGCGTAAACTTACTGTGGCGGCTGTTTTGGCGGTGGTAGTGTTTTCCGGCGACATTTTGGAAAAACAAATTGCTGAGGGTTGATCACGAGGACGAGATGAACGCGATGGTGTTCTCGGATTTCGATTTGGAGACTTTTCATTTTTCCGGCGGCGGTCGGCGGTGTCGGTACGACGGCGGTTTGAGAGAGAACTGGTTAATATTTTGCTGAATAATTGATTTTTGAGAAACCATATGAATGAAAACTAGTTTTTTTATTGAGATCCTCACGAGAAATTCCCCAGCGTTGGCTATCGTTGCTTAACGTTTTCGGTTATAGTCTTCACGGTATTTTGAGCGTACAAAATGCGAGTATCATGAAAATAATTTCTCGTTTATGAAATCTTCCCGATAAAGGGAATCTAACGAGTCCAAAAATCACCTCGTTTGGAGTTACGAAACTCCCGATATGATTAAATGAAGGTATAAAATTGTGTCCGAAATTGATTTGACGCAGAATCCGAAACTGAAAATTGTATATTTTGCATACGAACTCCGATTTGGATGATCTAGATATCCACGCGTTCGTATTAACGACTACATCGCTTTTTAAGTATTATTTATGCTCAAATAATACTCGAATGATTTTCCGGATTTCTTATTCGCTGTCAATATTGGACACTATTTGGATTTTTCTGAAAATTGTCTGATAAGCGTATAAATTGTACTGATAGCTTTTGGGGACCCACTAGAATAGTGTTGACTTTAAATATCGACCATAAGGTTTGACTTTGACTATAGTTGACTCGGTTGACTTTAGTTGACCGAATTTGACGGTTGTCACACATACCGTTTAGCACCTTCAGAGATGGTGGAACTGCGAAAGCAACTGGAAGAACTGCTAGACAGGGGTTTTATTAGACCGAGTACATCGCCTTGGGGAGCCCCTATTCTGTTTGTCAAGAAGAAGGATGGGTCAATGCGCATGTGTATTGACTATCGGGAGTTAAACAAGATCACGGTGAAGAACAAGTACCCGCTACCCAGAATAGACGATTTGTTTGACCAGCTGCAAGGCGCGTCTTACTTTTCCAAGATTGACAGAGGTCAGGATACCACCAGTTGAAGATAAGGGAGTCAGACATTCCGAAGACAGCTTTCCGAACGCGATACGGTCATTATGAGTTTTTGGTGATGCCTTTTGGATTAACCAATGCTCCAGCCGTGTTCATGGACCTCATGAACCGAGTGTGTCGTCCGTTCCTTGATACATCGGTGATAGTGTTTATTGATGACATCTTGGTGTATTCGCGAAGCCAAGCCGAACATGAAGTGCATCTGCGACAAGTGTTGGAGTTGCTTCGCCGGGAGAAGTTGTATGCAAAATTCTCCAAGTGTGAATTCTGGCTAAGAGAAGTCCAATTTCTTGGCCATGTAATTAATGCAGAGGGAGTGAAAGTAGATCCAGCGAAGGTTGACGCCGTAATGAAGTGGGAACCGCCCCGAAGTCCAACTGAAATACAGTGTTTTCTTGGTTTGGCAGGCTATTACCGAAGATTTGTTGAAAATTTCTCCTCGATAGCTGCTCCGTTGACCAAGTTGACCAAGAAAGGTGAAAAGTTCACGTGGACCGAAAAACAACAAGAAGCATTCCAGAAGTTGAAACAAGCTTTATGTGAAGCACCGGTGTTGGCTTTACCACAAAGCGGAGAAGAATATGTGATTTATAGCGATGCTTCTAGAGTTGGTCTTGGTTGTGTGCTAATGCAGAAAGGTCGAGTCATAGCCTATGCGTCCCGCCAATTAAAAGATGCCGAGAAGAAGTATCCAGTTCATGATCTGGAATTAGCTGCTGTGGTTCTAGCATTGAAGTTATGGAGGCACTATTTATACGGTGTGAAGTTTGTCATTTATACCGATCATAAAAGCCTGAAGTATTTATTTGATCAAAAAGAGCTTAATATGAGACAGCAAAGGTGGATGGACCTACTTAAAGACTTTGATTGTGAAATTCAGTACCACCCTGGCAAGGCGAACGTGGTGGCAGATGCTCTAAGCAGAAAAGAAGCTTCTCTGAAAGTTACATCCGCATGCATGGGTGTAGTAAGCCGGTTACCAGAATTGATTCGTGCAGCACAAGAAGAAGCGTGTAAGCCAGAGAATGTAAAAAGCGAAAGAATGGTTGGATACTTGAAGCATCTGGAAGAAAATGCTCAGAAATTGAAGACCTTCAGAGGTCGTGTGTGGGTCCCAAAACAAGGAGAGGCGAGAAATTTGCTTCTAGAAGATGCACATTACAGCAGATATGCAGTTCATCTGGGCAGTACTAAGTTGTATCGGACGTTAAAACCGATGTATTGGTGGCCTGGAATGAAGAGGGACATTGGAAGATTTGTGGAAAGATGTTTGACTTGTCTGCAAGTTAAGTCAAATCATCAGAAACCGTATGGAGAAATACAACCATTGCCAGTTCCAGAGAAGAAATGGGACCATATTACTATGGATTTTGTGACGAAGTTGCCACGGACACCGCGAGGATATGATTCTATATGGGTGATTGTGGATCGATTGACCAAATCGGAACAGTTCATTCCATATAAAGAAAAGTATAGAGTAGATCAACTGGCGAAAATCTACATAGATGAGGTGATTTGTCGACATGGACTTCTAGCATCGATAGTATCGGACCGAGATAGTAGATTTACTTCTCATTTTTGGCAGAGTCTTCAAAAGCGATTGGGTACAAAAATACTTATGAGTACCGCATATCACCCGCAGACCGATGGTCAGAGTGAACGAACGATCCAAACTTTGGAAGATATGTTGAGGACTTGTGTCATAGACTTCGGTGGAAGCTGGGAAGATCATTTGCCTTTGGTGGAATTCGCGTACAATAACAGCTATCATTCCAGCATCCAGATGGCCCCGTATGAAGCCTTGTATGGAGCACCGTGCCGTACTCCGACCTGCTGGACTGAAGTTGGGGAAAAGCCATTGGCTGGACCCGAAATTGTAGCACAGACTGAAGAAAAGATCAAACTGATACGCGAAAATTTGAAGGTAGCTCAGAATAGACAGAAACAGTATGCGGACAAACGGGTGAAACCGATAGAATTCCAAGTAGGAGATATGGTAATGCTCAAAGTATCCCCTTGGAAAGGCTTAATTCGTTTTGGGAAGAAAGGGAAGTTGAGTCCTCGCTTCATTGGACCTTTTCGTATATCCCAAAGAGTTGGAGCCGTGGCGTATCGCTTGGAGTTACCTGATGAACTTCATGGTATACATGACGTTTTTCATGTGTCCCATTTGAGGAAAACTCTGTTTGACAAGTCTCAACATGTACCTCTCGCTGAAATTGAGGTGGATGAAAAGTTGAGATACCCGGAACAACCCGAGCGGGTGCTAGACCGCAAGACAAGACAGTTGCGAAATAAGAAGATCAGCATGGTGAAAGTCCTTTGGCGTCATCACAAAGGTTCCGACATGACGTGGGAGACCGAAAGTGAAATGCGGGAAAAATACCCTCAACTATTTGTATGATTTCGGGGACGAAATCTTTTAAAGGAGGGGAGAATTTGTAACGCCGAAACATGTTTAATATATAATTATAATAAAAAGGGCGAAATGGTCATTTTACCTCAAAAGGGTAATTTGGTCTTTTTGACAGAAAAGGACTTGTTTCGTAATAATATTTTGAGTCTTGGACTTAAAATGTTATAAAAATGTGATTTTTGTCATTTAATTTGTAAATTGTGGCAAAACTTGGAGATATGCAACTTCAAGGACCAAAGTGCAAATCTTGGAGATATATAAGCAAGAACTTGTGCAGATTTTTGGAGAGTTACGGGAATTTTTCTCTTGAGCGTTTCTGCAAAATTGTGAGGAGTTCTTGAAGGTTTAAGTTTGCAAGTTGGATTATAGCATTTACAAGGGCATAATTGGAAGATTTGGAGGTAAGTTCTTCAAGTTCTAGCTAGTTGTTCTTGAGGAGTTTTGTAGAACTCAAAAACTGCAATTACAGTTAAGATTGGGTGTTTTATTTGATGAAATACTTCCATTAAGTCATGCTAGTAAGAGCTTAACTCAACCAAATGGAAGTAGGATGTTATAATTGATGAAATTGAAGATTTGGGGTTGTTAGAATTAAGAACCCTAATTCTTCATATGCTTGATTGAGGGTGTTTTGATGGTTAAAAACCTTGTTAATATGTAAGGTTTTAGCCTAGGAACAAACCCCAAGCGATTAAGAACAGAAATAAGGACTTAATGGACCAAATCTGTAAGCTACAGTGCATAAATCGCGACTGGCCAGGGGACCTGCACTGCCGCTAGGCGCAGTGCGCCCCAGAGCCAGGCGGGGTGCGCCCAGGCGCAGTGCGCCCTCCCCTAGACGCAGTGCGCCTCCGAGCAGAGGCTAGGCAGGGGATCAAAAACGCTAACTTTTGCTTGGCTTGTCCGATTTAGCTCAAATTTGAACCATAGGCTCGTTATGGTCTAAAAAGTTTGGGAAAATTTTCATATCGAGTTTTCGACCCCTCGGGGGCACTGTAGACCGATCCGAATGCCTCGGTGAATAGTAAAATTCATATAAAGTTAGTAAACGGAAAGTTTATTAACTAGGCATTGTTTATAACGATTTTATATTGAACTCTATTGTATTAGAGTTAATTAGAATGGTTATTAACCTATAATCATTTTGATAATAAATGGAATTATAGGTACGGGAAAAAATCCTACGGACTTAATTTCAAGGCAAGGAACAACAAACGCTAGTTGTAGCAAACCTTCAGGTGAGTAATCTCACTAGTGTTTGATGTGATAATGTTAGTTGAGCAGCTGCGGATTGAAATATAGTTTTGGGGACAAAAATGACAGATGTTTGATTTGATATGACAAGACCAGATAAGTTGTGAGTCAATATCAATCAATAATATGATAATACCAGATAAGCCGTGAGTCTTTAATAGACAAGAACGGAGCTGTGAGTCAAACCTCTACTGACAAGACCGGAACCAGCCGTGAGTCAATAAAAGGAAATGACAAGACCGGAACCAGCCGTGAGTCAATAAAACTTATATAGACAAGACCGGAACCAGCCGTGAGTCTAGGCAACAGCGGGCTTACCCGTGAGCCACATATTTTAGGCAACAGCGGGATTACCCGTGAGCCATATTTGATTGATAATACATAGATAAATTTGTATAGAGAATTTTATTCTTATACATGTTGTATTTAATTTGATTACTCATTGGGCTTTATAGCTCACAGTTTATTTGATATGTCCCTGCAGGTGAGCGTGATCCCGCGAAGGGAAAAGATAAAGTCCGTGACTGAGGACTTAGTGATTGAAGTGACAACCCGGCTTAAAGACGTATAATATTATGTATTGTACTTCGTGATACACTTGTACTCGTATTGTATTAACTAATACCCCTACTTGTGTTTTGTTTGTAAAATATTTGGTTTGAAAGAAATTTTTTTTTGGGGTGTTTTTGGTTAATAAGTCGGGTGTTACAAAATTTCACTATAAAATAGCAAAATTCTACACAAATTGTGTACCTTTAGAAAAAGAGATTCCAAGACTCTGGTTCTAGTCAATGGTTCTAGTAAAAAAATGTTTCAAACATCAAATAAAATGAGAATGAATACTCACCCTCTAGATGTTAATTGAAATTACATCGAAATAAGAATAAGATGTTGTAATTATGTTTTGGCAACTTTTTGGGATTACCCATCGGTTAAAATACCAACTTTAGGCTTTGTCTTGAAAGGATCTTAAATATTCAAAATTAACAAAAGAAGAAGAAAATAACACATATTTAGCTATTAGTTTCATTAACCAATTGAAATAAATAAAAACTAAAATAGAAAGGAAATTTTCAGAACTTTATGTTTTATATTTTCTGGAGGAAGTTTTGATTATAGCCCATACATCTACACTTTTGTTGCTGCTACCAACTCCCATGGATATATTAGATGAAGTTGATATACATTAAAATAGAAATAAAATAACAATATAAAAATAATATATAAACTTACACGATGAATTTAATATACCAACCATTTTGATCACTAATAAATTGCAGGTTGTTCCCATTTTTGTGATGACCGACTATTGCAATCGGAGACTCATAAAATTGTAATTTGTTAATGCAGGGTATCCTTGAAGGTTGAAAATATAACAGCACAAATCCTTAATAGGAAGCATAACATGAATATTGTTTGTGATTACCAAGTTAGCAAACGTAATGGTGACATTTGGTGGGAGTTTAAGTCTGCTTACCAATAATCCCATTGTGTAGAACGAAAAAGAGTTTTCAAGAGCTTACCAAATGATTTTCACTTACAAGTCAAAATAGAAAACAAAATCTAACGTTTCCCACTTTACCGCATCTTGATATCCACAATCGACTTGCCTTTCTGGTTCTCTTCGTCACCACAATCTGCCATGGCACTCAAAACCAAAAATAAAAAACTCTAACTACTAATGGAATAATTTTCAGCAATAACAATTAATTAATTTTCAATAATTACAAAAGTTATACACATTAACGACACACGGTGTAAATAGGTCTCAAATATTGTGGGATTTGTTACCGGAGAGATAGATATGGAGAGACGATGTGTGAAAAGCGACAATAATAGATACAAATCTTCCAAAAACAATGGAATAAAAATCATAAAGATGAACAGAGCTATGTAAATGCTTACCGAAAGAGAATGGAAACCTTACTGAATGAACATCCACGACAGAGAATTCGAGAAGGATGGAGATGAGTCGGCAATGGAGGCATAGCTTTTCCCACTGGTATATGAAACCAAAAAAAATCATAACTCCACAAAAACAATCAAAAAATTCACAATCGGGGCATACCAACACTAAAGGAGAATCTGCGTACCACAAGAAATGCATCGAACTTTAAAAACGAAATAGATTAAAGGCTTTTAAAAGCGGAATTGAAGGTGTAGATGGTGGTTGCCTATTTTTGGTTGTCGACTGTGATTTGTGGATCCAATTGCCGATTGATCTATGAAAACAACCGATACAATCAATGAAAGGAAAACAAATCACGGTTTGGAGAGAAGAAACGGAACGTAATTTCAAAAGAAACTGTTCCTGGTTTTTTGCTTCTTAATTAACAGCGGCTTAATTTTAAAAGTAACCGTTCCTGATTTTTTGCTTCCAGCTCCTAGTTTTTTGCTTCTTAATTAACAGCGGCTTAATACGGGGGATTTTAGGCGGGAATTCAATAGGAAGGGGTCTAAGCATGTGACATGTGGCAAAATATAGGCTTAAAACAATGCCATGTGGCATATAATGGATTCCTTTATTATAATAGATATATATATATATATATATATATATATATATATATATATATATATATATATATATATATATATATATATATATATATATATATATATATATATATATATATATATATATATATATATATATATATATCTACTGTACCTAATAAATAAAAATAAATTTTGCGGCATATCCTCCATTTGACACGTGTAATACTCCAGAATTATTCACATACCTCTTCTGTTTCTAATTCCCGCTCATGCAACTATCTCACCTTATTTTAAGGAATCCCCTACAATTAGATCCAAATTTGAATTCCATATATTTCTATTTGCCACAAATCTCGCCACTCTCCTCCGTCAATCCCCCACCCATGATCTCTAATCCCCAAAATCAAGCCATTTATGCTCAACGGCCTCTCTTTTATCTCAATTTTATCTCAATTTCGACGGAAGACGATCGTCTTCTTAACGCCACCCTCCTGAACACCACCCTACTGGTGTGAACTCATGCTTCTACCCTCACCATTCTTGTGATTTTCTTTCCTCTTCTTGAGTTCGCATCACTTCAAAGAGCTTTAATCGAGTAAATCGCTACCCCTTGGTTCGATTTCTAAGGCTCGAATGAACACCGCCCCCAACAGCTTTGATTAAGGTACGTGAATATCCACTAACATGCAACTTCTTGAGCATGATTGCCCTTTCCCTGTTGTGTGATTCGACCATGTTTTTGCAGCAGCTTGACTGGGAGGTATATGAATCCTTGTGAATCGCTAACCACTGATAAAATTCACTCAACACTACTCTGTTTTGAATCAATTTCATGTAGGGGTCTAATTTCATCTCATTTCAGGGAGGGATCTAACTTTGTTGGTTTTGCTTTGAGTTTAACTTTTAGTTTGTTCAAAGCGCGTCCTACATGAAAGCCACTTCATCTTGAAATTTGCAAGTCTAGGTCAATTCTTGGCTATTTCTCCCCTACTTCTGTTAATGTTGTATCTTTTATCTATTTCAAGTGTTCCTTTTTTAGGGTATATTAAGTCCGAGAATTTTGCTAGGTTAATTCTTGGCTATTTCTCCCCTGGTTTGATTAGGATGTATAATTTTGCTAGATTTGTGTCTGATACCAGAACTTATATATACACACACAAACACACATCGTTGATAGCAATTCGGGTGTCTTTCCTTCATCATTTGTTTGGATTCTGATTGCAATTTTTGGGAATATAGTATAGAATTTAATCAATATCTTTCTCTTTCCTGTTTGTTTCATCCTTTTGATGATTTGGATAATTAGAAGGTTAATACTTTTATAACAAAATGCTTTTTTGATTGAATATGACATGGAAATATTTCTATAAAAATGTTGATGGATATTCAAGCCCTAATCATGATGAGTATTGAAGCCTTTATTTCCTTCATTACCTGTAGGTATTAATAAATATGAAGCTAAACTATTGAGATGTTGAAAAAATTAACATGAATGATTATTATATCACAGTGTGAACCTTTGTAGGTACCTGCTGTTATAAAGTGTATTAGTAGCAGTGAAGGCTTTAATTCTTATACAGGAAGGTTTGGGTTGACTGCAGGGTACCTATTTGCTACCCAGTATTTAACATAAATTGGAGGGAAGGTGTTTGTGAAGCTGATTAAATGTGAAAAGAATGAGAATTCTGAACATAGAGCTAATAGTTTGGTTTATAAGGTTGTCTGTAAAGTTGATTAGATGTGAAAATATTGAGAATTCGGAATATAGAGCTAATAGTTTGGTTTATAAGGTTAGTAGCTAACTTTATATTTAATTTAAAATTTTATAATTTAGTTTAATTTAATCTTCCTCTATGCAGGATTTTGGTCTCTACTTTATGCAATCATACATCGGAATCCTTTATCATGCAGCTTTGCATCCTAACTTCATGACACTTCGCTAGGTCATCATTCAGCGCCTAATCATATCAGAGGTATTATTTTTTTTTATCTTTTTAATATCTTTTCAAAGGGTAAATTGCTGAAAATAGCAATGTACTTTGCGTTCACTATTGATATCCTGTTACATGCTTTTTTATTTTCTTCATCTCATGCATTTGTGAATTACTTGTGTGTATAGTTTATACATGTTAATCATATGTTTGTCAACAATACTGTGATTGCTTCACTTCTGATTGCTTCTCTTCCATATTTTCAAGATTTCCCAGAAGAAATTGTAGCCTTCACTTCTTATTGGTTCACTTCTATAATCTTACCAAGCTATTTATGGGTTATGATCATATTCGAGTTTTGGTTCAGGAACTTAGCCATTGTTCTATTTATCTGGAATATAAAGGAGGGATTTAAAAATATAGCTGCAAATTCTACCCCAACAGATGTAATATGCATCTTTCTGCTCCCTTTCTCCTACTACACTCGACTCCAAAAACGACCCAAGCAACTCCCATCACAAGGACTCACAATAGTCATTTCCAGTGATGGCTATGCTTGGCTGTTGTTGCTGTTGGTTTTGTGCCCGAAAGATTATTGGAGTCTACGACATCATCAATCACATGCAAACCATCACCGATCTGGAACCAATCGAGATCGGTTCCCCTTTTAAGTCTCTTTTACCACTTTCAAAACTCAGGTATGATGTTGTCTACTTAAAATTATAGTATCTTTGGTTGCCGAAGAATCAATGAGATCCTATAAACATAATACATCACTTTGGTTCTTTTCAATACATATAACATGATTATTTTTCTCCTCATGAACCGTTTTTATTGCTGTGTAATCATTTCTTACCTAATTTTGGTTAATTAATTTGTTTCGTTTTCAGTTATTTGAATTTGAATCGTTATTCTTTCAAATTACCCTTTTTCTATTAATTCAGTTTAAATGTTATTTTAGCAATAGATTTCATGATGTAATGCGGCTTTAGTGTGTATGGGGATTTTGTAAATATGAAGGTTTTTAGTTTATAGGTTCATAGGCCTAGGACTCAAACCTTTCGTGAGATTCAACATTTGCAGAAGAGCTTCAAACTTCTCATTTCTGCACCTTCGTTTATCCGAAAATACCAATCTTTGAAACCCAAAAATACCAATCTTTCAAGCACCTAATGACTTGATTCTAAAAACCCAAATAAGCTATTAGTATTGAAAACTAAGTGCAACTCTTTACATGCCCAAATTCTTATTATTATAATCAAAAGAATATATATATATATATGTGTGTGCATCTGTTTATCGGGCATGAATTTTGATTATATGTTTACGTTATTCTTCCTTTTGAGTTATAACGAGAAACAAGTCATTTGATTATTAGTTTACTCTATTCTTTCTTTTGATTTTATTCACCTCAATTTGTTATAAATAATTTACTTGATGAGGAGTATGCAAAAAAGAGAAATGAAACTTGCAGTTTTGGCATCATGTGGTTGCGGAAATCAACTAAGACGAGTGGGAACTAAAATTAGAACTTTGGTGTTGTTCGCATGTTTGTTGAACATTCAATAGGGAATTGTTTGTGCACATAAATGTCAATTTCATGGGTTTAATTTATTTGATTTATTTTTTATCTGTTTTAGACTTTAGTATTCATAGGTTCGACTCCTATAGTCCTATTTATATATTAATCCTTTTCAATTGCAAGAATTTCTTTATTTTTGGTAAAGCTAAAAAAAGTTTCAAAATTCCTAGGCTTTTGGAAACAAATTGACGTTTTGCCCCTCCACCATTACCATTACAAACAACATCATTGCCAACACTTTATGGTAGATCCAAACAATGACAAGTGGTGGTGATGACTTGCTCTAATAACAGTAACGCTATTTTATGTGAGTTTTTTTCGTTTGGTCAATAATGCACTTTATATGTTTTGGCGTATAAACATAAACTCCAATAAGGCTAAAGTTATTGAAAGAGCCAAAGCATAAAAGAGTACAATAAGCTTATATGACATTTTTCATAGAAAAAATATCAATTTTAACATTGAACTTTACAAAAAAGTTCATTAATAGCATCGTACTTTGGAAAAATAAAATTTATCGAAATCTTTTTAGATGATCTAGAAAATTTATGTCTTTGAAAAAAGTTTATTAATAAGTAATAACATCATATTTGTAGACACTTAGCTTTCGTAATGAACGTCATTTCAAGGTCAAAAATAACTATAACTTTATAAGTAACGTTGACGATGTTAGTTTGGCAGCAGTTCCATGTGGATTTGGAAATGCTATTGGTAACAAGGTAACTGCTTCAATTCAATGAGAACATTTTCTTCTGATTCTTAAAACCGCATCTTTCAACTATTTTTATTTGTATTATAAATCCACCAAAGTCTACAAGGAGGAGTTGGTTTGAGGATGAGAATCTAGGGCGAATCATATGTTTTGTGAATTTTCATTTTGTTGCACATTTAGAGCTGTTAACCGCCGTAATACTGATTTTGATCATGTGTATATATTTTTCTGTTATAGCATCTTACTTCATTTTTTTTCCTTATTAATGATTAACCTAATTTAACGAAATAGATAGGTAGATTGATGCTTTCTAGATATGAAATTGAAATCTTTTTTTTTTTTCAATTATTTATTTTATTATAAGTTGTCAACCGTTTGTCATCTGCAATATTGATATTTTCATATTATTTTATATATATATATTTAACCATCCCGTGTATTACACGGGTTTCTAACCTAGTGTATATATATATATATATATATATATATATATATATATATATATATATATATATATATATATATATATATATCCCATCCTAATAAATAAGTAACTCAAAGCCACATGTCATCTCCTCATTGAATTTGCCACATGTTATTTTCTCATAATTTTAAATTTTGTTAAATACACTAATTTGTTTGAAACGTTTCTAACTCATTAATGATCGGTTTAATTATCATTCAATTTCAAAATTAATTGTTTTTTAATATCATATTATTTTTTAATGTGTAGAATGATTTAGAAAACAATACAGAGACACTTCACGTCATAATAAACGATTCCAATCATAATAGTGAATTTGATAACTACAAATTTTATTATATTGTGAATATTCTAAAACGTATTAAAAAATGAGGAAATTTATTAACTTTGATGCATTTTCACATAATAAACAAGTGTGAAAAAACAAAAAAACGAAAAAAAATAATAATTTTTAATGTATGAATATCGGTTCTTACGGTTCTTAACCTTTTAGTAGTTCTCATTTGAACCTATTCCTATATATATATATATATATATATATATATATATATATATATATATATATATATATATATATATATATATATATATATATATATATATATATATATATATATATATATATATATATATATATATATATATTCAAATGATACAATGTAAATTTTGTGAGACGGGGAGACTCAATCGTAGTCACTCATTTTGGAGATCAATAAATAAATAAATAAAATAGGCTAAATTAATGATAATTTTGAAAAAAATATTCTACTAATTTTCGTTATTTATTCTATCGAAAGATAATAAATAAATAAATAAAAATAAAAATAAAACCTGGAAAAATGAATAAAAAATTCATTGGAATGTTGAATATTTTAATACATATTACACAGAATAGTGTAATATTCTTCAAGAATATGAAAAAACGCTAAATTTGTTTATTTATTTAAAAAAATTGAATAAAAAATGACGAAAATAATAAATAAATATTTTTTTCAATTTTTTTCATTTATTTTGCATTTTTTAATTTTTTTTTGTTTTAAACCCAAAATGAGTGACTAATAATGCGTCTCTCGGTCTCATGAAATAAATAAATATATATATATATATATATATATATATATATATATATATATATATATATATATATATATATATATATATATATATATATATATATATTTATATATATATATATATATATATATATATATATATATATATATATATATATATATATATATATATATATATATATATATATATATATATATATATATATATATATTACTACATATAAAAGGAAAAATGGTTTTCTTATTTGGAAACTCTTAAAATTAAGAGGTCTAAATAAATATGCACAAGGTACACATTCTAATACAGAATAATTTTAATCTTATCTACGCTTTTAAGACGTAAAACAACCTGATCCGATTAAACCCCTTCCGCAATACCATGAACTCGTCAGATGCATTCGTCAAATTCTTATACACAGAGTACACATAGTAAACCATATACAATTTCATATTATACGAATCCCGTGTATCTTGATCAATTCAGTTCTCTTCCTCCACATCATTCGGCACCATCAGAACCCTCAAACAAACCTTCTATCTAAAACGTGTTGCTGACTCTTTCTTTTCAACTTGATATAGCTAACATTATATAAGAAAATGATATAGCTAACCCTAATATTCTCACTTTTTTCTCTCAAAGACCCCCTAGCCTCCTCCGACCCATATGCCAGCCACCGTCCAATATCCAGAACTTTTAGGCCACCGTCGGTTTCCCAACGTCCATTGCCACCTACCACCGTCGGATTTTCAAACACCCAACCAACCTATCTACATCCCGTCGTGTCGATCGCCACCCCCGCACCATCTAACCAACAAAGCAGCGTCGCCGCCATTGTATACGCGTTTTATGGTGAGCATTTCTAAACGCTGGAAACCTAGGGTTTGTCTCTCATATCCGTATGCATCATCAAACCTTAGAGTTCCCGTCGCCATTGTCACCACCATCGCCAGAATGCTATCCTCTCTGTCTCCATCCTGCTGGTAAAATTGATTTCTAAGTCAAATAAACTCAACCAACAATCACACCACAACACCACCTCTCTCTCTCACCCTCTTTTTGATTGTTCGTTCACAGGCACACCAGACATTAATATCTGATGTGTTCGTGGATCAGGGTCTTGAGCACTCACAATCACAGAGTATGCATAAATTATATTATGTTTTTAACTACTTTTGTTTCTATTCATTTTAAATTGTTTGTTGGATCTCATTTCATAGTACCTAATTTTCCCAAGTAATTACAGAAGCACCACCGCTACATCTTCTACACCATCATAATCGATCATCTGTATGTGGAGATGGATCCTGAAAAGTCAAACATGGTGGTAGTCAATTGGGTAAACTATCTAATTTGGCTTTACTGTTTGTAATTTTGTTTTGTCACCGTGTTATATGTAATTAATTTACACTTTTTGTGTTTCTTTACCAGGTTAGGTATATCTTTGATGTTATATTCAAAAACACGGAATAAATAAATTATCCTTAGACATTATGCAACTTTTAATATAGTCATGGTTCTTGAAACTTGAAACTGGAAACACATTGATGGCAGTCCCTTTCCCCAGCCAAAGATTTGTGATTTCAGGCACTCCAAGGTATATTCTTGAACTCAATATTCAACTCATTAGTGTTTCCAATAAAGATTGAATGGTTTCATGTCACTTCATTTGAATCATTTTTTGTTCTTTTTAACAGTTTTATGTTCTTTTTTAGGTTGGAAGTGAAAAAAATATAGCCAAGGGTAAATCACCGCCAAGATTTTTGATTCGACATGTCATATTGTTTTATTTTCAATCATTGGATTTTGGTGAATCAAACTGATGTTTAATGTTCATTGTTATTGTAAGGTAAATGTTCATGCATGTGGTGATGGTATAGTAGGCGTTGAGTTTGTCGCATTACAAGGATGCACCATTTTTTAGATGAAGATCAGAACATATTTCAGATTTTAGATGTATATTTGGCCTAGATTCTACTCTAAATTGAAGGCACCACCAGGTATGTTCTTATGAAAACAATTGTATATCTGACCTAGAATATTCTCTTAAATATTATCTTTTGCAACGACTTTGAATCCTATCTTTTTATATCATTTTCTCCTCGTAATTAAATGTGTGTTATAGGAAGGAACGTTTGCACCTAAAGCTCCCCATCAATGTGTAAGTTTGAAATTGTTTACAAAGTGTCCCTTTGGTGTCTTGCTTCTTGTATCGTCTTAAAATAAGACTTGAGCTTTGACTTAAAGATTAAAGATTGTTACGAGAGAGGGGGTAAATAATATGTTACTAGCATTAGCTTAAATATTGACTATTCACTAATTTACTGTCTTAAATTGTATTATTGCATCTTACTTTTACTTCTTTCTTTTATACCATTCACTTTTAAGTTAATTTTTCTTATAAAAGGCATTGTACTTTGAGAAATTTATCCAATAATAACATTCCACTTCAAATCTTTTCTTACTATGACTTTATATTTCAAATTTCGACATCACTTTGAGAAATATACCCGATATTTACCTGCCTGTATTTACTCTTCTTTTCAACATCTATTTTCTTATTGCATGCTTTTTATGTTAGCTAGGTTAGCAACATCCATTGAAGTCGAGTAACCTATCACAGGTGTTGCGTTAAACATCCGGAGTCTTGGGGTTCTTGCAAGTGATTATGAATGGATACCACTGGAAGTTATATTTTTTAGTCAAGATATATAGATCTTTTAAGGAATGAAGTTAGTTGGAGTTTAAACAAAAAAATGCACAAATCTTGACATGGAACATCTAAATCAATAGAAAATATAATGCAACTTGCTGTTCGAATATGGATAATATACCAGTCCTCGGACACTTGACCCACATTTCAAGAATATATCACCAAAAGCTACAATGCAATAGTAGAAGTTCATGGATGTCATCTTGTGAGTAACGAGAGGACCAAAACTGCATAAATGCTAATATATTCTATATGAGATTGTTTTTGGTAGATATATTTCCTACCTAAAAAAGAAAAGTTTATCATTGAAATAGTCTTGAGTAAAAAGAGTTTATTAACATAAAAATAAGTCAAAAATATTTTCAAATGACAAAAAGTAGCATTTTAGGACAATTAAAAATACAAAATGTTTAGTTATCAGCATCCTTTTGTTCATTTTTCATATGAAGTAAGTTACATTTGTATATATTTTGACCAATTTCTTGAAAAGATTTTAATGACATGTACGAAACCCTTTGGTTCACTTGTTTGGCATTTTTAACTTTCTTTTGCATATAGTAATCTCATAGAGATTTAATCGGGTTTGAGATAAAATATAGTTATTTCTAACTAGCATGTTTTTGTTCATGATACCTACCCCAAACTAGGGGTGGCAAATCGGGCAGTAATGTCGGGCTTTTAGCTGAGACGACACGATACAATAATTTTGTTTTTATATAACACGAACACGACATGACATGACGTTGTGTTTGACATTACCAAGACGAAAACGACTCAATTAAAACACGATAAAAATGACCTACATGACAAACAAGAATAAAAAATAAAATAAACATTTATTTCATAATTAATCATAAAAAACATGACTACATATATTACATTGTGCTGATTTAGTGTCAAATTTTGAACGCGGATACAACACGACATCATGTTTTTTACACTTGACACGAACTACACATTTAGAATTTAGTTTTGTCCCAATTACGTTTCATTTATTGTCTTGTTGATCATAGATTGTCATCCCTACCCAAACCAAATGTGAGTTATTGACGAAAAATATATCGTTTTTGGAAGCAAATCGATATTTCGATTAAGATAAATGACAATTTTTGATTTCATACAACATCAATAATCGAGTCAAATTAAAGTTCACAAACATGATAAATACCGATACACACTCAATCAAGACATGAATGTATGTTTGTATAACTTTGTTGAAACCAAAATCATAAAAGCCAAGTAGAAATGTCAAATTATAAGATTTACGTAAACGCGCAAGTATTAGGACCACGCGAATAAAAACACAAACCAAACCGACTCGGATTTTTTGGTTTTAGGCATAAATCGAAATAATTGTGCTCACCTCGGAAGTGTATATCCCGCCGCATTGCGCGGGTACACGACTAGTATATATATATATATATATATATATATATATATATATATATATATATATATATATATAGCGTCTCATCTCGCACCCGCTAGCGCACTCCTAGAAGAGTCCACTCCCGGGCTGGAGGGCCTCGCCAGAGGAACTCTGGCCTGGCTCGCGAACAGCGCTTCCGATGGAACGTCCGGAAATCTTTTGCATATAAATTGCATGCTCTTTACTATATATATATATATATATATATATATATATATATATATATATATATATATATATATATATATATATATATATATATATATATATATATATATATATATATATATATATATATATATTGCTATGAATCTTAAATAATATCCCTAAATTGTAAATCTAAAAACCTATACCTAAACTCTAAAAAAAACTACTTACGAAAAGAAACATTTTGCATATAAATTGCATACTCTTTGTAATATTACATTTTTTTAAACAAGCTGGAGTTTACACATCGACCGTGGTATCACTACAAACAAAATGACATTTAATGACACAGAAAAGATGCCACTAAATACCAAGAAAGTGCCACCGAAAGCGCTGCGACTAAAAGTATATTGTGGCACTATTTTATTGTGTAGTTGCAACATTGAATATTTTGCCGAATTATAACATTGTACTCTCATTTTTTTCTCTACCTCATGTAAAGTTTACTACTTTCAATTATTTTGTCATGGAAATTTTGTTTTTTATGAACATTAACGTTTACATATTCATAATTTATATTATTTATTTTTATATCATCCCGTGTAATATACGGGTCTTACAACTAATATATATATATATATATATATATATATATATATATATATATATATATATATATATATATATATATATATATATATATATATATATATATATATATATATATATATATATATATAGCTTGCCATCTGGCAACCGCCAGCGCACTCCTAGAAGAGTTCCCTGTGAACCTACACTCCACTCCCGGGCTGGAGGGCCTTCACCAGAGGAACTCCGGCCTGGCTCGCGAACAGCGCTTCCGTTGGAACGTCGGGCCTGGACCAGACTTGGCGTCGTGCTTTGTCGTTTACGCGTGACGTCCGTACCTGACAGGGATCGTGCGCCTCCCACACGATCCACCTGGACCAATGGGAGACGAGGCAGAGGACGAAGATCGTGCATCCAATCAACGGCCTGGTCCCCACCTGCCACAGCAGAGATCCTGTCGGCCATGGCGACACCTTGTACAGGTATAAGTACCCTCACAGGGTACCAGGTAAAGGAGGACTCACTCTCACTCTTACTACTCACTTACCCTACCGTTGCCGGAGATCTGACTTAGGCATCAGAGCGTTCGCCCAGGATCCCTTCCCGGAGAATGGCTGACACCATCTTTCCCTTGTGATTGTGATCGCAGGTCACGCCTCTAGGGGTCGGAATGACCCTGAAGCGAAGCAAGAGCTGATATTACATCATTGGCGCCATCCGTGTTGTGACACGAAACAAAAACCACCTATCATCTCTGGCAATGTTGACTGAAGGAACAAGCGGGGACGGTAACCACCCTACGAGCTCGATACGCTCAATGACATCTCTAGGCCTAGTACTGGTGGAACCCACACCAAGCACACCATCGACATCCACAACCGTCATCCCCACACTTCCATTGCCCCCACAGACACCCATTCCTTCATCAGCATTCCCGTATGCCATGGCTTCACCAGCTATGAACACACCACCACCGTACATACCGTTCAATTACCCGTTCCCACCGTTTCAACCACTAGTGGGAACACAACTGTTCACCTCACCACCCACGTCGTTTCTTCAACCATCTCAGCCGGCAACAACACCGTTATTCACGAGTTTCCTGTCAATATCAACGCCGATAAGACCAATATTAACCCCTACGCCGGTAAACACGCATATATCAACCTCGGGAAGCATACCAAACGCTACACCCCCTTTGTTCTACACCCAACCACCAATTTGCCAACTAGTTACTTCCCTCATTCAACCAACAAACACCACAAACCCGTTATCCTCGCAAACATACAAATCTCCGTTCATCAATGAGATACATGAGTATGATATGCCAAACACAGCAAAGTTACCACATCTGAAAACCTACGACGGAACAACGTGTCCAGACAGCCACATGGACGTGTATGAATTGCATATGCAGTCGTTGAAGCTAGACGAACGCTTCTACGAACGCTTCTACGAACGCTTCTACGAACGCTTCTGGTGCACACACTTTCCAACGACGCTGGATGGGAACGCTGGCGCATGGTTTAAAAGCCTCGCCCCAAGCAGCATCAAGAACTTCGCCGAACTCAAGGAACAATTCCTATCAAACTTCATGCAGTTGCGTAAATACAGAGGAGACATTAGAGAAATCATAGGTTGCAAACAGCTGGAGGGCGAGACAGTTAGAAACTACTTCAAGCGGTTCAATGAAGCAACACACATGCCTTTTACCAGGACCGCTGTGAACAAAATTTCTCGGGAAACCCCGAGCCACTCGTCAGGAAATGAAAGAGCGAGTAGAGCGCTTTCTGAGGCAAGAAGAGGGCACCGCCGCCAAGGAGGCATACCTGAAAGCAGCAGCCACTTCTTCATCAAAACCTAAAGAAAGTTACACACCATACTCTGGAGACAGACGCAACACGTTCAGGAAAGGTAAACCACCAAAACCCTTCAGCAATCATTACAAAGATGATAGAAGACACAGACGAACGGACATCCTAGCTGTAACAGAGAAAATTAAAGCAACGAAGAAAGTGTCAGAGCGCCCAAGAGATCAATCTAAGTACTGTGAATTCCACAAGTGTTATGGCCATGACACTGCCGAATGCGCAGTCCTAAAAAAAACTTGACGAAAGGATCCAGCGAGGGAACCTAACCGATATAGCCAAATGCATCCGTCCGAGGAATGAAAGAAATAACACAGCAGCAAAAAACAAAGAGACAATGAAGAAAGGATCGGAGATTCTCATGATCAACAAGCATCACCGCTTGGAGCGAGAACGAATTCCAGCCCCCAGCATGCAACAAATATCATTCTCAGGCAGGGATCAGAAGCCAGACGGCTAGAACGGCGACGATCCGCTAATAATCCAGGCCAGAATCCGGGACATAGTGATCACCGGGTGCACATAGATAGTGGTAGCGCGGCAGATATCATGTTCGAGCACTGTTTTCGCCAGCTACCACGGGAATGGCGAGCAGAGCTACGCCCACCGGCAGGAAACTTGACCGGCTTCACAGGACGCAATATCATACCTGTGACAACCAAAATTTTTGGCATAGATAACGTAAGAATTGATACAAGTGTACGTTATAGAGGAATCAGTACTTTTGTAAACCCAACACATTAAAGATGGGCGAAATTGTCATTTCACATGACCAATAATAGAAATAAAATACGGGATGAATATTATATGGAATTATATAAGTTTTATGTAATTATGACACAAATGTATAAGGCCCAAGTGTAAAGTGGAAAAGAATGTGAAAATATGAATTTCACATAAAATGATGAAAATGATCAACTTAGGGCCCGTAAAACCCTATCCTAGGAGCAAGATACGAAAATAGGGCGGACGGGAAAATAGTAAAGGACATGAAAATGAAACAATTGAAAAAAGAATCAATGGAAACGGTGTAACGACCCAAAAATCTTGAATTTATATCCGAGATAACGCTTAAGGTAAATACCAAAAATTTTGAAAGGTGTAAAATAATGTAGCGGGAAAATGCAGTAAAACAATAATAAAAAGTTATAAAATAATAGTTTATGTGAAGTTCGGGTTGTAATGCTTGAATAAGGAAATTTACCCAAAAAGGACAAAATGGTCATTTGACATTCAAATGACTTCTAAATAATGAAAATATGATTTTTGGGGTTAATATGTAAGAAATAAAACTTATTGTGAGAAAATTAGGTTTTTAGTGCCAAAGTGCAGAAATTAGCACTTGAGGGTTAGAAATGAAAATATGGAGGTATAAATAGGAGAAAAAAATCTCCCACTCTCTAGAAGATTGCAGAACATGTGGGAGAGATCGGGAGAGCACGGGAACAGCAAGAAATTTGGAAAGTTGCAAAGATTTGAAGCGGGAATTGAAGTTACCACTTGGAATTGGTGATTCCAAGCTTTTAAGGTAAGAGTCTCTATGAATCCATGATCAATTCTTCAAGTCTAGTTGAATGATCTTCAAGTTCAACTGCTGATTTTGTGGATGAGGATAATCCAATGAATCCATACAATTTATTTAGCTTAAATCAACACAAGAAACGAATTTCCAACCATAAATTGTGGTTGAATTCATGGAAATGGGTTTGGAGCTCAAGAACCCTAGAAATTGGGTTTAAGAGTTTGAAACTGATTTCAAATGTTTTAGTAAGTCTAAAGAGTCATAAAGAGTGCAAGAAATCAGTTTCATGCTTAAAAATTCATTAAAATGGTTTTTGGTATTAAAACGGATGTTACGGAAAAATTTCAAGTAAAAGGATGAAATTGATGATTTATGGTTTAAAATTTACAAGTAAGTTGTTATTTTAGTCCTTGAATGTTTCTAAAATGATTAAGTCAAGTATTAAGAAATTAAGGTAAGGAATTAGTGCATCTGCACTTTGGAAAATCGCCAAATAAGGCAATCTGCTTTGCCTTCGAGTCGCGACCACACCCTGGTCGAGTCGCGAGGCGCCTTCGAGTCGCGACCACACCCTGGTCGAGTTGCGAGGCGGCGCCAGCAGAAACATGCATTGAGTCTCCTGCCAAGTGCAATTTGATTCTGAGATTTGGTTCAAAACTTGTCCGTTTGATCTCAAATTTTAAACATAGGTCTATTATGGCCCAAAACTTCAAGGAAAATTGTCGGAAACGAAATACGACCCTTCGAGGGTACTGTAGTAAAGTACGTATAAAATACGATTTAACTAAAGTTGGTCATTTAAAAGCTATAGACTTGTTATGACCTATATGGGTAAAATAAGGACTCTAAGGAGTTATAGAGTCAACTAGAATGAATGTTAATGTATAACATGTTAAATATAGGTTCATGTCAAGTGATTGTTGGATCAAAAGAGTATAAATACAAGGAATGTTTAGTCAATCTACTAGCAATACACGAGGTGAGTACATGCAGTATTTTTACCCATTCTGGGGTACATGGCAAGTAAGTATTTTCAAGATTTTCCTATAAAATTTCTATATGTGAAATTATATGCAAGAGTATTGTTTCTAAATTGTTGTGAAAGTATAATGCTATATTTGAAGCTAAGTTTTGAATTACAAATTATATTAAGTGAAAGTATGTTGGTCTATGCACCAATTATGTGAAAGTATATTTTGAAATACATGTTTGAAAGTATGGATAGGCATAAAGCCACAAGATGTTTAAGAAGTATGTTTTGGTTACAAATTGTATATGTTTTCAAGTACTAACGGGCATATAGCCATAAAATGTTTGGAAAGTATTGATAACGCCTAGTAATATCAAGTATTTTAGGCGTTATTTAGCCGTGTTTTAGTTAATTTATCTTTATTAATTGGCTAATATCACTTACTTTTGTGCCAAAGTGCTTGGAAATGTTTTTAGTGTAAATGCAGGAGTTTTAGTGCAATTCTGGAGAAGTTACGGAGCAAAACGGACAAGAAAAAGAAGTCTGGACACATTAGCGTCGCTAACTTTTATAATTAGTGTTGCTAATGTTCGCAGGAGGGAAAAATTCAGATTTAAAATTCGAACGCGCGCCAGGAATCTTCTAGAAGCAACATTAGCGACGCTAATTTCCACATTAGCGACGCTAATGTCAAAAAATCATAAATTCTGCGTTTTTGAGTTTTAAACTCCGAAAAGTCGGGATAAGGCAACACGCGCGGCGCGGGAAAGGCTATGCCGCGGCGCGGAAACCCTAATTTCGCATCATTATAAATACCCGAGTCCCGTCCGACTTTTCACTCATCCCGGGACGCAAAGGAGGGATCTAAAGGCACTATTTCGTCAGTTTTTCAGTGGGAATCAATATTTTGGTTAGTAATTTAGTTTTTCTCTTATTTTATCAACTCAGTATCGAGGTATTCCGTAATCGGGATTTCCATCGATTACTTGATGTTTGTTTAGATTCATAGTTTCTGATTTCAGTAGTATTAGTTAGTGGTCAGATCTGATATTTGAGTGTTTGGATATTGATTTGATGTTTGATTTGGATTTATAAAAGTTAATCATTCGGTTTATGGTTATTTGCAATTTTCGGTATTTTGGATGTTTGAATGCTTGTTGATGTGTTTGGAACTGTTTGTTGCTTCTGGATTTTGGACTTAGTTTCTGATTTCAGTAAGTAACATTAGTCTAAGATTTGGTTTGGTTTTTGGCATTGGTCTTGGAATTGTGTTTTTAGTTGGTTTTTGGCAAAGTAGAAACAATACCGCTGACTGTAGAGTGAGATTGATACACACCAAATGGAGCTGCGCCAAGACTTTGAGCAGTTTAGAGAGAACCAATATAAACATAACCAAGATGTTATGTCTATACTCTCTGACATACAAAGATCTATTGCCTTCAACCCATGGCAACAGCAGCAACCACTGCAGCCACCGCAACAACAACAGCAACCAGGCAGCCAACCACCCCCGCCCCCTCAATTCCCACCTTACCCATATTTCCCACCATACCCATACCCTCCATTTCCGCCACGGGGACCCTTCCCCGACCCTCAGTAGGTTGTTTCTTTCTTTCTCCTTCCCTAATGCATTGTGGACACTGCTTTTATTTTAAGCTTGGGGATGGGAGAATAAATCCCTTTATTCAAAAAAAAAAAAAAACAACAAAAAATCAAAAATATTTTATTTCTTGCATTTATTTTAAACTTTTGCATGCATTTTTGTTATCTCTTACTTCTCACCTATGTGACACCTTTAATTGCAACCATAATACATCTCATAGTTAAACTTCTTGTATTTTTGTCCCTTATCTACATGCAACATCACCATCTTTTGAAACCCTAGATCTTCATTAGGAACTTCTTTTTATTAATTTTCTAGCATAGATACGATTGGGAGAATTATAAAACACACATAAAATTGAATCAGAACTATTCTAGCAAAGGACGCTTTATTCACCCGTGAGTTCATCAATGTGTGTAATCGACTAGGAGAAATACTATGGAAGTTGCACTAGTCCCCCCTCATGACCATACATTTGCATATTGTCTATTAAACATAAGGTTTATCTCAAAATCGCGATTTTCCAAAGTCATGGACAAAAATCTTATTTTCTACATTTTTTTGGTTTTGTGTGGTACTAGGTGTTAATAGATGTCATATGACCTTGTTTATATTATTTTGGTCATTAGTGTGTTTAAATTTTTATTATGATTACAAAAATAGCATAAAAATATTTTGTCTAATCATTTTAGCAAAAATTTTGTGAAATTCTTTTTATGGTGAAAATCCAGAAATTGTTTCACTTGGTTCTAAAAGATTGGTCAAATAAAAAAAAGAATAAAAAAAATAAAAAAATAAAAAAAGACCGAACCAAGTGATCACTCGAGTCATTTTAAAATGAAAATTTTCCACAAAAGCGGTTACTTGTTTGAAAGCCTCATTTCATCCTTTTTGCTTTCAACAACTAAATCTAATTTTGATCTAGTTACAACTTCATACATTGACCATGTTTTAAAAATCTTCATACATCTTGGGTCAATTTGAAGTTTAAAAGATTTAGTTGTTTCGGTCGTCTAGATATCTATCCTTTGTAAATAGGAATCGAGTTGTAAATTTTTGTCCCTCTGTTTTGGAAAATCATGTGTTTAATAAATAAATATGCAAATGAGGTCGGTTGGAGGACTTGAGCAAAGTCAACTTAGTATAAAGCTTCCTAGATTCGATATCCGAGCGCCCCTCCTATAAAAATGAGTGTTTATAGCCAAATCTTGAAAATGGAGCTTGCAAGGTCACACATCTTGTGACATGAGTGATTAAACACGAGAGGAGTGAACAATTGTGAGCACGTCCTTTGCTTGCGAGACGCTTTGAATAATAAGTGAAGATTTCATGTGTGAGTTTATACTTTGGCCCAACGTGAGTATGCCAAGTATTTGATAAAAATTTGTTCCTTTTAATGGTCTTTTGTTTTGAATAGATGGTCTAACTTATATGTGTGTAGGGTCCAAATTGACATGATTTTTAGTTATGATTGATGTTGTCTTGGTTGCTACCTAAGGTGTCTATTCTTTTTCTACTTTGTAGTTTGTTGTCCACATTGTTTAGATCCTTGTTTTCCTTGAGGACAAGAAAAGTCTAAGCTTGGGGATATTTGTTAAGTGTATTTTTAGGCATGTTTTCATACCTTTTTATCCTTGTTTCATCTTGCATTTGATCCTACTTATTGCATAATTTCATGATTTTCGGGATTTCAAGAATAGCAATCTACTTTCACACTTTGTGGTTGTTTTCAGGTGCTTTTGAGGGTTGAATCTTGTATTGGATAACAATGGGAGGCTACACAAGAAATTTCAGAAGAAACGGAGCTCAAACGAAGAAGTTACAAAATCGTCATCCCGAAGACAGTAGTGTACACGGCCCGTGTAACTTTGTAGGCAAAAGTTACACGGCCGTGTAACTTTGTTTTGCCACATATGATGCCATGTCAGCTCAGGGTAGGGTCCAGAAGATTTGCAGGATTACACGACCGTGTAATCTTGGCCCAAGAAGTTACACGGCCGTGTAACTTTTCCTGGTGACCAGATCTACTTTTTGGCCCACTTTGAGTTGTTTATTCCTTCTTGTGCTGTCATCCTCATGCTACACGACCAGATGCAGATCCAACCTAATTTTGAGGCCATGTGATGAAGAAAGTGGGTCTTGGAATGATGATGTTTGCCATTGTCCAAATTACCATTTTACCCTTGGTGTGTTAGTATAAATAGATGTGCTTGGTTAGCCTTAGAACCATCCCATCTTTCCATTATTTTCTGAATACTCTCTAGATACATTGTGTTTGTGTTTGTGTGCAACTTCAAGTGTGGATTATCTTCATTTTGTAAGCTCTTTTCTCTTTTACTAGTCATGAGTGGCTAGTAACCTTATTTTCTGGTTTTGTATTAAGGATTATGATTGTGATTTAATATAAAGTTTGATGTTTGATTTTATATCTTTCTAGTGATATGATTTTGAGGTTTAACAAGTGTTTGGTTTTTATTTATTTCATATTGGCCATTTGATCTCAAATAATAATTAATCTAGTCATACAAATTATAAAATCCGTAATTGTTTTATAATATGTTATTTGTGACAATCATCTTTAATTGGTGAAAATCATATCACATGTTTTGACGCTTCAACGCTTGTTTAGGAGTATTGAACATTGTTGGGAACATTCACATAAAACATAATGCAATCTTTCATTCAAATTCTATGATCTTATCTAGATTTGATTAGTAAGATTAGTCTTAGTTAACGAGCTTCTCTTGACTAAGGTACATTAGGTGAATGGTGTATGTGCGAGCTTTCGGCATACACAAAGTACCAACTTAGAAAGATTAAAGTTATAAACATCATTCTTATTGTTACTTCCAATCATATGACTACAAATACAAAACCAGAATTTGTCCCCAAATTATAAAAGCAATCATTCTATATTTTGTCCCAAGTTATTTATTCTCAACATTTATATAATTGTATTCCAACTCTTCATCAAAAACCCCCCTTTTGGTTACTTTCTTTACAAGTTTAACTTCCGTGAATCAAGGTGTAATCCATTAGACCATCGCTCCCTGTGGATCGACCCTGCTTGCCATTTATACTACATAGTTAGTATTTATATCAAGTAGTGTAATCACGAAATATTGGTAATTAACAAATCATTTCAAACCATATTTCAACTCTTTTTTTTTGTTGGTTACGACACTCAACAAATTGGCGCCGTTGCCGGGGAGCACGGTATTACTAATATTTTATGCCAAGATCTTCACGAACAGGTACGCCTCTTGAACTTGATTCGGAGATTGAGAAAACCGCAAAAAGGCTAAGGAAGCAAGCTAAACTTCGCAAGAAGCAGCAAGCTTCCCAAACCGCTTCTTCATCAAACCCTCCTATCATAGACATTTGGCAAGACCTTTCTTCATCCGAAACAGAAACAGAATCCGAATCAGATAACAACGTCCCACATACACCTCCCTCTCAAATAAACCATACTCCTATGGCCGAAAATCCACCTCTTGAGCGAACACTTCGCCAATAGGCAACCCAAGATGTTACCCAACAACCTCTCTGCATAACTTACCCGCACATGACGAATTTCGAATTGAAATCCGGGCTCATCCATTTACTACCTCAATTTCGGGGAGTAGAAAATGAAGACCCGCATAAATTTTTGAAAGAATTTCACGTCGTGTGTGTAGGAATGAAACCACATGATGTCTCGGAAGACCAAATAAAGTTAAGGGCACTCCCCTTTTCATTGCTAGACTCAGCCAAAGAATGGTTATATGACCTACCACCGGGATCGGTCACAACATGGAATGGTCTTGCACGGTTATTCCTTGACAAATATTTTCCGGAGACGAAAGCTTCAAGTCTGAGAAGGGAAATAATTGGTATCAAGCAAGGGAAGAGAGAAACTTTACATACGTATTGGGAACGATTCAAAAAGTTGTGTGCCCGATGCCCGCAACATGGTATTTCCGATTATCAATTGTTCCGATATTTTTGTGAAGGCCTAACACCAATGGAGAGACGTTTAATAAACGCTTCAAGTGGAGGCTCGTTAATCGATCAAACACCGACCCAAATACGAGCATTGATCGAGAAAATGGCGGAAGAGTCCAAACATACTCAAGGAGAGGACGAATGGTATGTAGATCCACCACGAGGAGTAAAAGAGGTAAACACTCCTCATCTTGAAAATCAAATTTCTGAACTAACCAAAGATGTGATGCAACTAACAAAAGAAAAAGGAGTTGAACCAACGGTTAGAGCATGTGGAATTTGCTTGCAATACGGACACCCAACTGACATGTGTCCCGAGTTACAAGATGATCAAGAGCAAGCAAAAGCAATGGGGGGATTTACCGGGCAAAATCAGAGACAGTTTGATCAACCTCGGAGCAACCAAAATTGGAACTACCAGTCCAATCAAAACCGTAACCAATACCAGGAGAGACCTAAACAATACTACCAAAACCCTCCACCACAAAATACAGCAAGCACGAGCATGCCCTTGGAAGACATTGTGAAAAGTCTAGCCACAAGCACGCATTCATTTCAGCAAGAAACAAGAGCTAGTATCAAGAACTTGGAGCAACAAATGGCTCAACTAGCCACTTCTGTCAACAAGATGGAATCTCAAGGTGAGTTACCTTCTCAATCTCAAGAAAATCCCAAACATAATGTAAATGCCGTTACCTTAAGAAGTGGGAAAAGCTATGACGGACCAAGCTTGTCAAAAGAAAGACAAAGAGAGATAGAAATCGAAGACGATACCGATTCAAGAAGCGAAGCTCCCAAGGAACCATCCAAAGTTGAGGTAAAAATCACTCCTCCTCCTTTTCCATCTAGACTTAAAAACACAAAGAAAGAAAAGGAAAATCAAGAAATTATGGACATGTTTCGGAAAGTTGAAGTAAATATTCCTTTACTAGATGCAATCAAACAAATTCCTAGATATGCCAAATTTCTTAAAGAATTTTGTACCTCCAAAAAGAAACTAAAAGAAAGTGGAACCGTTACAGTCGGTGAAAACATCTCGGCCGTTTTACAAAAACGATTACCAAAAAATGTAAAGATCCGGGTGTTTTCACTGTTCCATGTAAAATGGGAAGTCTCTACATTCCAAAAGCCATGCTAGATCTTGGTGCTTCAATTAATGTCCTACCTTACTCTATTTTTAAATCACTAAAAATAGGACCATTAATAAGCACCGGGGTGATAATTCAACTGGCCGATCGCTCTATAGTACACCCAAAAGGTGTATTAGAGGACGTTTTGGTACAAGTTAATGAACTAGTATTTCCCGCCGACTTTTACGTTTTGGATATGGGTGGAGACGAAACATCAAATTCTTGTTCTATACTCGTGGGAAGACCTTTCATGAGCACAGAAAGAACAAAAATTGACGTTTTCAATGGAACGCTTTCCATGGAATTTGATGGAGAAATCATAAATTTCAATATTTTTTATGCTATGCGTTATCCACAAACTGTTTCGTCTTTAAATTTTCTTGATGTAATCAACCCATTAGTTGAAGAATGTTTCGAATTGTCTAACACCGATTTATTAGCTCTAGTCTTAAACAAAAATTTAGACAAGGAGAAGACAAAGGAGCTTATCGAGAAATTCGATCTAAGTCAAGAAATCTTGGAAATCGCATCATACCTAGACCACCAAAAGAAAGCAAGGTATGATTTGCCAAAAGTGCCATTGCAAATTTCTAACGACAAACTTCTTCCTTCCATTTCACAGGCACCAAAGTTGGAATTAAAAGATCTCCCCAACCATTTAAAGTACATGTACTTGGGAGAAAAGGATACCTTGCAAATCATCATTTCCAACAAACTGTCAGAAGAAGAAGAAAAAGAATTGATGGGTCTACTAAAGAACTACAAGGAAGCCTTCGGCTGGACAATAGCCGACATCAAAGGACTTAGCCCATCAATGTGCATGCACAAGATTTTCATGGAAGATGAGTACAAACCGTCAAGAGAAGCCCAGAGAAGACTCAATCCACCCATGATGGAGGTGGTGAAAAAGGAGATTCTTAAGCTATTGGACGCAGGAATGATTTACCCAATATCAGACAGCAAATGGGTAAGTCCAATCCTGGTTGTCCCAAAAAAGACTGGAATCACGGTGATAGAAAACAAGCAAGGTGAGTTGGTACCCACCCGTGTGCAAAACGGGTGGCGTGTTTGTATTGATTACCGAAAGCTAAACTCCTCTACTCGAAAAGATCATTTCCCACTACCCTTTATCGACCAAATGTTGGAAAGTTTAGCGGGAAAAACTCATTACTGTTGTCTAGATGGATATTCAGGTTTTCACCAAATACCCATTGCACCGGAAGATCAAGAGAAAACAACGTTCACATGCCCCTTTGGCACGTTTGCGTACCGGCGGATGCCTTTTGGGCTTTGCAATGCCCCCGCCACATTCCAAAGGTGCATGATGAGTATCTTCTCCGAGTATGTTGAAGAGATTATAGAAGTGTTTATGGATGATTTTACTGTGTATGGAAATTCGTTTAAAGAGTGCTTAAATAATTTGACAAAAATTTTGAAAAGATGCATTGAAACCAATTTGGTTTTAAATTACGAAAAATGTCATTTTATGGTTGACCAAGGACTCATACTAGGACACGTTGTTTCAGCAAAGGGTTTAGAGGTAGACAAAGCAAAAATTGATGTTATTAAAACTCTACCCTACCCAAAATGTGTCCGAGAGGTCCGTTCTTTTCTTGGTCATGCAGGTTTTTATAGGAGGTTCATCAAAGATTTTTCAAAGATCTCAAGACCGATGTGCGAACTTCTACAAAAAGACGTAGAGTTTGAATTTTCTGACGCATGCAAGCAATCCTTTGAAACTTTGAAGAACCTGTTGGTAAGCACACCCATCATTCAACCGCCAGATTGGAGTCTACCATTCGAGATTATGTGCGATGCAAGTAATCACGCGGTAGGGGCGGTGTTGGGGCAAAAGAAGGATAAAGTGCCCCACGTCATATACTACGCTTCGAAAACATTGGACCCCACTCAAAGCAATTATTCAACAACAGAGAAGGAGCTTCTTGCCATTATATTTGCTTTGGAAAAATTCCGACAATATTTATTGGGAACTAAAGTCATTGTTTTTTCTGACCATGCAGCGTTAAAGTATTTGATGACAAAGAAAGATGCGAAGCCTAGGCTCATTCGTTGGGTCCTACTACTTCAAGAGTTCGATCTGGAAATCCGGGATAAAAGCAGAAAGCAAAACTTAGTTGCAGACCATCTAAGTAGGATCATCAACAATGAAGATCCAACCCCGCTAAATAATTCATTTCCAGATGAACAGCTGCTTACCAACCAGTCAATCACACCATGGTATGCTGACATGGTAAACTATTTGGTCACCAAAAATTTCTCTTCAGACTACACTCGAGCTCAGAAGGACAAACTGAAGAAAGATTCAAAACATTATGTGTGGGATGAGCCTTACTTGTGGAAATTTTGTCCCGACCAAATCATAAGGAGATGTGTAGATCTCCGTGAGGTACACTCTATTCTAAACTTCTGTCATACTGAAGCCTGTGGAGGGCATTTTGGTCCTAAGAGAACGGCCCATAAGGTCCTTGAATCCGGATTTTATTGGCCCACTATTTTTGTCGATGCTTACAAGTTTTGCAAATCTTGCGAGCAATGTCAAAAAGTTGGAAACCTTAGACCAAGGGACCAAATGCCACTAACCTCCATCCTCTTCTGCGAAATATTTGATGTATGGGGTATAGATTTCATGGGCCCGTTTCCGTCATCCTTTGGAAATATGTATATAATTCTAGCAGTGGATTATGTCTCTAAATGGGTAGAGGCAAAAGCCACACGGACTAACGATTCCAAAGTGGTTGCAGATTTTATAAAAGCTAACATTTTTAGTCGATTTGGAATGCCGAGAGCTTTTATAAGTGATCGAGGGTCACATTTCTGCAACCGAACGATAGAGGCGCTCTTCAAGAAATACGGAGTCCTACATCGAGTTTCCACCGCTTACCATCCACAAACAAATGGACAAGCCGAGATCTCTTATCGAGAAATCAAGTCCATTTTGGAAAAGACGGTAAGTACGAGTCGTAAGGATTGGAGTATACGTTTAGACGATGCTCTTTGGGCATACCGCACCGCATATAAAACACCAATAGGTATGTCTCCTTACCGTCTTGTATTTGGAAAAGCATGCCATTTACCGGTTGAAATTGAACACAAAGCGTATTGGGCCATCAAATGCTTAAATCAAAATTTTGTAGAAAATGGAATTCATAGGAAACTTCAAATCCAAGAATTGGAAGAAATAAGAAACGAATCCTATGAAAATTCTAAAATATACAAAGAAAAGACCAAAGCCTTCCATGACAAAGTCAATACACGAAAGAGCTTTGAGATTGGCCAAAAAGTGTTACTTTTTCAATCCCGTCTAAAACTTTTTCCAGGAAAACTTCAGTCCCGATGGGTGGGACCATTCATTGTAACTAATATTTCTACTTATGGTGTAGTAGAAATAATAAGCGACACGACTGGAAAAATTTTCAAAGTAAATGGCCACCGGCTAAAACCTTTCTACGAAAATTTCGTCGAGCAAAATGTTGAAGACGAAAAATTAGACGAGCCGGCCCGCTCCCAATAGTCAAATTTTGGGAGCCATGCGTCGAGCAAACGACGTTAAACAAATGCGCTAACCGGGAGGCAACCCGGGGGTATTTTTGTCTTTTTTTAAAAGTGTGAATTTTTGTGTTTTTATAATTTTTATGTTTATAACTTTCAATTACCTATGTGAGAAAACGATCGGAAATGAAAACAGACTACCGAGGCTCAAGATACGAAAAGCGAAAAACGAAAAAATGGACAGTGTGTTACACGGCCCGTGTAACTTTTTACCCTATAAGTTACACGGCCGTGTAACTTTGCAATATGGTCAAACTCGAAACTGGTCATAATCAAGCATTACACGACCGTGTAATTATCCAAGCCTAAATTACACGGCCGTGTAACTTAGGCCGAGGGTAATTACGTCATTTTGCACACTATATAAGTGGGACACTTCATTTTCTTCACTTCACAGTCGCGATTTGTAGCATTTCACTCCTGTCGGTCCGAAAACTCAAGAAAAGAACTCGATCTCCACATTTTTTCTTCCAATTTCTTGTTGTTTTGCTAAAATCCAAAGGTTAGTTCCATTATTTCTCATCCTTTCCTTCATTTTGACCTCAAGAAACATAAAAATCCATGGTAATTTTCGGATTTCTTGAAACCCTAGAAAATGAGGGTTTTGAATTTTTGATGTTGAATTGTTGAAATTGTTTAGGTTTAAGCTTGGGGAAGGCAAGAATAGAAGGAATCAAGGTCAATATCACCATTGTCAAGCTTCAATTCGGTAAACAAACTGTTCCACCAAGAAGTAGGCACTTTCTGGACCAAAATTTCCACAGAAAACTTCTACCGTCCCAGTAATGCCAAAGCCTCCAGCATCATCCACCCCGTCCTCAAAGTCACCCACCGCATCATTGCTTCTATCTTCTTCCCACAAGAAGAGATAAGCAAGGCCGGCCTAAATGAGCTTGAGCTTCTCTATTGCATGATCAATCCAGGGCGTGAAACCCCAAATTTTGGATCCTGGATCATGTACAAACTACTTAAATTAAGTAGAAGTTCATCTGGCCAGATCCATTGCGGTGGCATTATCACATTAATAGCCAAGCATCCAGCCCTGGGCATCAGATTTCCTGATAACCTTGAGATAGTCAAAGGTGAGCGATACCTCACCTCTGATGTTCTTGAGGGTATGAGGTTATTTCGATGCCCCGAATCCGACGAAATTTGGCAAGCCGATGGACGCTATTATCTGCGGGTAAACAACCGAAATGCCCGAATACTTCGATTAGCCAACCATGTCTCTAGCACAAATTGGAAACCTCCTTCCAACATGGGCCTACAACTACCCCCTCCCAACCTACCCCCTCGAGAGCCCAGCCCACCACCGAGACAGCCCCAAGAGCCCGGCCCTTCAAGCTCTGCTAGCTCATTTCCTCCAGAGCACAGTCTTTACATGGAGCAATTTTCTAGCATCAACTCCCAGCTTGCGGATCTTCGCCTTGATTATCAAGGCATCTATGATAATCTTGGTGAGATTGATACACACCAAATGGAGCTGCGCCAAGACTTTGAGCAGTTTAGAGAGAACCAATATAAACATAACCAAGATGTTATGTCTATACTCTCTGACATACAAAGATCCGTTGCCTTCAACCCATGGCAACAGCAGCAACCACTGCAGCCACCGCAACAACAACAGCAGCCATGCAGCCAACCACCCCCGCCCCCTCATTTCCCACCTTACCCATATTTCCCACCATACCCATACCCTCCATTTCCGCCACGGGGACCCTTCCCCGACCCTCAGTAGGTTGTTTCTTTCTTTCTCCTTCCCTAATGCATTGTGGACACTGCTTTTATTTTAAGCTTGGGGATGGGAGAATAAATCCCTTTATTCAAAAAAAAAAAAACAACAAAAAATCAAAAATATTTTATTTCTTGCATTTATTTTAAACTTTTGCATGCATTTTTGTTATCTCTTACTTCTCACCTATGTGACACCTTTAATTGCAACCATAATACATCTCATAGTTAAACTTCTTGTATTTTTGTCCCCTATCTACATGCAACATCACCATCTTTTGAAACCCTAGATCTTTATTAGTAACTTCTTTTTATTAATTTTCTAGCATAGATACGATTGGGAGAATTATAAAACACACATGAAATTGAATCAGAACTATTCTAGCAAAGGACGCTTTATTCACCCGTGAGTTCATCAATGTGTGTAATCGACTAGGAGAAATACTATGGAAGTTGCACTAGTCCCCCCTCATGACCATACATTTGCATATTGTCTATTAAACATAAGGTTTATCTCAAAATCGCGATTTTCCAAAGTCATGGACAAAAATCTTATTTTCTACATTTTTTTGGTTTTGTTTGGTACTAGGTGTTAATAGATGTCATATGGCCTTGTTTATATTATTTTGGTCATTAGTGTGTTTAAATTTTTATTATGATTACAAAAATAGCATTAAAATATTTTGTCTAATCATTTTAGCAAAAATTTTGTGAAATTCTTTTTATGGTGAAAATCCAGAAATTGTTTCACTTGGTTCTAAAAGATTGGTCAAATAAAAAAAAAAAAAGGACCGAACCAAGTGATCACTCGAGTCAATTTAAAATGAAAATTTTCCACAAAAGCGGTTACTTGTTTGAAAGCCTCATTTCATCCTTTTTGCTTTCAACAACTAAATCTAATTTTGATCTAGTTACAACTTCATACATTGACCATGTTTTAAAAATCTTCATACATCTTGGGTCAATTTGAAGTTTAAAAGATTTAGTTGTTTCGGTCGTCTAGGTATCTATCCTTTGTAAATAGGAATCGAGTTGTAAATTTTTGTCCCTCTGTTTTGGAAAATCATGTGTTTAATAAATAAATATGCAAATGAGGTCGGTTGGAGGACTTGAGCAAAGTCAACTTAGTATAAAGCTTCCTAGATTCGATATCCGAGCGCCCCTCCTATAAAAATGAGTGTTTATAGCCAAATCTTGAAAATGGAGCTTGCAAGGTCACACATCTTGTGACATGAGTGATTAAACACGAGAGGAGTGAACAATTGTGAGCACGTCCTTTGCTTGCGAGACGCTTTGAATAATAAGTGAAGATTTCATGTGTGAGTTTATACTTTGGCCCAACGTGAGTATGCCAAGTATTTGATAAAAATTTGTTCCTTTTAATGGTCTTTTGTTTTGAATAGATGGTCTAACTTATATGTGTGTAGGGTCCAAATTGACATGATTTTTAGTTATGATTGATGTTGTCTTGGTTGCTACCTAAGGTGTCTATTCTTTTTCTACTTTGTAGTTTGTTGTCCACATTGTTTAGATCCTTGTTTTCCTTGAGGACAAGAAAAGTCTAAGCTTGGGGATATTTGTTAAGTGTATTTTTAGGCATGTTTTCATACCTTTTTATCCTTGTTTCATCTTGCATTTGATCCTACTTATTGCATAATTTCATGATTTTCGGGATTTCAAGAATAGCAATCTACTTTCACACTTTGTGGTTGTTTTCAGGTGCTTTTGAGGGTTGAATCTTGTATTGGATAACAATGGGAGGCTACACAAGAAATTTCAGAAGAAACGGAGCTCAAACGAAGAAGTTACAAAATCGTCATCCCGAAGACAGTAGTGTACACGGCCCGTGTAACTTTGTAGGCAAAAGTTACACGGCCGTGTAACTTTGTTTTGCCACATATGATGCCATGTCAGCTCAGGGTAGGGTCCAGAAGATTTGCAGGATTACACGACCGTGTAATCTTGGCCCAAGAAGTTACACGGCCGTGTAACTTTTCCTGGTGACCAGATCTACTTTTTGGCCCACTTTGAGTTGTTTATTCCTTCTTGTGCTGTCATCCTCATGCTACACGACCAGATGCAGATCCAACCTAATTTTGAGGCCATGTGATGAAGAAAGTGGGTCTTGGAATGATGATGTTTGCCATTGTCCAAATTACCATTTTACCCTTGGTGTGTTAGTATAAATAGATGTGCTTGGTTAGCCTTAGAACAATCCCATCTTTCCATTATTTTCTGAACACTCTCTAGATACATTGTGTTTGTGTTTGTGTGCAACTTCAAGTGTGTATTATCTTCATTTTGTAAGCTCTTTTCTCTTTTACTAGTCATGAGTGGCTAGTAACCTTATTTTCTGGTTTTGTATTAAGGATTATGATTGTGATTTAATATAAAGTTTGATGTTTGATTTTATATCTTTCTAGTGATATGATTTTGAGGTTTAACAAGTGTTTGGTTTTTATTTATTTCATATTGGCCATTTGATCTCAAATAATAATCAATCTAGTCATACAAATTATAAAATCCGTAATTGTTTTATAATATGTTATTTGTGACAATCATCTTTAATTGGTGAAAATCATATCACATGTTTTGACGCTTCAACGCTTGTTTAGGAGTATTGAACATTGTTGGGAACATTCACATAAAACATAATGCAATCTTTCATTCAAATTCTATGATCTTATCTAGATTTGATTAGTAACATTAGTCTTAGTTAACGAGCTTCTCTTGACTAAGGTACATTAGGTGAATGGTGTATGTGCGAGCTTTCGGCATACACAAAGTACCAACTTAGAAAGATTAAAGTTATAAACATCATTCTTATTGTTATTTCCAATCATATGACTACAAATACAAAACCAGAATTTGTCCCCAAATTATAAAAGCAACCATTCTATATTTTGTCCCAAGTTATTTATTCTCAACATTTATATAATTCTATTCCAACTCTTCATCAAAACCCCCCTTTTGGTTACTTTCTTTACAAGTTTAACTTCCGTGAATCAAGGTGTAATCCATTAGACCATCGCTCCCTGTGGATCGACCCTGCTTGCCATTTATACTACATAGTTAGTATTTATATCAAGTAGTGCAATCACGAAATATTGGTAATTAACAAATCATTTCAAACCATATTTCAACTCTTTTATTTTGTTGGTTACGACACTCAACAATGGCGGACCGAGGAGTCATCTCAGCTTGAGAATTCTGTAACTTGGGCCCAACTTTGGGTATTCATGTATAACAACTACCATGAGCAGAAGGACCAGGCTGAAGCTCTTGAAAAAGTGCAAGCTTCTTTAGATAGGTTAGAGGAAAGTTGGAAATGTTCACCACCTTCGCCAGAACCGGAGGTGAGTGATTTTTATACCAATGATAATGTGTGTGAACTTGCATCACCTGAATATGTGATGGAAGGGCATACACCTTGGGAAAGTCAAGAGACCACTGAGAGGGTCGAACATGTTGTTGAGGAAGAGGTTGTAGGTGACAATGCTACCTTTGACTCAACAGCTTTTGATGTTTTTGAGGGTTTTGAGAATGTTGAGCTGGTGATGAGTGAATCTGTACCATCATCAGACAATTTGGTTGATAAGGATGTTGTGGAGGGGAATGTAAGTGACAGTACAGATCCCAGCCCAACAATTCCCGAATTTGTTGAAATTGTTGATGTTTTTGAGGAAGGGGGTGTAGATGACAATATTACCCCTGACCCTGTAATTTTTGAAAATTTTGAGAAACTTAAAAATAAGGATCCGATGATGGGTGACTTTGTACCACCATCAGATCAAATAAGTCACTCACTCTTGGTACCAATCCACCTGTTGGACGATGATCAAGAAGATGATGCCGACGAATTGGTCTTTGAACATAATAAACATGATTTTATCGCCACTCATGATCCATTTATGAATGGAAAATTAGATGTGATCAATACCATTGATGAGGACATTCAGGAGTATACCAACGATATGTCTCCCGATCCCAATCAATTGGAAAATTTCTATTGGCACTGCAAGCCAAAATTGCAAAATGAAGACACCATGCGAAATGCGAGCAACAACCAACTTGGGGAACACTTACTGGGAGCAGCACTGGGGGCACTCCACATCAAGCCGGTGATGTTGAAAAGACACCGAAAGAAGGACCGAGCTTGGATGTTTAAAGTAACTTCCAAACATTCGCGCGAAATAATCAGAAAACGACAACCGGGCAGCAGCAGAGGAACCGGCAAACCATTTGACCCGGGGAAATCGGAGTATGGAATCAGCGAGAGGACGATGGTGACTGGAAATCAGCGGAGACAAATGGCGTACGATCCACCGTAGCCGCAGAAAGACGGTCCAGCTAAAAGACCGAACAAAGAAGCGCTTTCGGGAGGCAACCCGGCATTTCGGTAAGTATTTTTAATTTTTGTTTTTCAATTTTTAGTTTTTATTTTGTCAAAATATCACTTGGAAAATTTTTCAAAATGTCCTGGCATAACTCAAGTGTGGGGTGGTCGAACGGGTTTTAAAAATACGAAAAAAATGCGAAAAAAAATGGAAAATTACAAGTTAGTGCCACTAACGTTTAATGTTAGTGACGCTAACCCTTGGTCAAACGTGGTCAACGCCTGGCTTGTTCTCGGCGCTAATGTTGAGCCTCCCCACCCCTTTTTCGCGACTGCTGAAAGGAACACGCACACACTACTGATTTTTTTTTTATTTTCTTGCAATTGCTGGGTGTAAAGTCTCGATTCCACCACTGTTACGTGTCCTAAACATCCTACTCACGATCACACACACGAAATCAGGCTGAAATCGAAGTTTTTGAGCCGATTTTGGGGTTTCGGGTTTCGCGACCTTTAACCTCAAAATCGAGCCATTTTTGTTCGTTTTTCATGAAATCAAAGCCTAGGGTTCTTTAATCGCACCTATAGCAAGATATTGGAAGCTTCAATTTGTGCTTTAACAGGTTAAAAATCGAAAAACGAAAAATAGGGCCGTTTTTGGGGTTTTCGGAAAACCGGACCCTTCAACCTCAAATCGATGGTTTTCTGGTTTGTTTTTCGAAAAATTGACACTTAGGGTTTCTTAATCGCTGCCCTAGCTACCTAGTGATGCCTTCAATTTGATGAAAACATGCAGAAATCAGGAATTTGTGAATTAGGGCTCAAAATTAGGGTTCTTCGGGTTTTTGCCCGATTTGGTAGACTTGTGGCTTATTTTTCGTAAAATTAACAGAGGGCTCTTGTTAGTGGCTAGTTTAGGATGCTATTGGTGTGTTCAATTTGATAAAAACAGGCCGGATTCGAAAATCAAGAAATCTAGGGTTCATAATTGGGGATTTTGACCTAAATGACAAATTAGGGCAATTTTAGCTTGTTTTTCTGAAATTAAACTTAGGGCTTTTGTTAGTCTCTAGTTTAGGAACATATTGGTGCAATCAATTTGAAAAACGGGCTAAAATTGAAAAATCGAAAAATCTGGGGCTTTTCGTGCATACTCGCGACGCGGTCATCTTAATTCGGCGCCGCGGACATTCGAACCTGATCGACAGACACTGGATATTATCGCATCTACGCGTCGCGGCCTTGACACTTCGGCGTCGCGGAGACGGGGAATCAGCAAGGACAACAACTCCCAACGTATAATTTTCTTTTGTGTATTTTGCAATTTTATGTTTGTTAGTATCGTACCAAACTGTGATTGCTGCACCAACTGATGGAGTTGCATAACGCAAGTGTGGGGTCACTGTACCCTTGCACTTGTGTTATGCCGGCATGTTCACTACTACGCCCCGACTCCCGGATTTCATCGAGACAACGAACAATCAACTCTGCTACAAATGGTCCCGACAATCAAGAAATTTGCCGTTCCTAAGGGGTAACTCTTTCTCCCTAGTTTTGAAATAATTTATGTACAACGGGGACGTTGTACGGTTTTAAGTGTGGGGTGTGGACGGTCGAAAGAGTAGTTTTTGAAATTTTTGCGGGAAATGAGTCAATTTTCAAATTTTTAGCAACTTTTTCAAAAATTTTAATAGGTTGTAATTTTGAAACGAATGGTTTGTGAATGTTTTTAGCATTGGTATTTTTCGAGAAATACCATTTAGTCGTTATCATGCTATGAGTTTAGTCAAATAAGTTGAGTTTTAAGAGTTAGAAGATTGGAGTGTTTTAAGTTTGGAATTTAGGAAGGAATTGTCAATCTGTGGCCTTTGTTGTTCGAGCCGGTAGGTCCGAAAAGGGTGGCCTCGAAAAAGGCATTTATGCACCTTGCCACCTAAGATCGTCTGGTCTGGGATGGTATTTCTGAAAGCTCGCTACACGGACAACATCGAAAGTCATGGACAGTTCTTTAGCGGCCTTTAGAATCTGAATGAGTAAGTTTGCTTTTTGCATACCGAAAATTTGTAATCAATGGTTCTTTAGAAAGTCGTGAATTCCAAAGAATATTCCGATTATGTTTTCACAAACTATTCCATCTAACTCTGGGGACAATAAGCTTTGAAATTAAACACATTCAAAAATTGTTTGAGTCTTTGTTAAAATCTATTAAAAACTCTCTTGCTTGGGGACAAGCAAGGCACAAGTGTGGGGTGTTTGATAACGCCTAGTAATATCAAGTATTTTAGGCGTTATTTAGCCGTGTTTTAGTTAATTTATCTTTATTAATCGGCTAATATCACTTACTTTTGTGCCAAAGTGCTTGGAAATGTTTTTAGTGTAAATGCAGGGGTTTTAGTGCAATTCTGGAGAAGTTACGGAGCAAAACGGACAAGAAAAAGAAGTCTGGACACATTAGCGTCGCTAACTTTTATAATTAGTGTCGCTAATGTTCGCAGGAGGGAAAAATTCAGATTTAAAATTCGAACGCGCGCCAGGAATCTTCTAGAAGCAACATTAGCGACGCTAATTTCCACATTAGCGACGCTAATGTCAAAAAATCATGAAATCTGCGTTTTTGAGTTTTAAACTCCGAAAAGTCGGGATAAGGCAACACGCGCGGCGCGGGAAAGGCTATGCCGCGGCGCGGAAACCCTAATTTCGCATCATTATAAATACCGGAGTCCTGTCCGACTTTTCACTCATCCCGGGACGCAAAGGAGGGATCCAAAGGCACTATTTCGTCAGTTTTTCAGTGGGAATCAATATTTTGGTTAGTAATTTAGTTTTTCTCTTATTTTATCAACTCGGTATCGAGGTATTCCGTAATCGGGATTTCCATCGATTACTTAATGTTTGTTTAGATTCATAGTTTCTGATTTCAGTAGTATTAGTTAGTGGTCAGATCTGATATTTGAGTGTTTGGATATTGATTTGATGTTTGATTTGGATTTATAAAAGTTAATCATTCGGTTTATGGTTATTTGCAATTTTCGGTATTTTGGATGTTTGAATGCTTGTTGATGTGTTTGGAACTATTTGTTGCTTCTGGATTTTGGACTTAGTTTCTGATTTCAGTAAGTAACATTAGTCTAAGATTTGGTTTGGTTTTTGGCATTGGTCTTGGAATTGTGTTTTTAGTTGGTTTTTGGCAAAGTAGAAACAATACCGCTGACTGTAGAGTGACACTACAGTTGGTAATCTATCGTCTTGTCCTAACCACGTAACTCCTGCGGATCGACCCTGACTACCACTGTACTAGTGTGTGTTAGGTATTTCTCTTATTTTTGACCGCACGACGACCGCTGCGAGTCAAGTATGATTTGGCATTAAGCCTAAAATGTTATAAAGACATGTTTTAAACATATGGTTTATGTGAAACAAAAGTTATGAATTTGGCATTCAGCCATAAAGACAAGAAATAGTGAAGTTTGGCAATTAGCCACTATGCAAGTAAGTAATGTTAAAGTAAGCAGAAAGTGTTTTGTATGACTGGTAATTGTAGCAAGCAGCGTTAGTAAGGGAACTATGTTCCAACCTACCCGGGTTAGGTAAGGGGTCTACTGGGGAAAAATCTTCATCGCGAAGTAGATTGCCTCAGCACTTCTATGGTGAGGATTCATCCGTTCTTTCTAGCCATGGAGACTTGGGGTATCACTTATGGTGATTAAAGCCCTAAGTATAAAAATCCAGCAAGCTTATAAAACCGGTCAAAGAAAGTAAGAAAGAAGCTATTTTTGTAAAGTATATTATGAAGTGATTTTGAAAAGTAAAGAGTTAAAGTATGTTACTACTATAAAGTTTTGAAAGATGCTATTTTTCCAAAGTATGTTATGAAATGATTTTGAGAAGTAAAGAGTTATAGTATATTATTACTATAAAGTTTTGACAGAAGTTTTATGTTATAAATTTACAAAAAAATTGGAAAAAGAATTTAAAGGTTTGAGTCTAAAACTCATGTAACTCACGAGACATTATTGTCTTACGTATTTTATGTTTTGCCATGTATTCCAGGTTAAGATGATATGCTATAGTTGAATGAAGTTTAGCTGGAGTGGAGCCCGAGTTAGCTCCGGTCTTGGACTCAAGGTTAAATCCTTTCTTGCTTACTAAGGTTAGTTTTGATATGGATTTGTACACCCACTGTTTTAAGCATTTAAATTATAGGTTTTTGATAAACTGTATTTTTGTATTCATGAATTTATACGAAAAACCATAGTACTTGCAAACAGTAGAAATGGGGTGTCACAAGTTGGTATCAGAGCCATAGTTTAAGCGAATTAGGATTGGCTTGTTCCACTCCTAGGCTTAAACTCATGCTATAGGAATGTTAGTATATGAAAGTATATTTTATGAGGTCTTAAATGATTAAGACATTATGCATTATTTAAAAATATGTAGATAAATAACACTAAGAAGTGTTAAGCCAACGTTTAAAGTGAGCAAAAATCCGACCGTTAGGAAAATCATATGATATTTTCCGTAACTGTCTAAATTTATTAAAGGTTATATTTATAAAGTAGTAAGATTTCTAGTAATGATCACCATGTTCTTATAATGGTGTTATAGGCTAAAGGAACCAGTGTCCCATGAGACCTTGTGGTAACAACAGAATCAATATGTATAGGTGATTATGGTAATATGGGCCCGTATTATCATAATCACAGGTTATGTATTGAGACTGGTGGAATCATAAAGGAATTATGGTAATATGGTGGGTAAGGATTGTGAAGAGAGTAATAAAAATAACATAGGGATTATATGCCTATGTAATAAGAACAAGTAAGATTATATGTAAGAACCCGCGAAAAAGTCAAAAAGGGTAAAACCGTCTTTTGTCACGTTGCACGACTATTATGTGTAATAATATGTATTTGTGAAATTATAATATAAGAAATAAAAGGTTATGTGGAATTTGGAGTTTTGCCGCATGAATAGTGAAATTTGACCAAAAAGGCAAATTGGTCATTTGACATGAAAAATGACCAAAATGTCAAGAAAATGTCAAGTTAGTAGTTATTAGAACATTGCTTGCAAGGTTTATGGTTTTAGGACCATTTTTGGAAAGAAATAAGAAGATTGGGGACTATAATGCAAATAAATTATAAACATTAAATATATAAATGATAAATGAGAGTTATCCTCTCATAATTCTGGAACATTACAGAAGGCACGAGAGAGTGAGAGCAAGGGAGAACCACAGAGAAGAATAAGTTCTTGAAGGCTTGCCAAGAAATCAAAGGAATTGAAGGTTGGAATTGGTGATTCCAAGGTAAGAACACCTTTGCTTTAACCTAGTTTTTGGGTATGTGCTTGAATTTGATCTTTGGATGGAATTGGAACTGCAATTGCAGTTATAAATCATGTGGGTTAAGTAACTAATGCTTCCAATAAGCCATTAGTTAAGAACTTAACTCAAAAACATGAAAGTAGGTTGTTATAATTGGGAATTTTTAAGTTTGATCAAGAACTTCAATTCTTGTATATGGATGATTTAATCGATTTGAATAGCTTAAAACCTGTTATTAGTCAAGGGTTTTGGTCCTAGAACAAACCCCATACGATTAAGCACTGAAATAAGGGCTTAATGGGTGAAAACTGCGTGCTACAGTGCACAAATCGCGACTGAACAGGCCACTGCCCAGGCGTCGGGCGCAGTGCGCCCAGGACCAGGGCGGGGTGCGCCCAGGCGCAGTGCGCCTTCAGACAGGGACCAAATTTGTTAAAAATTTCAAATATCCCAAACGCTAGAAACCATAGCTAGACATGTCCGATTGACCTGAAATTTCAGACATAACCTTAACATGGTATAAGAACATGTCGGGAATGGTCAAATCCGTAATTCGACTTTGCAGAAAAATCACTGTAGCGGCAGAGGCTAAATTCACTATTGACGTTAAAACTAAATTTTGAAATTTGAGCTAGACTTGTCCAATGAACTTCAAATTTGAAACACAAGTCTAATATGGGATAAGATTTCATGGAAAAGAGTCGGAACTGAAATACGACCCCTCGGGGGTACTGTAGCAATATACGCGTATTTCGGAGAAAACCGTAAAACGAGTTTATTAATGGTTATACATTTATTATAACCTAGAGATATGTTATATGAGACCTTAGCATTATAAAGTTAATTATATTGAGTATTTATATATACAATTTGTATAGGTGGTGCTTCAAACGTTGTTGAGCACGGGAAGGGAAAAGCCGTACGGGAAGCTTAGTAAACCGTAGTAAAAATCAAGGTGAGTTTTATGAGGATTTCTATAGTGCATAGCAAAATGTTATTTTCAGAAAAGTATGATTTCCAATGTTTATAAATACTAAAGTTTGGAAAATAGTTTTGAATGAAGCTCTATACAAGGGCTTAGTATTTTAAACAGATTTTTAAAGTATGTTTTGCAAGTATTTTTGGAAGAAGTTCCTTATGGGAACTAAGATGTCGAAAGCAGTTTTTGAAGGTATTTTTAGTAAAGAGTCATAAAATGTTTGAGTAAGAATAGTTTGCAAATTGTGTCCCACTTTGACCAATTTGAGATGAAATGAAGTAAGAATTAAAGAAGTATGAGCCAGTTGTCCGGACTAGGATCACCCACATAATCGGGAGATCAGAAGACACTACTGGGATGGTACCTCCCGTCGCGAAGTAGTTGTCTAGCTTAGCTTACCCTTGTGCTTGAATTTGTTCCAAGTCACAAAGGGGAGACAGAATGAGCAAACCGAGTGGGCAGATCTGTTCTGTCCCGCGAGGGAAGCTAGTTGAATGAATTAATTAACTTAATTCATAAGTTTCAGTTGGTCACGAGAAATGAGAAAGAAAAGCAGTTTTAAGAAAGAAAGTCTTTTAAAGTTTGAAAGTAAAGAAGAAAAAGTTATTTTGAGATTTATGAAATAAATCAGTTTTTAGCAATGTACTTTTGATATTTCAAGTTTTGAATAGAAAAGTTTTGGGTCTAAACCCATATTACTCACGAGACTTTATGTCTCACGTATACTATGTTTTTTTTTTGAAATGCTATGTACTTAGGTGAAGGGAGCGAGAGTTGCAGTTGGGACCGTTATTGTACACTGTAAGTTTAAATTATGGTTATCTGTATTGAGTCTGTAATACCCCTCAAGTTTTAAGTTTGTAAAATAAAATAAAAATTTAAGTGGCTATTTTATAGTCACGAGTTGTAAATAATGTTTGAAAACTGTATTTGTATTTTAAATATGGTTTGAGAAAAGGGGTGTTACAGTTTTGGTATCAGAGCCATAGTTTAAGCGAATTAGGTTGGAATACCATCCTAGGCTTAAACTAGCAAGAGTAGTAGTAGGTTGCCTTAGTAATATAGAAGGCATAGATTGAGTATGACTGTTATAAAGTGCAGTCAAGATAAGGAGATAACATGCTACCGCTTACGAAATACTATATAGAATTGCGTATTAAACAGATAATTTGTTCATCTATATAGTAATGGAAGGCAGACGACAAGCTGACAGGGGTGAGGGCAGTCACACTTCCTCAAGAGGAAGTGAACCATATGTTCTTCGAAACGATGAGGCTGAGCCAAATCCACCACCACCACAACCTGTCACTATGGAGGCAATTCAGCTTCTAATCAATAACTTACGAACTGAGTTGAGACAAGATGTGAACAACAAAATCGACAGCAGAATGGGTGAACCTAGTGCCCAATCATCGCAAGAAGTCTCCAAGAAGACGACTGAAGAAGCAACTAGTGGATGTGACAAGAAGGAAGAAAAGGGCTGCTCTTTTAAGTCCTTTATGGCTTGCAAACCGCCCGAATACCATGGCAGTTTTGAGCCTAAAGTGACAATGCGATGGGTCCGAGAGATTGAACAAGTGATGCAAGCAAGCAAATGTGCAGGAAAAGACCAGGTCAACTACGCCTCCCGGCAGTTGAAGGATGATGCTTTGGTGTGGTGGAACACCAAATATGAAAGTTTGGGAAAAGATGTGGTATATGGTTGGTCATGGGCGGAGTTTATCACATGTCTCAAAGATAAGTTCTGTCCCACACGAGATTTGGAGAAAATGAATGAAGATTTCTTAACAATAAAGAAAGGAGATTTTACGGTGGATGAGTATACGAAGAAGTTTTGCGACATGTTGCCTTTTGTGGGGGAATCTTACCCCAGTGAGCGGTCCCGAATTAACCGCTATGTCCGGGGTTTGCCATGGAACTATGAGCTAGAAGTAAAGAAAGCCGAAACACTAGATGGGGCGATTAATGCTGCCCGAACTGTGGAAGATATTGGAAAAAGAAGGAAAGAGGAAGGACCTGGTTTTGGGGACAAAAGGAAGACAATTAGTAGTATCAGTGGAAACATAAAGAAGAAAGGGAAAATGAGTTCAAGTCAGAGCCGACAGGGAAGTGTGAAGAAGTGCGATAAATGCGGGAAAGAACACAGTGGCGAGTGCCGAGCGGGATCAAATGCCTGCTTTAATTGTGGCGGGTTCGGTCACAAAGCGAAAGATTGTAAAGCCAAGAAAGCCAGTGAAGTGGAGTGCTTCTCATGCCATCAGATGTGACACTATAGTTTCAACTGCCCGAACAAGGGAGGAGAAACCATGGTGTCAACAGCCCAGAAGAAGACCGAACCTCAGAAAGTGAAGACCAGAGCTTTTCAGATTACCAGGGAAGAAGCGAAGGAGACTCATGATGTGGTCTCAGGTATTCTACTAATCAACTCGACACCTGCATATGTCTTGTTTGATTCCGGGTCTACATATTCATTTGTGTCCCATGGGTTTGGAGCTAGATTAAAAGTCCCATTAGAATTGTTAGATCTAGTTTTCGAGGTAGAAGTGGCGGACGGGAAATTTGTGGAAGTTCAGCATATGTATCGAGATTGTGAACTTGACATCAATGGCAAGAAGTTCCGACTTAATCTCCTTCCTATTGGAATTAAGTCTTTTGATGTAATCATTGGAATGGATTGGCTCGGTACCAATGATGCGAAGATAGCTTGTGGACAGAAGAGGGTGTCTGTTAAAACCCTTGGAGCAAAGGTGTACGTATATGGGGAAAGAAGAGCGCACGTGCCAAGTATCATCAGTGTAGCTAAGGCTCGAAGATGTATCAGGAAAGGATGTGTATCTTTCCTGGCCTATGTGATGACTGAAGACAAAGTGAAACAGACATACAAAGACATAGAAGTGGTAAAAGAGTTCCCAGAAGTTTTTCCAGATGAATTACCAGGCTTGCCACCAGAAAGGCAGGTTGAATTCCGGATAGACCTTGTTCCAGGAGCCTCCCCAATAGCACGAGCACCGTACCGGCTAGCACCAATAGAGATGAGGGAATTAATGTCCCAGTTGCAGGAGTTATTAGATAAAGGCTTTATCAGGCCTAGTTCGTCTCCGTGGGGTGCTCCAGTTCTGTTTGTGAAAAAGAAGGATGGATCAATGCGGATGTGCATTGATTATAGAGAATTGAACAAGATTACCATAAAGAACCGCTACCCGTTACCCAGAATAGATGATTTGTTCGACCAGCTGCAAGGGGCAGATTATTTCTCAAAAATTAATTTGAGATCCGGGTATCATCAAGTCAGGGTAAAGGAAAGTGATGTAGAGAAGACGGCGTTTCGTACACGATACGGGCATTACGAGTTCCTAGTAATGCCATTTGGTCTTACGAATGCACCAGCGATCTTTATGGACTTAATGAATCGGGTCTGTAAACCATTCCTAGACCGGTTTGTTATAGTGTTCATAGATGACATTTTGATCTACTCAAAGAATAAAGAAGAGCATGCGAGTCATCTGCGGTTAGTACTCGAGACGTTAAAGCGGGAACAGCTATATGCAAAGTTCTCCAAGTGCGAGTTTTGGATGAGAGAGGTGCAGTTCCTTGGACACGTTGTTTCTATTCAAGGTATAAAAGTTGATCCAGCGAAAGTTGAAGCAGTGTTGAAATGGGAGCCACCTAAGACGCCAACAGAAGTTAGAAGTTTTCTCGGTCTGGCCGGGTATTACTGGAGATTTATTCAAGATTTCTCCCGTATAGCAGTGCCACTTACACGACTAACCCGGAAGGAAGAGAAATTTAGTTGGCAAGAAGAACAAGAAAGAGCTTTCACTACATTGAAAGAGAAGTTGTGTAACGCGCCTGTCCTTACACTGCCAGATGGGACGGAAGACTTTGAAGTGTACAGCGATGCTTCGTATCGGGGGCTTGGCTGTGTGTTGATGCAAAGAGGGAAGGTTATAGCATACGCTTCCAGACAGTTGAAAGATCCAGAGAAAAAGTACACAACTCATGATTTAGAGCTTGCAGCGATCGTGTTTGCCTTGAAGATTTGGAGACATTACTTGTATGGTACAAAGTGCAAGCTGTTCACGGATCACAAGAGTTTACAGTATGTGTTCACTCAAAAAGAGTTGAACATGAGACAGAGTAGATGGTTAGAGCTGATCAGTGATTATGATTGCGAAATTGTGTACCATCCGGGTAAAGCAAATGTAGTAGCAGATGCACTGAGTAGAAAAGTTCCTGAGAAAAGAATCAAGGCAAGATCAATGCGAATAGAACTGGTGTCCAGCATTATAGAACAGATTAAAGCAGCTCAGCAAAAAGTTGAAGAAAGTGAGGATTTGAAAGATGAAAAGCTAGGAAAAGACACTCAGTTTGAAACTAATAGTCAAGGCTTGAAGACCTTTAGAAACCGCATATGGGTACCAAAGACAGGAGGATTGAGAAAGCTAATTCTAGAAGAGTCGCATAAGTCAAAGTATTCCATACATCCAGGGAGTACCAAGACTTATCAAGATTTGAAAAGACATTACTGGTGGCCTGGAATGAAGAAAAGAATAGTTAAGTACATCTCCAAGTGTGTTATTTGTGCACAAGTCAAGGCGGAACATCAGGTCCCGCATGGAGATGCTCAGTCATTGCATATCCCAGCCGGAAAGTGGGAAGATGTAACCATGGACTTGGTTGTCGGGTTACCAAGAACGAGAAGAGGTCATGATAGTATATGGGTCATAGTGGACCGGTTGACCAAGAGTGCATTATTTCTAGCCATAAAAGAAACTACTCCATTGGAGCAGTTAGCCCAGTTGTATTCAGATGAAGTGTTAAGAAGATATGGTGCACCGTTGTCTATCGTGTCAGACAGAGACCCCAGATTTACCTCTAACTTTTGGAGAGCTTTACAAGATAAAATGGGGAAAAGAATTTAGCTAAGTACAGCGTATCATCCACAAACGGATGGTCAGAGTGAACGAACGATTCAGACATTAGAAGATATGCTACGGTCATGCGTAATGGAATTTGGAGGTAGTTGGGATGAACACCTGCCATTAGTGGAGTTTGCATACAACAACAGCTACCATTCCAGCATCAAAATGCCACCCTTTGAGGCATTGTATGGTAGAAAGTGTAGAACTCCTTTGTGCTGGTTGGAAGCGGGTGAAACAAAACTTACAGGGCCAGAGATTGTTAGAGTAACTAATGAGAAGATTGGAGTAATTCAAACCAATATGAAAGCCGCACAAGATCGACAGAGGAGTTACTCAAATCTGAAGAAGAGACCGTATGATTTGCAAGAAGGAGATTTGGTGATGATTAAAGTGTCGCCATGGAAAGGAGTGGTTAGATTTGGCAAGAGAGGAAAGTTAAGTCCAAGGTACATTGGACCTTTTAGAATCCTGAAGAAAGTTGGGTTACAGGCGTTCAAGCTGGAGTTACCACCTGAACTTAGTGGAATACATGATACCTTTCATGTATGCTACTTGAAGAAGTACTTTGGTAAGGAAGAGCTAGTAATACCGTATACGAATTTGAGAGTGGAGACTCCCAGCAAAATGATTGAAGAACCCGAAGCCATCCTGGAAATGCAGACTAAAAAGCTAAGGAATAAAGAGATTGACCTTGTACTAGTCAAGTGGAAACATCCCTTAGGGTCAAACTTGACTTGGGAAACGTTAGAAGAAATGAAGAGAAGATACCCGAATTTCACGGATTACGAAAAGATTCCGAGGACGGAATCCGCTTAAGGAGGGGTGACTGTAAGAACCCGCAAAAAAGTCAAAAAGGGTAAAACCGTCTTTTGTCACGTTGCACGACTATTATGTGTAATAATATGTATTTGTGAAATTATAATATAAGAAATAAAAGGTTATGTGGAATTTGGAGTTTTGATGCATGAATAGTGAAATTTGACCAAAAAGGGCAAATTGGTCATTTGACATGAAAAATGACCAAAATGTCAAGAAAATGTCAAGTTAGTAGTTATTAGAACATTGCTTGCAAGGTTTATGGTTTTAGGACCATTTTTGGAAAGAAATAAGAAGATTGGGGACTATAATGCAAATAAATTATAAACATTAAATATATAAATGATAAATGAGAGTTATCCTCTCATAATTCTGGAACATTACAGAAGGCACGAGAGAGTGAGAGCAAGGGAGAACCAGAGAGAAGAAGAAGTTCTTGAAGGCTTGCCAAGAAATCAAAGGAATTGAAGGTTGGAATTGGTGATTCCAAGGTAAGAACACCTTTGCTTTAACCTAGTTTTTGGGTATGTGCTTGAATTTGATCTTTGGATGGAATTGGAACTGCAATTGCAGTTATAAATCATGTGGGTTAAGTAACTAATGCTTCCAATAAGCCATTAGTTAAGAACTTAACTCAAAAACATGAAAGTAGGTTGTTATAATTGGGAATTTTTAAGTTTGATCAAGAACTTCAATTCTTGTATATGGATGATTTAATCGATTTGAATAGCTTAAAACCTGTTATTAGTCAAGGGTTTTGGTCCTAGAACAAACCCCATACGATTAAGCACTGAAATAAGGGCTTAATGGGTGAAAACTGCGTGCTACAGTGCACAAATCGCGACTGAACAGGCCACTGCCCAGGCGCCAGGCGCAGTGTGCCCAGGACCAGGGCGGGGTGCGCCCAGGCGCAGTGCGCCCCTAGCCAGGCGCAGTGCGCCTTCAGACAGGGACCAAATTTGTTAAAAATTTCAAATATCCCAAACGCTAGAAACCATAGCTAGACATGTCCGATTGACCTGAAATTTCAGACATAACCTTAACATGGTATAAGAACATGTCGGGAATGGTCAAATCCGTAATTCGACTTTGCGGAAAAATCACTGTAGCGGCAGAGGCTAAATTCACTATTGACGTTAAAACTAAATTTTGAAATTTGAGCTAGACTTGTCCAATGAACTTCAAATTTGAAACACAAGTCTAATATGGGATAAGATTTCATGGAAAAGAGTCGGAACTGAAATACGACCCCTCGGGGGTACTGTAGCAATATACGCGTATTTCGGAGAAAACCGTAAAACGAGTTTATTAATGGTTATACATTTATTATAACCTAGAGATATGTTATATGAGACCTTAGCATTATAAAGTTAATTATATTGAGTATTTATATATACAATTTGTATAGGTGGTGCTTCAAACGTTGTTGAGCACGGGAAGGGAAAAGCCGTACGGGAAGCTTAGTAAACCGTAGTAAAAATCAAGGTGAGTTTTATGAGGATTTCTATAGTGCATAGCAAAATGTTATTTTCAGAAAAGTATGATTTCCAATGTTTATAAATACTAAAGTTTGGAAAATAGTTTTGAATGAAGCTCTATACAAGGGCTTAGTATTTTAAACAGATTTTTAAAGTATGTTTTGCAAGTATTTTTGGAAGAAGTTCCTTATGGGAACTAAGATGTCGAAAGCAGTTTTTGAAGGTATTTTTAGTAAAGAGTCATAAAATGTTTGAGTAAGACTAGTTTGCAAATTGTGTCCCACTTTGACCAATTTGAGATGAAATGAAGTAAGAATTAAAGAAGTATGAGCCAGTTGTCCGGACTAGGATCACCCACATAATCGGGAGATCAGAAGACACTACTGGGATGGTACCTCCCGTCGCGAAGTAGTTGTCTAGCTTAGCTTACCCTTGTGCTTGAATTTGTTCCAAGTCACAAAGGGGAGACAGAATGAGCAAACCGAGTGGGCAGATCTGTTCTGTCCCGCGAGGGAAGCTAGTTGAATGAATTAATTAACTTAATTCATAAGTTTCAGTTGGTCACGAGAAATGAGAAAGAAAATCAGTTTTAAGAAAGAAAGTCTTTTAAAGTTTGAAAGTAAAGAAGAAAAAGTTATTTTGAGATTTATGAAATAAATCAGTTTTTAGCAATGTACTTTTGATATTTCAAGTTTTGAATAGAAAAGTTTTGGGTCTAAACCCATATTACTCACGAGACTTTATGTCTCACGTATACTATGTTTTTTTTTGAAATGCTATGTACTTAGGTGAAGGGAGCGAGAGTTGCAGTTGGGACCGTTATTGTACACTGTAAGTTTAAATTATGGTTATCTGTATTGAGTCTGTAATACCCCTCAAGTTTTAAGTTTGTAAAATAAAATAAAAATTTAAGTGGCTATTTTATAGTCACAAGTTGTAAATAATGTTTGAAAACTGTATTTGTATTTTAAATATGGTTTGAGAAAAGGGGTGTTACATTATAAGTATTAAAAGATAATATAGTGGATATATACCACTTAGTATGGTAAAGTAAAAGAAATAATGTGATAATTAATATTTCCTAGACAGATTGAAAGACATCAAAGTATATGTATGTCGAGGCGAGAGGAAGTATGAATAAGAGTAATATAGAGAAGAATTATGGGCATTGAATCCATATATGAGAGTTGTAAGACTCTTACAGGAAGGATGAAAATTATAAGTAGAATGTATTAATAGTACATAAATTTTTTAATAATAAAAGAGTAGTAAAGAAGAGTTTAGTGCACGCAAGTGGTGTGCTTCGGGCATAACTATTTAATTCAGAATTTTATCTAAAAGTCGTGTGAATATTAAACACATAAATGACGCAAGATATCGTTGCAGGACGATAAAATTTAAAATGATGAGCAAAGCTAAAGATGGAAGATGACCAAGCTAGAAGAAATTGGAAAACTAACTTCTAGGGTTGAACAAAGAAGACAAATAAAAGTGTCCAAATATTGGACAAATGATCAAGTCATAAATATAGTGGTGAGTCGAGTAATAAAAACAAAGTGAGGTACCCAAATGGGGAAAAGAATGATGAATGGGAAATTGTTAAAAACTATGATATTTTAAGTAAATTGCGTCATAGTAATGGGATTTAAACGAATATGAATTGAGAAAAATAAAGGTTGAGTGCCTAAATAAATGTTAGGCAAGAAATTAAAGATGAAACAAATGATGAGGGTAATTAGAAGAATATAATGAAAGATCTTAAAGAAAATGATGGTAAAATATTGGTTATTGGGAATTAAATTCCGCAACCAAATGAAGGAAGTATAAGAAGAAATACCAGTAATAAAAGAGTATAATGACGTAGGATAATTGAAGTAAACCAAAAGCATGTAAGCAAAATGACCGAAGGTCATAAACAATATGAAGTAAAGAACAAGAGTAAACGTCTAAATAAGTATGAGACAAAGAATCAAGGACAAGATATAAAAATTATTATAATAAACAGACATGAAGTTACTACTTCCGAATGGGAATGATGGGTAAAAGTATCCAAAGAATGTGAGAAATGGTTAGTACATGGCTAGTAACCATGATATATAAAGAAGTGTATATATGTTTATACGTGCTTATAAACATAAAAGAATGAGTAAGTTTTGGGATATATGTATATATATTGTATAAAAGTATAAAGGTGGTTATGAAATAAGTATTCTAATAAGAATACCATAAAGTATGAAGCAAAAGAGTAAGATAATGTATTGGGCATATTGCCTAGAAATACAAAAGAACGAAAGATGATGAGAAAATAAATGGCAGTTGTGTATCACTTAAAGATACATAAGAAGTAAGTTTTATATAAAATATGGGATAAAAAGAAAGCTAAAAAAAGTATTTTGTTGGCATTAGATACAACAAGTAAAAAAAAGTAAACAGTGATAGTGGTGATTAAGGGTTGTGCCAAGAAATTTTCATGGAACGGAAATGACTAAAATGTTTAGTTGAATTCTTAAACCAAAAGAGAATCAAGTATATATAATATACAATTAAGAACTTGCAAGCATGTGCTAAGAAGATATTTCGGACAATGAGTTATATCTTATTATCAAATAGAATCATATTATGACTAAAAGTATACAAACTTGGTAAATAAATCCTTGACAGTTTTGCTTTTACATGAGTCAAACTGAGAATAAGTGTATAAAAAAAATCCTTGGAGTATGTATGAAGTATAACGAAATTGAGACTGGAATTATGAAATACTAGATGGAATGAACTGAAGCACCAAAGAACCCACCAGGTACAATCGGAATGCTAAGCAGTAATCAAGAGATAAAATTTATTCATAAAAGTCCAAAGTGAGACAAGAGTTGGAGAATTAATATTTATGATTAAGAAGTTAATGAATATGGGTTGTGAAGCATAAGTACACTACAAGATGATAATATTATGAAAAGTGTAATAAGTATGGAAATATGAATTAGCATACACAACATGCATGAAGTCCCATAAATGATTTGAAGAAAAATAAATTTTGCATCAATCGTGGTAAACAATTTAAATATCGAGAGGAAAGAGTAAGCAGAAGATTAGGTGCTAAACTAAGCACTAGTGTGAGAAATAAGAATTTGTAAAGAAGCACTAAACATAATTAATAACATGGGAAGGGTACACGGGGTACCTAAGAAGATAAGAAGTGTATTTATAAGAGTACTGAAAGAGAGCTTAAAAACAAAAAAAAGACATGAATATATTAGTAAGTATAATAAGTAAGTGAAACCGATATCTCGTAAATGACAAGTGAAGATGAAAGAAACACTTAAATTGCTAATATGTCAAATTGTGAAAGTGTTATAAGTAAAAGTGACATAATACATGTATTAACGAAAGTAATACATTTAATGTACAGGACGTGAATAGGAAACACGTTAAAGTGAGACTTCATAAATTATGAATTTAAAATGGAAGTATTTTGGAGTCAATAACAATGGTTATGATGTGACAGTAATATAAGTATGGAATGACACCAGATATGTATTTAAAGAAAATAATACATGTAGAGTACAAATTGGAACATATAGTAAGGGATTGTGAATGTATAGAAGTATACAATCAGTATACAATTAGTAGTATAAAAGCCAAGAGTGAAAAAGAAGGAAGTTGACAAAAATAATAGATCAACTTCAATGGTAAAACTATACAAGCTTATAAGGTTAAATATTGTGTATTATACTTAGAAAGAAAGGTAATGATGTCAAATTGTTAAAATAAAAAGCAGTACGTCGTTTTAACACTTTCAGAACGAGATATACAGATTCTCGTGAAGGATATGCTGATTCGACAGATTCTATCCCAAACAGAAAAGTAAGGGTGTGAAGTGAAATGAAAGGAAGAGAATTCATTCCTTAAAAATAGTAACCAATTGAGAGTTGCCAGTAAAGATAAAGAAAGAATAAAAGTAAACTACTTATGTAATAACGCATGAGCGAAGATATAAGAAAAGAGGAAGATAAGAATGAATAAGTTATGAAGTTATGTTTAAGTGAAATGTCCATTAAAGGACAACATATTGTTTTCAAAGAAAGATATTATATATTTATAAATTTGTATAAATACAAAATTCTACCAAATTGTATTTGGAAAGAAGTCTTATAAGTAAAGAATATGATTAATATAATCTCATGAAGCTTGGCAAACATATGAGAAGGATTACAAAGTAAGTTGCTATTTTTGATAAGAATATGAAAGTATGAAATCACTTTGTAAAATAAGTGTAACACCCGACTTTTAAAACAAAACACCCCTGAAAAAATTTTCATTTAAAACCAAGGTTTCAATACATAAAACCATAACAAAGGGGTATATTTTAATAATCACGGGTACAAGTGTATCAAGGAGAGTATAAAATACAATAGTCTCCCTTGAAGCCGGGCTGCTACATACAGCATCTACAAGTCCACTTCTTGAGTCACGGACTTTATCCTTACCCTTATTAGGGTTATGCTAACCTGCAGGGACATTTAACACACGGTATGAGCTACAAAGCTCAGTGAGTAATCATATCTGCAATTAACGTCACATATATTAGAGAATAATAACAATTAAACTCTCAAATAGATTTTGTCCCACAATTCATAGTCATCGTTGACCGCACCATATGTCATAACCATATAGGCTGCACCAAAATATTTAACATGTTCAGATCATAGCCCTAAGGCCGCACTAATAGTTTCATCATTTAGATCATAGCCCAAAGGCCGCACCAATTTAGGTTCAACAACCCAAAATCATGGTCCTAAGACCGCACCATTTAATTTCAAAGATAATTATCATATCTAACCTGTTGTTTGCACATTAATCAAATCAAAGCTGTTAGCCACATAAATTTACATGTATATAAGAGAAAATAAACATATAAATTCTCAATTACCGTTTCTGTCCCATATTTCTTAGTCACAATTGACTGCACCGTATTTCCTGGCTATATAAACCGCACCACGTGTCATAGCTATACAAGCCGCACCAGAACAGTTCCAACGTATAAATCATAGCCCGGAGGCCGCACCAGTTTATCATAGCCCGAAGGCCGCACCAGAATATCATAGCCCGAAGGCCGCACCAGAATATCATAGCCCGAAGGCCGCACCAGAATATCATAGCCCGAGGGCCGCACCAGAATATCATAGCCATATAGGCCGCACCAGTTGGATATAACATCCAAAATCATAGCCATATAGGCCGCACCAGTTGGATATAAAATCCAGAAATCATAGTCATATAGGCCGCACCAGTTGGATATAAAATCCAGAAATCATAGCCACAAGTGGCCGCACCATTTAATGACATTTCATTTCATAATCATTTGTGGCTCACGGCTCTGTTCTTGTCATTTCATTGACTCACGGCTTATCCGGTATTGCCTTTTTACCATAGCTTTAGATTATCATTTTCGTCCCCCAAACCTGTTTCAACCTGTAACAGTCCAAACAACACATATCATATGTGATATAAGTGAGATTACTCACCTGGTTTGAAGTTCTAGCTAGCACCAACAGTAAATACAACCTCTTCTTCAACAATTCCCTGCACCTTCAAGAAGCGAAATACCGAAGATTACTTCAATCCATCAAGTTCTAGCCTTCCAATTTGGTTCTAAGATGATTGGGGAATATTTTCTAGGGTTTTGGAGGTTTTTTGTTCGAGAGAAAATACCCAAAATGGCTAAAAATCGCATATAAAAAAGTGAATCTGCGCATGCTACAGTGCCCGTGTAAATTTTAACACGCCCGTGTAATGCTACAGTAACCGGAAAACATAAAATTACCGTGAGTTACACGACCCGTGTAATATTTACATGACCTGTGTAAGCATTTTTTTGCGTTTTTCATGCGAAAACATTACCCAAAAGGTATTCTAACCTTCCAAACACATTTAACATCTTATTAAATCATAATTACATTACGATTAACCTAAAAATACTTACCGAAAGTAATGTGGTGTTACAATAAGCCTTACTTAAAGATTATATACGAATGAAATAAGGTAAAAATAGATGTAATAAGAATAAAGAGTGTGAGTACGGGTTGATAAAAGAAAGTATTTATTAGGAACCCAACTTGAGCTGAGAGTTTTTTTTAAAGAAGAGGAAGAAGTGATCCATTAAATTAATAGTCGTGTGATGATTCCGAGGACGGAATCCCAATAAGGGGGAGGTAGTTGTAACGACCCAAAACTCTTGAATTTATATTCGAGATAACGCTTAAGGTAAATACCAAAAATTTTGAAAGGTGTAAAATAATGTAGCGGGAAAATGCAGTAAAACAATAATAAAAAGTTATAAAATAATAGTTTATGTGAAGTTCGGGTTGTAATGCGTGAATAGGGAAATTTACCCAAAAAGGGCAAAATGGTCATTTGACATTCAAATAACTTCTAAATAATGAAAATATGATTTTTGGGGTTAATATGTAAGAATTAAAACTTATTGTGAGAAAATTAGGTTTTTAGTGCCAAAGTGCAGAAATTAGCACTTGAGGGTTAGAAATGAAAATATGGAGGTATAAATAGGAGAAAAAAATCTCCCACTCTCTAGAAGATTGCAGAACATGTGGGAGAGATCGGGAGAGCACGGGAACAGCAAGAAATTTGGAAAGTTGCAAAGATTTGAAGCGGGAATTGAAGTTACCACTTGAAATTGGTGATTCCAAGCTTTTAAGGTAAGAGTCTCTATGAATCCATGATCAATTCTTCAAGTCTAGTTGAATGATCTTCAAGTTCAACTGTTGATTTTGTAGATGAGGATAATCCAATGAATCCATACAATTTATTTAGCTTAAATCAACACAAGAAACGAATTTCCAACCATAAATTGTGGTTGAATTCATGGAAATGGGTTTGGAGCTCAAGAACCCTAGAAATTGGGTTTAAGAGTTTGAAACTGATTTCAAATGTTTTAGTAAGTCTAAAGAGTCATAAAGAGTGCAAGAAATCAGTTTCATGCTTAAAAATTCATTAAAATGGTTTTTGGTATTAAAACGGATGTTACGGAAAAATTTCAAGTAAAAGGATGAAATTGATGATTTATGGTTTAAAATTTACAAGTAAGTTGTTATTTTAGTCCTTGAATGATTCTAAAATGATTAAGTCAAGTATTAAGAACTTAAGGTAAGGAATTAGTGCATCTGCAGTTTGGAAAATCGCCAAATAAGGCAATCTGCTTTGCCTTCGAGTCGCGACCACACCCTGGTCGAGTCGCGAGGCGCCTTCGAGTCGCGACCACACCCTGGTCGAGTTGCGAGGCGGCGCCAGCAGAAACATGCATTGAGTCTCCTGCCAAGTGCAATTTGATTCTGAGATTTGGTTCAAAACTTGTCCGTTTGATCTCAAATTTTAAACATAGGTCTATTATGGCCCAAAACTTCAAGGAAAATTGTCGGAAACGAAATACGACCCTTCGAGGGTACTGTAGTAAAATACGTATAAAATACGATTTAACTAAAGTTGGTCATTTAAAAGCTATAGACTTGTTATGACCTATATGGGTAAAATAAGGACTCTAAGGAGTTATAGAGTCAACTAGAATGAATGTTAATTTATAAGATGTTAAATATAGGTTCATGCCAAGTGATTGTTGGATCAAAAGAGTATAAATGCAAGGAATGTTTAGTCAATCTACTAGCAATACACGAGGTGAGTACATGCAGTATTTTTACCCATTCTGGGGTACATGGCAAGTAAGTATTTTCAAGATTTTCCTATAAAATTTCCATATGTGAAATTATATGCAAGAGTATTGTTTCTAAATTGTTGTGAAAGTATAATGCTATATTTGAAGCTAAGTTTTGAATTACAAATTATATTAAGTGAAAGTATGTTGGTCTATGCACCAATTATGTGAAAGTATATTTTGCAATTTTATGTTTGTTAGTATCGTACCAAACTGTGATTGCTGCACCAACTGATGGAGTTGCATAACGCAAGTGTGGGGTCACTGTACCCTTGCACTTGTGTTATGCCGGCATGTTCACTACTACGCCCCGACTCCCGGATTTCATCGAGACAACGAACAATCAACTCTGCTACAAATGGTCCCGACAATCAAGCAATTTGCCGTTCCTAAGGGGTAACTCTTTCTCCCTAGTTTTGAAATAATTTATGTACAACGGGGACGTTGTACGGTTTTAAGTGTGGGGTGTGGACGGTCGAAAGAGTAGTTTTTGAAATTTTTGCGGGAAATGAGTCAATTTTCAAATTTTTAGCAACTTTTTCAAAAATTTTAATAGGTTGTAATTTTGAAACGAATGGTTTGTGAATGTTTTTAGCATTGGTATTTTTCGAGAAATACCATTTAGTCGTTATCATGCTATGAGTTTAGTCAAATAAGTTGAGTTTTAAGAGTTAGAAGATTGGAGTGTTTTAAGTTTGGAATTTAGGAAGGAATTGTCAATCTGTGGCCTTTGTTGTTCGAGCCGGTAGGTCCGAAAAGGGTGGCCTCGAAAAAGGCATTTATGCACCTTGCCACCTAAGATCGTCTGGTCTGGGATGGTATTTCTGAAAGCTCGCTACACGGACAACATCGAAAGTCATGGACAGTTCTTTAGCGGCCTTTAGAATCTGAATGAGTAAGTTTGCTTTTTGCATACCGAAAATTTGTAATCAATGGTTCTTTAGAAAGTCGTGAATTCCAAAGAATATTCCGATTATGTTTTCACAAACTATTCCATCTAACTCTGGGGACAATAAGCTTTGAAATTAAACACATTCAAAAATTGTTTGAGTCTTTGTTAAAATCTATTAAAAACTCTCTTGCTTGGGGACAAGCAAGGCACAAGTGTGGGGTGTTTGATAACGCCTAGTAATATCAAGTATTTTAGGCGTTATTTAGCCGTGTTTTAGTTAATTTATCTTTATTAATTGGCTAATATCACTTACTTTTGTGCCAAAGTGCTTGGAAATGTTTTTAGTGTAAATGCAGGGGTTTTAGTGCAATTCTGGAGAAGTTACGGAGCAAAACGGACAAGAAAAAGAAGTCTGGACACATTAGCGTCGCTAACTTTTATAATTAGTGTCGCTAATGTTCGCAGGAGGGAAAAATTCAGATTTAAAATTCGAACGCGCGCCAGGAATCTTCTAGAAGCAACATTAGCGACGCTAATTTCCACATTAGCGACGCTAATGTCAAAAAATCATGAAATCTGCGTTTTTGAGTTTTAAACTCCGAAAAGTCGGGATAAGGCAACACGCGCGGCGCGGGAAAGGCTATGCCGCGGCGCGGAAACCCTAATTTCGCATCATTATAAATACCGGAGTCCTGTCCGACTTTTCACTCATCCCGGGACGCAAAGGAGGGATCCAAAGGCACTATTTCGTCAGTTTTTCAGTGGGAATCAATATTTTGGTTAGTAATTTAGTTTTTCTCTTATTTTATCAACTCGGTATCGAGGTATTCCGTAATCGGGATTTCCATCGATTACTTAATGTTTGTTTAGATTCATAGTTTCTGATTTCAGTAGTATTAGTTAGTGGTCAGATCTGATATTTGAGTGTTTGGATATTGATTTGATGTTTGATTTGGATTTATAAAAGTTAATCATTCGGTTTATGGTTATTTGCAATTTTCGGTATTTTGGATGTTTGAATGCTTGTTGATGTGTTTGGAACTATTTGTTGCTTCTGGATTTTGGACTTAGTTTCTGATTTCAGTAAGTAACATTAGTCTAAGATTTGGTTTGGTTTTTGGCATTGGTCTTGGAATTGTGTTTTTAGTTGGTTTTTGGCAAAGTAGAAACAATACCGCTGACTGTAGAGTGACACTACAGTTGGTAATCTATCGTCTTGTCCTAACCACGTAACTCCTGCGGATCGACCCTGACTACCACTGTACTAGTGTGTGTTAGGTATTTCTCTTATTTTTGACCGCACGACGACCGCTGCGAGTCAAGTATGATTTGGCATTAAGCCTAAAATGTTATAAAGACATGTTTTAAACATATGGTTTATGTGAAACAAAAGTTATGAATTTGGCATTCAGCCATAAAGACAAGAAATAGTGAAGTTTGGCAATTAGCCACTATGCAAGTAAGTAATGTTAAAGTAAGCAGAAAGTGTTTTGTATGACTGGTAATTGTAGCAAGCAGCGTTAGTAAGGGAACTATGTTCCAACCTACCCGGGTTAGGTAAGGGGTCTACTGGGGAAAAATCTCCATCGCGAAGTAGATTGCCTCAGCACTTCTATGGTGAGGATTCATCCGTTCTTTCTAGCCATGGAGACTTGGGGTATCACTTATGGTGATTAAAGCCCTAAGTATAAAAATCCAGCAAGCTTATAAAACCGGTCAAAGAAAGTAAGAAAGAATCTATTTTTGTAAAGTATATTATGAAGTGATTTTGAAAAGTAAAGAATATTATTACTATAAAGTTTTGACAGAAGTTTTATGTTATAAATTTACAAAAAAATTGGAAAAAGAATTTAAAGGTTTGAGTCTAAAACTCATGTAACTCAGGAGACATTATTGTCTTACGCAGTGTTGCAGAAATCGGCCTCGGCGGCCGATTAGTCGCCGATTAGACGCTTGGCGGCCTTGAGCCGATGACGATTAACGCTAGTCGGACGTATTAGTCGCTGATGGTCAATATCGGTCAACGACGGTCTTGGCGGGTCTTGGCGGCCTAATCGGTCAACGACGGTCAACTATTATTTTTTTTTCAAGCCGGTCAAAAGTACAAAAGACCCTTTCTTGCGCCTAATAATCGTAAATATTGTGGAAAGATGCCTTCATAATGATTATGTTGGTTGGGGATCAAAAGCACCCGACCAAATGGAATGGTGAAATAAGATTATTTATCCTTTAATCATTTTAGTTGAATGGGGCATGTTATTTTCTTGAGTTTTTTTATTATTATTATTATGAGGAATATGCTAGATATAGTGATAGTCGTGTAAGTCTAATATACACCAAAACAATAGATATAATCTAGATTTTATGAACTGAATTTTGTTTACCAATGTTGTTTAATCAATGATTTTATGACATTTATGAGGAAACATATATGAGGCAAATGACAACTTGTTTGGCTGCAAGTTTTTTCTACAACTCTTTTTTAATACATTTTACTTTCTAATTCTGTTATATCTAATTATATCTGAATTGTTAATGACTTATGTTTTTGGCTAATTACTAATTATATTAGGAATTTAGGATTATTAAACTTGTATATATTAATAATTTAGGGTCTCCGATTAATCCCCGATTAATCCCCGCCAACCCCGATTAATCCCTTAACCCTAGACGACCGCCGAGTGACCGTCGAGCGTCTTTTACAACCTTGGTCTTACGTATTTTATGTTTTGCCATGTATTCCAGGTTAAGATGATATGCTATAGTTGAATGAAGTTTAGCTGGAGTGGAGCCCGAGTTAGCTCCGGTCTTGGACTCAAGGTTAAATCCTTTCTTGCTTACTATGATTAGTTTTGATATGGATTTGTACACCCACTGTTTTAAGCATTTAAATTATAGGTTTTTGATAAACCGTATTTTTGTATTCATGAATTTATACGAAAAACCATAGTATTTGCAAACAGTAGAAATAGGGTGTCACAAACGGAGTTCGTATGAAGAAGTTACAAGCTTGCAAAGTTGGACAAAAAATTAAGAATGTGCTGATTGGAAACGCAACAATCCGAAAGTCCATGTTTGCAGCCCGATAAGTCGAAATCCATGGAGTTTTAGAGAAAACTCAAAACATGAAAGTTGTCGGGGACATAACCAGCTTTTGAACAATATAAAGAACTCGAGAAATGGAAATCATATGACGAAGTTATGTCCAAGTGAAAATCACGAAAAATTATAGATAAAAGCTGGAAATTTTTCTAAGGAAAAGAACTAAGGGCATTTTCGGTATTTGCCTTTTGACCAAGTCAAAACCAGACTTCCTAAACCTGGTTCGCACGTATATCTCTTCTGTGGGCTACGATTGCTTCTCAGAACACGCATCTAAGTCAAAAAGAAAAGAAAAAACAAGAAATTAGCTCCAAAAATCAAAGACGAACACCACACAGACTGTGTGCGTGAAATTACGATCGAGAGAAGCAAAAGGGAGTGATAGTACCAGCAATCGCAAACACGCACACACACCTCGATCTGGTGTGTGCGTGAATCTGAAATCAGAAGGGGAAATCGAGGGGAATTGAAGCAGGATTAAACCCGATTGAGACATCTGTGGGTTTCGATTTTCATCAGATCGGGAAAGAATGGAAGCGAGAAGTCGAGTTCACAACAGAAAAACACGCACACGCACCCAAAGGTGCGATTCAAGAAAAATCAAAGAAGGAAAATGATATATGGCTCGATTTCAGCCTGGTGGGTCATGATCTCTCATCGAAATTGAAGCAGGAGCGATGTCAACGACCTAATTTCCCGCTGTGGGAGGTTCATGACGGCGACATCAAGCCACCAGGTTGCCATGGCGGCCGAAGGTGGGCAGCGATAGCGGGAGTGTAGCTTTAGTTCGTGATTTTGAGATGGTTGGTGAGGCAGAAATCGAACGAGAAGGGACAGAAGCGATTTTGGGGATGATGGTCCACGATTTTCAGTAACAAAGATCTGGAGGAGGAAAATTAGCAACAGCAACCGCCAGCAATGGTGCTGGTGCGGTGGTGGCGAGCTGCTAGTGGTGGCCGGCAACTGTGGCTACCCCATTTTGTTTGAGCCTTGCATATATTAACCATAACTCCCCCTAATTTCATATTTTGGTCAAGAGATTTAAAGGTAAAGATCTGATTTTCAGAACCCTAGTTTATGAGTTTAGTAATTCTAAATGCATGTTGAAATTTGGGGTTGTTTCTGATTTATATTTCTTATGAGATCGAGAATACACAAGAAGTTTTAAATGTTTGGGTTTGACTTAAGTTTCTTGAATGCATGATGGGTTGAGTTTATAACTTCCAAGAATCAAACTATTTTGTGTAAAATGCATGATGCTCTAAGCTAAAATTCTGAACTTGATCTATGTGATCGATTTTTCCGTATTGAAGAACGAACTTGAGCATGGGAAGTAAAGTAGTACCTAATGGTATAATGTTTGACATAGAAGGTGTTGAATATATGGTTTGAAATGGTTATTTCGTAAATGGAAAAAAAAAAAAAAAAAAGAGAATGAAATTTAGAGTAAATACTAATTACTAGATGAAATGGAATGAGGTCGGTCTTTATGGTAAAACTTAATTGAAATGATATTTTAAAGTGTTAGGGAATGTATTAGCGTCGAAATAATATGTTTTCAACGGTTTCTACTTTTTAGAAACTTTATTTGTTGAAATTTGCCATAATGGCATAAACGGGTAATATGAAATATGTTTCGACATCCAACCGTTGAGATAAGCTTATAAATATTTAAAAATTTTGAAAGTTTCTAAAATAACATTGTAGAAACCCGAAAATATCATCTTCGGTCAAAATGGGACAAAATGGGTAAAATTGTCCAAAATGGTTTTTATGATTTAAAGACCCAAACTTAGCCACCTGAATGAACTTAGATAATGACTGGAAGTAGTTGAAGAATGATTAGACGACTACTATATGTTGAGTTGTCTAATAAGTCTTAATCCTCTATTAGATTAATAGAGATTGGAGGACGATTGGAAGCAACGAAAGGCTAGAGAAAGTGGATTAGTGTAGCTAGACGTACCTAGCTACTAAGGTGAGTACATGTGGCTTTTTTCTATTATGGGGTACATAGCAAATTATTGATAAAGCTTTTATGTGACGTTTTGAATATTAAATGATATGCAAATCATTTTACTTACGATATAATTATGAAAGTTTTATAAGATGATTTTAAAAGTATGTTTTGGCATCAAAGTATATATATATATATATATATATATATATATATATATATATATATATATATATATATATATATATATATATATATCGTATTAAAACTGCACAAACCGTCCACAACAAACCGCACCGCATAACGTAGTTTAGAACCTTTGCGGTGCAGTCTGCAGTTTTCCAAAACTCAAACCGCATATGCAATGCGGTGTACGATTTTGCCTCTAAACCGCATCGCACTGCACCGCACACATCCCTAATAATTTTTCACAAAAGACCTAACGTATTAAAACAATTCAAAATAATTTGTTGCATTTATAGGACCGACTCACATAAGGCTGCATGGAGTAACAATGGCCAAGGGGGTCGCCAAGCCCCTTGGCGAGCCAAAGCCACTCCGCCCTAGCTCGCCAACGGCTCGCCAAGATGAAGTCGCCAAGGGTTTGGCGAGATGCCAAGTCAGGAAAAACTTTCAATCTCTCTCACACCACAAAAATTATTTAATCTCCTTGGCCATTGGCCACCACTGCCTACAAAATGGCCAAAGCCTGCCAATCATTGTCTGGCCCACAAAAACCTCTTGGTCATCCCTTGGCCATTGGCCACCACTCCCTGCAGCCTAACTATAAACAAACTTCGGACAAATGTATCAAAATAAAGCTCAACGATGAATTAAAGAAAAATATATATATTTTACGAAATTCGTAAACAATGATTAGACTAAAAATTTGAAGGATTCAAAAGTTGTAGAAGATAAGCGGCCGAATTTCTTCTTGTACTTTCTACTGTTTTTCTGTTTTCTACTCGATCCTACTTTTTATATATATATATATATATATATATATATATATATATATATATATATATATATATATATATATATATATATATATATATATGGAAAAAACTTAATTTATCAAACATGGAAAAGGCAGAACTTCTAGAACTAACCTCAATTCTAAGGTCTGTTGAATTCTGTTCACCAAATAGTGATTGCTGGGAGTGGATCATGGAACAAAATGGACAGTTCACTATTAAATCCTTAAGGTGGGCACTTGAAGAATCCAAGAGGATCCCAATTCCTTGCACGCTGAAATGGAACTCGTGGGTGCCATGCAGGGTGAATTGTTTTGTTTTGAGGTTAGCACTCAACAAAATTCCTACTAAATGCAGCCTTTCAAATAAAGGAGTACGACTTCCCGACGAAAAATGCACCTTTTGTGGGTTAGAGGAGGAGTCAGTTGATCATTTGTTTGTTCTTTGTGATTTCTCTCAACGGGTATGGAAAAGCTTATTTAATTGTGCGGTCTTTCTTGGGCGAATCCAAATAATATAAAAGAGCTCACGAAAGGAATACTTGTAGCGATACTTATAATCATCGACATGTATATCCATGTAAATCAAGCCAAAATCACATTGTTATGGGACCCACAAAATGAAATCTAGTCGACTTAGGTAAAAGTGCAATAGTACATTATTATGATCCACAAACACCTAGATGAAAACATGCCATTAATCGAAAATTATGTTAAATACAGTACCTGAACGTTGAACGTGGAGTTGCCGTATGACATTTAGAACAAATATGATCATAAGTAAGCAAAGGAGAATACAAATAGCAGTCAGCTTCCAGAAAGTCGACAGCTTTTTTAATCAATTTCTTGTTGCTTCCCATAATTGGGAGAGCCACATCTCACTGGCCAACCTACTAAACCATTTTCATAAAAAAACCCCCAAATTAGAATAAAATAGAGTGTTTTTTAATTTATATACGAATTGAAGAGCCCTAGATGTAAAACTATTTGGAAAAATGAAGATCAGTTTTGGTGGAGGGAAATCAAAGGTGGGTTGAGGAGAAACCAAAGGGTTATACATGTAAGAATCAGATATAAGGCAGGAAACAACTTTATTGAAGAAGAAATCTTTCATTGTTTATGTCTCTTGTTCTTGTGATTGTGAATGCTTGTGCGTTTCATGGGTTTTTGCTTACTGGTTCGTAAGGGTTAAGATGCCGCATCGCGTGCTTCTCAAATGCGATGGTATGCATTTCTTTTTATGTTAGAAAATTGGAATCAAAATCAAAACTTGGAAGCAAAAACCCTACCTAGTTGCCTTTATGTTAGTGTCATGGCGAAGCTGGATAATAGAGGTGTTCAGCCTTCTACAATGTTAGAAGGCGATAGAAAAATTAAGAGAAGATTTCTAAGAGTACCAACCTATTTTCGTTAACCTATAATTTGAAGCTGACTAACCTTCTCTAATTTCCTGGTGTATGTAAATTATATCGGCGGCTTCTAATCGCCGGTCTCTAGCAGCGACAGTAAATCGGCGCTTCCGATCCCCTCCGATAACTGAAAGCGAATACGTGGGTTTTGAATAAGGTTTTATCAATGGGAATTTGAAACTGAAAATTGAAATTGAAATTGAAAGTCTTGCCTGAATTAACGGATACGAACTGATAGCAATCCCTAAAAATCAGCAATTAGTTATCGCGAAAATGTAAGATTCCTACAATTAAAATCAATCCCATTGATTATGGGATTTTGCGTAACTGATAGCCATTGGCCAGAAAACAAAGTGGAGAAGGGCACAAGGGAAGGCCATGTGGCATTACAAAGTGGAAAAGGGCATAAGAGAAGACCATGTGACATTACAAAGTGGAGAAGGGCATAAGAGAAGGCCACGTAGCATTAGATTTACTCTTTTATTAGGATAAGAAGATTTGAACTAATTATCCCTGATTTGCTTTCTGGTCATTTTGAATCGGTATCCCCAAAAATCAGCATATGATTGTTATGTGAAAGTGAAGATTTTCACTTGGTTGGTGAAGTTGGTGAGTCAAAGAGAAGATTACATTTGTTTTTTCTTCTCAAGCCTACTTCTTTTGATTTCACATTTCTTTGTTCACATTACCATCTCATGTATATATATAGGTGGTAAGGCTTGTTAGAAAGATGCACCACAACACACAATACATGCAAAGATTGAGTGTGTATCTCTTGTAATCTCCTCATTCAAATAAAATCTAGTTGTGCCCGTGGATGTAGGATTGACACCGAATCCGAACCACGTAAAATCCTTGTGTTCTTAATTTGTTAGCTGAGTGTGTGAGTTTCGTGTTCGTATGCTAAGTGTCTCGATCCTAACAAGTGGTATCAGAGCCTTGGTATAGCTCCAGAGAGTGATTTTCTGTTTTTGGGTCGAAAATTTTTTGTCTCAAAAACGATTTTGGTTTACGCCGTTGGAAATGTCTCGTTCCGCAGATTCCGAAAATATATTTTTTCGAATTTTTTGAGCGTCGGAAGACCTCCAAATCACCGGTCAAAGTTGGTCAAAACTCGCCGGAAAGTTGGCCGGAAAAACCAGTTCACCGGAGAAGATGACACTGTAGCGCCGGAGTCCGCCGGAGAAGACGACACTGTAGCAGTTCACTGTAGCGTTCACTGTAGCGTTCCTGTAGCGGTTCCTGTAGCAGTACTGTAGCAGATTTTTTCAGAAAATTGCAAAACAAGTCCCTGAACTTCCAGGAAATTGCAAGACAGGTCCCTAAAGTCTCAGAAAAATTGCAAAATTGTCTCGAGTTGTTTCTTGTTTGTCGTAATGGCTGAAGACAAGATTGTAATCGAGAAGTTTGACGGTTCTGATTTTAGTTAGTGGAAAATGCAAATAGAAGCATTGTTATGTCAGAAAGACTTGGATGTGGTACTTGGGGACAAGCCGGAGAAAATGGAAAAAGCTGTTGAAGATGCGTGGAACTCAAAGGACAAGAAAGCTAAGGCGGTTATTACATTGTCGTTGGAAAGGAGCGTTGCTTTCAACATCATGAAGGAAACCACGGCGCGTGGTATGATGGATGCTCTGACGAACATGTATGAGAAACCGTCGGCGGCTAACAAGGTGTTCTTGATGAGGGAGTTATTCACTACAAGGATGAATGAGGAAAGTTCTGTTACGGTTCACATTAACAATCTAAATTCAATTCTGTCCAGATTATCATCTGTGGGAATTAAATTTGATAATGAAACTCAAGCTGCACTGCTGCTAGCTTCACTACCTGATAGTTGGTCCGGAACAGTTACGGTTGTTACTAGCTCCGTGGAAGCTAGTGATATGACTTTTGAAGGGGTTAGAGACTTGGTTTTGGGCAAGGATATCAGACGCAAAAATCAAGGTGGATCATCTTCTTCTGCGTTATTGAATATGGAATTGAATATGGACAGAGGTAGAAGGAATAGCAGGAACAGTGGGAGCCGAGGAAGAAGTTCTTCTAGAACTAGGAAGAATGTGAAGTGCTGGAACTGCCAGGAGGTGGGACATGTTAAGAGTCAATGTCCAAAGAAAGAATTAAACAGTGTTGGTGCTGAGAATGTTTATCAGGAAGATGCATTGATACTCAGTATGGAAAACTGTGTAGACTCTTGGGTCATGGATTCAGGGGCTTCGTTTCACGCCATGGACAACGGATAAACGATGGTGAATCTAAAAGAAGGAGATTTTGGGAAGGTACGGTTAGAAAATGACGAGATGCTTCAAGTAACGGGCATAGGAGATATTGATCTGGTTACTTCATTTGGAACTACATGGAACCTGAAGAATGTCAGGGTGATTCCGGAGCTGAAGAAGAAATTGATTTCTGTTGGTCAGCTGGATAAACAAGGACTGGAAGTAAGGTTTGGTGGTGGTAAATGGAGGGTGGTCAATGGTAATTCGGTGATTGCTCAAGGTATGAAGCGTGGGTCATTGTATATGGTTGAGGTACCTGTTGAGGGAAGTATGACCGTCCCCGTTAAGCATGACAAAATCTGGTTCGCTAAATCTAGTGCTAAGAGAGTTCATTTTGCAAACATGAATTCTGGAGCCAAAGGGATGTTAGCTGAACGAGTCGGAAAGTCTAAACCATTCAGGGGATTTTGTGACAGTGGGAGCACGGGGTGTGTTCCGGGTACAGTTACAAAGAGCCGTTGGGTTTTGAAGACTAAGACTGAAAAATTCTCTCCTGTTGGAAGTTTGCAAAGTTTGGAGAGTGTTAGTGGTCCTCGGTGTATCTCTGAAGCCGGTGGAGTGTCCAAACCGGTTGAGACAGAGGATGAGTCGGTGGTGGGATTAGCCACGACTGAGTTGGAGCTAGTGGGAGCTTCAACTGGCCCTTCTAATACTTGAAGATGAGGGGCGGCTACAACTAAGGGAATTTGACTGAGTCTTAGCTTGTTCTTGGGAACTGGAAGCTTGGAAGACTTGTTATGTTAGGAGATTAATGAGAGATGTTCAAATCTTCAAGTGGGAGATTGTTATGTGAAAGTGAAGATTTTCACTTGGTTGGTGAAGTTGGTGAGTCAAAGAGAAGATTACATTTGTTTTTTCTTCTCAAGCCTACTTCTTTTGATTTCACATTTCTTTGTTCACATTACCATCTCATGTATATATATAGGTGGTAAGGCTTGTTAGAAAGATGCACCACAACACACAATACATGCAAAGATTGAGTGTGTATCTCTTGTAATCTCCTCATTCAAATAAAATCTAGTTGTGCCCGTGGATGTAGGATTGACACCGAATCCGAACCACGTAAAATCCTTGTGTTCTTAATTTGTGAGCTGAGTGTGTGAGTTTCGTGTTCGTATGCTAAGTGTCTCGATCCTAACAATGATGCCTTCTTTCCCGCTCATTGTCATCTCCTTCGATTAGCTATCTTATCGTAAGTTATTCATATCCCAAAAAATCAACAATTTAGCCAAATTTTGGGGGATCATAATCCGTTATTTCCAAAAACTTCCTCTACTATCCTCCTTCTCAAATCTCATTGTTTCTACTCCCTTCGAACTCTCCATCTTTCTCTCCGACCATCACCATCAGAATGGCAGCGCATATGGCTGACGATAACCATTGATGGTATCGATAACCATCGGTGGTACTCTCCACTCAAAAAGGTAAAACAACGTCGTTACCGTCGACCCAAAATAACTCTATACGTCGTTACATTAGATCCAATCGCCTTTCACCCCTTCATCTCATTTCTTCTAGGATTGAAGATCGCAAAAAGGCAATTTCTAGAGGCTATCGATTTCATAGCATCGTCTCGTACCTGAAACTTCAATAGTGAATTTCTGAAACCTGGTTCATCACCAACACCAACTGGGGCTAATGATGTGCACAGTAAGTGTTTGGTGAAATTTTCGACTTAATTTTTTGAATATGAATGATTATTGTGACTTTTATTTTATTCCTAATAGAAGTTTGCCCTTCAGATGTGATGTCTGGATCTTCTCATGTTACTTTTAAAGTTTTGTTTTAATGGAAATAGGATACATATTAATCACATATTATCCTCATGAAAGACACGTCATAAAAAGAAGCGAATATTCTAAGACCTATTCTTTGTATTCATGGTTATGTGTATTTAATTGCTATTTTGTCTCACATATACAGGTCCTAAGGTCCTTATGGTAGGAGTGGGTTTAGCTGCAATTGAGACTTGAATCTGAATAGTGAACAGAATAGGCCTGATTCCTAAATACACATGGAAGAGTGGTATGATAATTTTCTATCAAAACATGGATTTATAGATATGTTAATGACTGAAATTTATATAACGGGTAACTTATATCATTGTGCTTTCATCCCTTGAGGTATTCATGAGACAGAGGACAAAGCAGGCACATGAAAGTCTCATCCAAAGGCAGCCAAGTTTATGGAGGCTAGCAATGCGAGAATTATGTGAACACAGAAACAAATCCTGAGGTATGTTAAAGTTTTTTAGTTGTAATATAAAGGGTAAATTGCATAAAAATCATTAACTTTTCCAATTTTCTCGATTTTGACACGGCATTTTTAGTTTTTGCAATTAAGTCATTATGTTTTCAGAAAAATTGCAATTAAGTCATTATGTTTTCCAAAAAGTTGCGAAAATGACCATATGACAGGTTGACAATAGGTTACCAGGTCATATGGTCAGATTTGCAATTTTTTAGAAAACTTAATGACTTAATAACAAAAATAAAAAAACATAGTGTCAAAATCTAGAAATTTAGAAAAGTTAGCGACTTTATGCAATTTACCCTATTTAAATAAAAACTTTACATACATGTCCCACACGAAATTCACTAAATACTTAATTAATTAATTCATCCTAAACAAGCTACTTAATTAACCTATGCAAATCTTCCATATGCCCCTTTTGTTCTAATAACTTGTAAGCAAGAGAAAATAATTCCAACAAATCCCGATTACGAAACATAAATCAATCAACCCATCGGAACTAAAACCAACTTCACAAAACACATCTATATATAGATATATATAATTGGTCGTTGATGCGTTGATAGATAGGAAGATGAGGGTGATAGAATCATAGAAAGAGAGATGCGTTTGAATTCATTATTACATTATGCTTGGGGTGTGATTCTATTGGGGCAACCTAATGTTGGACTTTCAAGACCTCTCATCCTCTTGAATTATCTCACAAATGGTGAATAGTCGTCCACAAAAGTATGTGGTGAACGCATATGCTAGCTAGCTATATGTTTTATGTACGAGGAATAAGTGAGTTAAGATGTGGTTACTATCTCTCTATGTACTTTTTGTTCTAAAAGAAAATCTATATATGCACTGCCAACGTATGAATACTAAAATTAGGTGTGATTGCTTATAAAATATAAATATACTTATTAAGCCTAAAGATACAAAGAGTAGTAATGCAGAAAACCAAAAGCATCACCACATTTTCGCGTTTACAGTATTGATGCATTTTTATTTGGATTTATGTATTAAAATCACATTGTATTATATAATCATTGTTTATCGTATAACATAATTTATCTTTTGGTAAAAGTTTATTGGTGAAAATATTATGGAAATCTTTACAAAAAAGGTAATGTTGCAATCAAAAGAAATGCAATAAAAAGCGACATAAAGATTTAACGTGGTTCAGTCCATGTGATATATATCTACAGATAGATAGGAACCGGAGAACTCTTTTATTAGTCGATTGTTTTCTAAAGTTATAAATTGCATAGGGTAAATTGCATAAAAGTCGCTAAATTTTTTAGATTTCTAGATTTTGACACTATGTTTTATTTTTGCTATTAAGTCATTAGGTTTTCTGAAAAATTGCAAATCTGACCATATGACCTGGTAACCTGTTGCCATCCTGTCATATGGTCATTTTCGCAACTTTTTGGAAAACATAATGGCTTAATTGCAACTTTTCTTAAAAACTAATGACTTAATTGCAAAAACTAAAAATGCAATGTCAAAATCGAGAAAATTAGAAAAGTTAGTGACTTTTATGCAATTTACCCTAATATAAATAAAGTAAAGTTTAATTCTATTTATTGTATGTATACATTTACAGGATATTCGTGATTATGCTAAGTTGAAGGGTATTTGCCCTAAAAAGAATGTGCAGACAAAAAGAATATAAAAGATGCAATATTGAGGCAAAAAGGAGGAAATGGAAAAGGGAGAATTAGACTCCAATTGTCAAAAAGGAAGAACCTCGCTAACTTTATGACACAATGACCATTTTGTAATTTTATGTATTATAGGGACCATTTCCGTGAGTTTCCTATAACCTTATTACAGAGAGACCATTCTATAAGTTTATTACAGACGAGCCATTTCTTTAAGTTTAGTATACAGGGACCCGTGAATGGCATCGTTGGTGACATTATCTTACATGTTTAATGGCCATTTTTTTCCATTTTATGTATATAATAACTTCCAATTTATGTTTATAGAGATGCTTGCATTGCTTCTAGAAAGTATCAAGTATGGATAGTGCTATAAGTGGGCGGTGATGTCAAAATTCCATCTCGGCTATGGTAAAGCTATAATCAGGTAAAATTTAAAATATTGCAAGTATAATGATTTAATATAATATATTTTAAGCATGATGCTGTAATACACAAATGAATAGAAGCGGTTGCCTTGCCAAATAACTTAAAGAAAAAGTTTTAACGGAATTAGGTTGTGATGAAGTTGGGTTGGTTGTAGTAGATGGTTAAGTAGCCAATTTTTTAGGTTCATACCAATTTTGCAAAAAGGCATGCTTTTTGAGTTGTATCTCCGTTTTTTTTGTTTATGAGTGATATGAAATATATTATTTTTCTATTTTAACTCATCTATTGGTCCTTATTATATATGTAAACTAGTAAGAATATATAGCAGCTCCCTTCTTTATCTTTTATATTTTCGATAACACAATGTTCAAGATGTTACGCTTTTAATCATTTATATTACTTTTTATTAAAACATTTTATTGATTATTTATTGGATTTTTAAAATCCAATTATATTGAATTAATCCTTAGAAATAGGCTACTTCAAATTTTGATATCATATTTAATTTTAGTTGTAGTCATTTCCATCCTATATATGAAAGTAGTAACATATTAATAATACAAATGTTGATATGAAATAAATTATATTACTTACTTTAAAACTATTTTTTTAATCTTTGATTTTAAATACTATATACCTTAAACATTATGTTGTCGATCTTGATTTTAAAACATCTTAATCATGTATAAAATTTTTACTTTTTATTGTTTTCAACTTTTTCAAAAATGATGTCTATTTAATTTTTTTTGTCGAGGAAATTTTCAACGAAATTTATACTTTTATGTTTGTAAATATTTTTCTGTTTAAGGTTATACACTTTTTAATATTTGTGGCTTTTTTATGTTTGTAAAATGAAATCCAAAAAACAAAAGTTATACTATCAAATATTACTGAAATTGATACAAATTATTAACAAATTTACAAAAACTACAACTCTCAAAGCCTCTAATAACTTAACAAACAACAAATTTATAAAATTAAATTAAACACTATGGTATTAGGCTCTGTGAAAAAACCCCAAAACAGAATCTTGAAACTGGAAGGAAAATGAAGAAACAAACATATACACAAAAATCATTAGAATTAAATGATTTGATAAAAAAATCCTTAAGAGTGCACGGAGTAGTGGTTCGGGCTCGCAGTGGGATAGGAAAAATAGGGTGCGGTACCGCTGCCTCTTCTCCTTCGGGTTGAGCGGGTTCAGGTGTGGAGGGGTGAGGCTTGGGTTGGTGAAGCCGATGATCCCACTATTATTTAAAAAAAAAAAAAATTTAATCTTCCAAATATTATCCTTCCTCAACTCTATAAATACCACATCTTCACTCATTCAAAACTCACACCTTTACCTTTCTTTATTCCTCTCAACATTAACTCTATTTTCCCCTTTCCAAAAAAAAAACCCTCATTTCAAATTTATTTTAAATTGAAATGAGTTCTTCCGATTCTTCCGATTCTTCCAGTTCTTCCGGTCCGTATGTTCACAGCAAACTACTGGATGAACCTATGTCGTTGGTATCGTCATCGTCTGATGACGATACCGATGTGAATATGATCGCGGTTATTGCTGAAGCTGCACATTTCATGTTCCAAAATATTGCAAGTTCTAGCGTTCCTCGTCATAGAACTTTTCTCCACAGAGATCGACAAACTGCTGAGCAGCAGCTTATGGCAGATTACTTTGTCCCCAATTCAAAGTTTGGGGATGTTATTTTCAGAAATAGGTTCCGAATGAGTAGACGGCTGTTTGTGCGGATTGCTCAAGACTTGGAAATGAATTATCCAATTTTCCAGACAACTTATAATGCCGGTGGAGTTAAAGGGTTCACTGGATTGCAGAAATGCACATCAGCGATCCGCCAATTGGGGGGCGGTAGCACCCCCGATTCACTTGATGAATACTTGAATATGTCAGAACGAACTTCCCGTGAAAGCATCTACAACTATTGCTCTGGTGTTGTTCAGTTATATGGTGCAGAATACATGCGTAGACCAACAACCAGTGACATTCAACTGTTGTATGCTGCACACGAAGCCAAACATGGCTTTCCTGGTATGTTGGGTAGCATTGACTGTACACATTGGGATTGGCGGAGTTGTCCAACGTATCTACGAGGCCAGTACATGAGAGGTGATCACAGGTATCCTACAATTATACTTGAAGCAGTAGCATCATATGATTTGTGGATATGGCATTCATATTTTGGTGTTGCCGGGGGCAACAACGATCTAAATGTGTTGTACCAATCACCGCTATTCAATGATACCATTCTTGGTACAGCACCATCATGTTCATTTGTTTTGGAGGGGGAAGAATACAAGCATGGGTACTATCTTGCTGATGGGATATACCCTAACTGGGCAACATTTGTGAAATCATTTTCACACCCTATTACCCCCAAAAAGAAGCGTTTCAAGGCGGCCCAAGAAGCGGCAAGAAAGGACGTTGAACGAGCCTTTGGCGTTCTAAAAGCAAAATGGGCTATTATCAGACAGCCTGCACGGTCCGTCGAGGTCGATCGATGTAAAGATATCATGTACGCTTGCCTAATTTTACACAACATGATCATCCAGGATGAAGGTATGGCTATATGTCCGGTACATGTTCCAGATTCCCCAAACGAACAAGAAGTTAGCCCTGACATGATTCTCGAAATACGCAATCAAGGAATTCACCAAAAACTTCTTGCGGATCTTGTAGACCACATCGAGCATACATACATAGCTACTTTGGATCACTAGGTGTTTTAACGTTTTTAGTATTTCATTTCCGTTATTTAGGTTTTATTATTCCGTATTTAGGATTTTATTTCTACGTATTACTTTTCTTTTTAATTTTTGTAATGGTGTGGTTTTTTAATTTAATGTTATTTGTGATTTTTATTTTATTAATTGCATATTATAATTATTTATAATATTAAATTAAGTATTAATAATCATTTATTAAATTAATAAATGAATTTAAATATCAAATATATGATGTGGGTTCAGTGGGTACTGGTTCCATGGGTGAAAGATTGGTGAAAGATTGGGGAAATGGAAGTGAGAGGAGAGAGAAAAGCTGACGTGGCGCGTGGGTTCAGTGGGATGGGAAAGATCTACTCCCCCCACCCTAAGAAACCTAAAGCATCTTATATTTATCTCCTAACACACATATCCTTTCAGATACATTTATGTATGCATGCATCGGCTAGAAGAGGAAGCAATCTCCATTTCATATTTCTCTTTCATATCTTCTCTTTTATCTGATTCCGCAAAAGGATGTTGATGTTTATTGGAACTTTTATCATGTTGATAGATGTGAGTTGTAAAGGAACAAGGTTAAACAACCCATTCAGCACCTGTACATCGACATACACACAGAGTTGTAAAGGCACAAAGTTAAACAACCCCATCATGAATAGAATGCTTAAAGTAAGCCGCAAAACTTGTTTTTACCACAAATTTGAGCACTAGGTGAAAGTTGGCAGTGTTGCATTCCTTTTTAGACAGAGACAGAGATATGTAGATGGTAAAGGACAGCCACTCTAGGGTTTCTGTGGTAGGGAAGGTGGCGTTAGTGGTTTTTAGTAGGTTTTCTGTAGTTGTGGTGGTTTTTCTAGGTGTTTACGTTGGATCTGGTGGGGTTTATATAATCGTTGAAGGCAACGACTGTCAGAGGTTGTAAATGGTAGAGTGGTGCTGTTGGTTGTGGAAATGCTGGTGGTGGCAGCTCATGTGCTGGTGGCAGCAAATCTAAAACAAAAACATCATTGGTCACAAACACACACACACACATATATATATATATATATATATATATATATATATATATATATATATATATATATATATATATATATACACACACACATACACACAGAGATCTGAAAAAAACCAACATTATTGAGTTTTGGTTTTGTCCCAAAGTGTTAGTGATTGTCCTGCTATAGAGTGACACTATAGTCGGTTTATTTTAAGACACAAAGTGTCAACCACGGATTCTTTGGTTCGACCCTTACTTACCCTAGTTAATAGAGGAGTAAGGATCTTCTTATTTTTTTACCGTATCAACAACTTTGCGCGTCATTAACAAAGACATTATTGATTTTTTAGGGCATTAAAGACCTTCCAGATTTCAAAAAATGGCACAAAAGCTATTGAGGTTAAGGCTAAGTGTTAAAAAGTCATTCCCGATTAAATATGTATCTTAACTTTTTCCTACATACCATCTCTAATAGACTACATCTAGATCACTCATAATATAATCCAAGGGATTTGTTACACTATCTTGAAACCTTGACCAAGCTGCTTTTCATCTGAAGGGGAGTAGGATACTCGAGTAGTAGGTTGTGAGGCTCACGTACGAAGTGAAACCTCAAACAAACAATGTGTTGTGGCAATATAATCAATTGTAGAGGCTCCATTTGAGACATTGAGCATTCCTATATCAGGTAAAATGCTTGGTAGCCAAAGATATATGGATTTTTCATGACTGATGAGGATTATGGAATCATTATGAGCCTACTACTTACCTAAAGCTGTGTAGATGCAAAATAAAATGGGTGTCTTAGATCCATGAATGTTGATATATATCATATAGGTGTCTTAGATCCATGAATGCTGATATATATATATATATATATATATATATATATATATATATATATATATATATATATATATATATATATATATATATATATATATATATATATATATATATATATATATATATATCAGATGGGTAGCATAGGACCATGAATACTTATATGGAGGTGGAAGCTTATATACATATTTAATCAGTAATGGTTTTTAACACTTAATCCTAACCATGGTAGTTTTCATGCCAGTTTCTTAAATCAAGTAGGGCTTTAATGCTTTAAAAAATATGGAATCGCTTTTTTAACACTTAGTCCTAACCACAATGGCTTTTGTGATATTTCCCAAATCAGGAAGGGCTTTAACGCCCTAAAAAAAACCAAGAATGGCTTTTTCAATATTTAACCCTAACCACAATGGCTTTTGTGTTATTAACCCTTCTTTCATATGTGTCACGGTCTCACTCTGTCACTCTCTCGCCCTAAAAAACCAAGAATGGCTTTTTCAATATTTAACCCTAACCACAATGGCTTTTGTGTTATTAACCCTTCTCTCATATGTGTCACGATCTCACTTTGTCACTCTCTCATTCTCGTGACCTTGTTCATCCGCATCTCCAACTCCTACTCTTTTCATTTTTCCCTTTCAACTTGTGTAATACCCAAAAACAGGTTAGTATGCTTGTTTAACCTTTATTTATATGTTTCAAGTGGTTAAGAGTCTTAAAACTTGGTTTTCGTGAGTTTGGAGAAAAAGGACCAAAAATGTTAAAAAAAACTAGAAATGTCCATATCTCAAGAGTTGAGTTGTTAATGTGAAATGTTAGTGTTTACTTTTTGGTTTTATGGCTTAATAGAGGTTTTAGATGTGGAGTTTAAAATTATAGGTAAAAGGGTTGAGAGATATGAAAATTTGCAAAGGTTTTCAATTATATGGGGTTTAGCGTCGCTAACCTCTTAGGAGTTAGCGACGCTAACACAAAGTAGGATGCTATCTTAGGATAGTAGGGTTACGACATTAGCGACGCTAAGTTAAAGGGTTAGCGACGCTAACCCTTGCTGACAGGAATATCCACTTAAGTTTGATATTTGGTTATTTGAGTGGTAAAAACTCTAGAGAATAGAAGGAACGGTGGAGAAGTTTCTCAAACTCGTTTTGGGGCTAAATTCTACAACTTAGGGGTGGAAATCAAGGGGCTTTCACATATAATTCAAGATTTGATGTTAGTATCACTTATTATGAGTTGTAACTAAGAAATGGTGGGTAAAATGTTGTTTATTTGGTTAGTTGGAGGTAGGGCTGTAAATGAACCAAACGAACACGAACGAGGACTTGTTCATGTTCGCTCGTTTAAATTAACCGAACAAACGAACGAACATGAACCGATAAATGAATGAGTGTTCTTGTTCATGTTCGTTTGTTTAACAAATCATCTTGTTCATGTTCGTTTGTTTATGTTCATGAACATACTAAACGAACAAACATAAATGAACAAAGATAAATAAACAAAATTGAACATATATGAGCATAAACGAACACATAATATTGTAATGTAATAAAATATAATCGAATATATATGAACATAAAATGAACTCAAATGAACAAACATAAACGAACAACATAAACGAACGTTTACGAACATAATTGAACGAACGATACCATTGTTCATGTTTGTTCGTTTAACTAAATGAACGAGAATTTGTGTTCATGTTCGTTCATTTATTAAATAAACGAACATAAACAAACTTCTCGTCGAACAGTTCACGAACGGTTCGCTGAACGTTCGGATCATTTACAGCCCTAGTTGGAGGTTAGGTTTTCGTGTGTAATCTTGAATTTAGTAATGTTTTCCTGAAATACAAGTTTGTATGAGGCTAGAAAAGTGTAATGTGTATAAGTAATGTTTATGCTTATTCCCCTGCAGATAAAAAGGAATAAGGAAGGTTCATAACAACAAGGTGAGTGACTTATAACCTCACTTTCATTGTAGTCATAGTAGTATGTATATATTGTTGTATATGTTATTGCAGGTTGTTACTTGAGAATGTTTATGATAAATTATACTTGAACTTTGGTGTTATACAATGGGATTGGTGTGAAGTCCCTTTTATATATATTTGGTGTTTTGGCTTGTTTAGCCATTCTATGGTGTAATTATAAGACTGGTGTATAGTCTTAATAAGAGGTTGGTGTTAAGCCTTTCTTGGTGACCTTAAATAGAAACCATTATTTGGTGACTTATAGTATGGTGAAAATGCTTTTGGTGATACTCATGTCTATTAAGACATAATTGGTGAAATTTTTCATGGTGTTGTTTCCTTTATAACATGGTGATTCACTTTAAGTCACTCACTAAGTTATTGATTATTAGTTGTTGTCTTCTTTGGTGTTTCAGGACCTAGTGGGGAGAAACCGTAAGCTGTCATGGAGAGATGAGCACCGTCCAGTCCTTGGTATATTTTGTCACTTTTGGAAAGTGGTTGTAGTTACTTAACCAGTTAGATCAAGTTAGATCATGTACTTGGATTGTATCTTTTTGTAACTTATATACACATGATTATGATCTAACTTGTTGCTACTCCGGTACTTGTACATCTTTTGGTAAAGATCTCATGTTTTATTACTTATTTTGCAGATGTACAAGTTATGTATATACTGGGTGTTACAACTTGCAGTGAATTTTTCACTTTCACCTCCAAACTTCTACTATTTTCAGTTTCCCCCTTTTTCATTTATGTCTCTTCAACATATACTCTTGCAGTTTGTTTGGTATTTCAACATGGTACGTCATTACACTTTTACAAGGTCTAACCCTGAACCGCCAACCCAACACAAACTCGACACGAAAATAAATGGGTTG
>CM042015.1:107232335-107252275 GCA_023525715.1 Cichorium intybus
ATCAGGGATTGACAGGTCGGTTTGGGGCTGACCATCCAGGGTCCTGACCAAGTCAATTTAGGGCTGGCCACTCGGGGACCGACAGACTCCAAATTAGGGTTGGGGTTAACCAACTCAAGCACGAGCCGACTATAACCGTTTTAGGACCTATGTAAATCATTAGTATGTGATCATCATCCATTGATGGTTATATATTAGTATATAGCTGAAACACCCTCGCTTAAGGTGTTGGGCCCTATTTTGGTGGTTTATGTTTTACTTGTAGGTCTTAGAGTTAGTTTTGGCTTATTGGGCTAGTTGTACTTTTGGGCTTTATATGTAATGGGCTAGCTCTGCGTAGTTAGTATAAATAGAAGTGTAGTTGGCGTGTTTAGGAGTTAGTGAACCGAAATCGTGAGGGTGGTAGAGCTAGAGGTGTCAAGTTGTTTGTGTGTGATTGATCACTTTGTACCGGTCGTTCATTAATACAATGAGTGCAATTTTGATATTCTTATTCGCATTTACTTCATATTATTCTTATTTTCTTGATTGAGGTTCAATTGGATTCCGGCACCAATTGAACTTGTGTGATTGTTATCGTTTTAAAGTGAATTTGGGACTAACAATTGGTATCAGAGCTTGAAAACAATTTCTATTGTTTTGGTATCAATCATTTTTCAAGAAAAATATCAAGTTTATTTTTGTTTTTGGTGTTCAATTCGCGGTTACTGTTCATCAGCAGTTTTAGGGTTCATCAAGATCTCCAACGTGTTCATCGGGTTTCAATTGTGGAATCAGCCAATCAAATCTCCAAAAATCTAAATAATTAACGAAATTTTCCATATTTTCGTCGTTTTCGGTGGTATCACAAAGGATTTCAGCGGCTGAAGTGGGTTTTCGGTCAACACTTACATCAAAAACAAGGTTTTTGGTCAAGAATCCGGTCAAAGTCGAGGATTTCGATGAAGATCAGATCAAAATTGTGGTTTTCGATCAATCTTGAAGTTAACTTGGAGGTTTTCGGTCAAACAACTGGTCAAACCAGTGTTTTCGGTCAATACCTGGTCAAACTTTGAGGTTTTCGGTCAACATTGGGTTTTCGGTCAAAGTTTGGTCAAATTTTGAAGTTTTCGGTCAAAATTTGAGGTTCTCGGTCACTAGTTGTTGACCCCGTTGACTTTCAGAAATATATTGGTTGTTTTTTAAATTAAAATGACCTCCGTAACAAAAGACCCATGCGAAAATTAATGTTGTTCGGACTGTGAAATCAAAATTAATAAATATCGCGAACTAAACGAGATTATTGTCAGAGAAGTTTTTGAACTTGAAAATTTCAATTATAATCTTAAAAAGAAAATAAAACCTCTACAAGAATATTTGGAAGCTAAAATAAGCGATTTTAACAAATTTCAGGAAGAATACAGCATAAAAAGTTGTCATCTCAGATTTGCTAACGAAGACATTGTCAAATTGACTGTCGAGCGTGACTCTTTAAAAGCTAAAATTCAAAACACTGCTTTTATTTTCAAAAAATTCGAAGGGTCAAGCACGATAGTCGAATTGATGATCGAATCTCAGCTAAAATGGAATGAGAACCATGGTCTTGGGTACAAAAGTGTTCCACCTCCATTTAATTATAATTGTACTCCACCCCTCGATTTAAACGATATATTTGCCGCTGAAAAATCCAGCCAGGCTGAGAAATTTGTGTTAGATAATGCTGATGTTTCTATTGAGTGTGCAGATGAAGCAAAGGAAGATGATGAACAATCTAGTTCTGAAAAGAATCTCGTCATTACATCCTCTGCAGCCACATCAAATGTGGGACAAAGCACTGAATCTGCCAGCTGTTCGTAAAGGAGTATTGATACTGCCAAAAGCTCAATTGATCAGGCCTCTGACAAACTCAAACCAATGAAATTTATACAACAAGCAGCTACTTGTGTGTGCAGTTGTGGATGCTCTCAAAAGCCATCTACTTCTAGACCAGGATCTAGTTCACATCATGTTGTTCTGAAAAGACAGACATGCTACAATTGTGGAACTCCTGGACATATAGCCAGAAACTGTCCACACCACACCCACACTCCTCAACATGCTCAAATTCAGAAAAATATGTCAAGAAGGAGATCCATCAAGAGAAATATCTCAATATCTTGCTCAAGGGATGGTGACTAGAATGTCGCCAAAGCAAAGAGACAAGCAAAAAAGGACAGAAGGATTAACCCTATAAATGGCTCTGCAAAATCAAATTCTGTAAAATCAATGTAGTCTCAAGGATCGTCATCCAACTCCCACTGGTAATACAGGCCAAATTCAAAAAGCAGTCATGATCACAAGACAAAGGTTGGAGCACTCATACGGTCAGCCGATAAGAAATCAAGACCAAACTATCAATGGGTGCCCAAAGGGAGTAGCTCTACATCCTATAACTGTTCTGTTAACTCTTCAAATTCTATTATTGATAAACATGACATGACGTGGGAGCAAGTACAGGTCATAGACAGCAGGGCAAACCCAATTACAAAATGGACTGGGTTCCTAAAAGCAACTGATTCTGCATTATGTGCAGGAGTGGTCATGGAGGAATATCATCAAACCTCGGTTTGTTGGTAATGGCTGCTTCATGCATATAATCTGAGACATCTCTCTACTGTAATCAACTCAAATATTCATAGCGAGCATGTGTCCGTTGCGGGAAAAAGAAATGGTGTTCACTGATATGGCTATCTATACAAGGCTATTCAATTGCAGAAATACGGTTTGATCTTTCCAATATCTTCTATCTGGTTTTGGTCTGATGTGCCTATAGAATGTTTTCTGTTTTTTTATTTCGTGACAAATTACCTTTTACTTATTTTTGTCTCTCATTTGTGCACAATTTTAGGGGGAGAGATGTTTATTTAAATTAAAAAAAAACAAAATAAAATTTATAAAATTTAAAATTACAAAAATAATGTCTTTGTATGTTCTTTGAAATGAAAAACTCATAAAAATTAGAAAATAAAATTCAAAAATTTTGTGTTGCACATCGTCTAATCCTGCCTTAATTGTCAGTTTGTCCTTGTTTGGTAAATGATATTCATGAAGATAATTATAGTTGTTTTCAAGTCAAATAGGATTCACATATGTTGCAAATAAAATAACTGGAATTGAGATGATACATAGAAGGTCTAGTGTTTGTTTAAGGATTATACATGCTTATTGTGGTCGCCTATCTGGTTCATGTAATGTCGCCATGAGCTTAAAAGTTCATTATACTTCAAGTTGTTGTGAAAATGTTTGTCTGAGAATTGGTGTCTACCCAATTCCCTCTACATACATGGTTTATCAAACTTGGCTTTCCCAAAGGTTTGGGTCTGAGAGAAACTTTTATTATACTATATTGGTCTGTTGAGTGTGTCCAATTGTCACAACCCACACTAAAATAGTGTGTGGTTTAGGCTAAAAGAGACCAATGTGCCCACATGTCAAAAAGGTCATTAGGTAAAATGAAAAGAGGCACAAAATCAGCCCATTTAGAGACCTTAAAAGAGGCCAATGCGCTCACATGTTTAAAGCCTAAGGAGCAGCAATGAAAATTGTATAAGAACTCCTCTAAAAGATGCCAATAATGCACAAAAGAAGCAACAATGAAAAATGTGTAAAACTTCTTAAAATATGCCAAGGTTGCACAAGGCAAAAGAGTAAGGAAAAACATGTAAGAGCAATGACTAAAAAGGAACATAGATCCTCAAGATAACCTATGTATGTTATGGAAATTCTGTTGAGAGATAGATTCTCGAGATAAAACTTTTCACTCAAAATGAAGAAATTGGAAAAGACGTTTCGAGATGAAACATTTTTAAGATAATTATTCGGGTTGACGATTCTCTCGACACAATAAATGTTTATATCTTTCTATAAATTCTAAATTGTATATGTGCCATTTTAAGAAAAGTTGTTGTGTATTGTGACTGTGTGTATTTTGCTTGCAATGATAAACGTAAGTCTATTCTGAAAAATATCAGTCAAAACGTAGGACGAACATGAAAATTTTTGATATGATTAATTGGACTATGGTTAAAAAAATTGTCCTTATCTCAATTTTTATTTATATTTTAAAATTTAGAAAATCAAAAATTTCCGTAAATCTTTGATATAGGGGGAGAAATTAATAACTCAAAATGCGAAAACAAAATAAAAATTAAAATGCGAAAACAAAATAAAAACTAAAATCCAAAACAACATAAAAAATTTAAATTTCGGAAAACAAAATAAGAACAAATTTTTTTGTGTGTTTAAATTTCTTATGTGTTTTTGTTAAAAACAATTTGTCTTAAATAATTTCTTATTTATTTTATTTTATCATTTTTTGTCACAATTTTAAAAATCAGAAATTGTTTTATTTTCACCCGGACCAAAATCGAATTTGGGCTGGCTATGGTTTTCGGTGGACCTTGGGCGGAAAACCCATAGGCCCACATGTGGTTTTCGGGGTTTAAAAACCCTCCTCCGCCTCATTTCTTCCGTTCGCAAACCCTAGCCGCCGATATCGCTCCTTCTTTCTCTCTCGAACTTTGTCGCTGTCTCTCCGTCCCTCTCTCGTTTCTCTCGATTTTCACTGACAAAAAGGTCGGATTTCTTACTCATATGTTGCAAATGATCTTGATAACATGTTTGTGCGGTTCGATTTTTGGGTTTTTGCAGGTTTTCGGGGTCAATTTCGAGTTGCCGGTACCGAAATTGCGAGATTTCTGTCGATGATATCATCAGGATGAACCAGGTTATCGGTTGTATCCGGGTCGGACCGAAATCAATGATTGATCCGCTTTGCCTCAATCGTAATCGCTGTGACCCGATCCGCTTGGACCGTTTTCGGTCTTAGTAGACTGAAATCCACATTATGACCGAAACCGTCCATTTTGGGCCAAAATCAGCCCATTGGACTGTTTATCACGCAATTTGGACCGAAATCGAGTTTTAATGGACCGAGATCGACTTCTTTTGGGCTAAACAATTTCCTTGGGATTAATTTTAAAATTAAATTTGAAATTTAAACTTGAAATTTTGAAAATTTAATTCCATTACCACAATAATTGTTAATTAATTCCAGGAAATTATTTTATACGAAAACGTGAGTTATTTTAATTTTATGCGAAATGTATACTCACTTGGCTAGTTTAGTGCAGATAAATGGCTGCTGCAACCAATTACCTGAAACATGTGGATTCTCACAACATTCCTGGATACTTGCTGGATCCACCTCCCGCTCAGAAGGATTACTTTCAATCCATGATTGATGGACTCAACACTTGTCGCATCTCTCATGCACTACGCATCAATCCAGTTATTTGCCTGGATCTTATCAACGTTTTTTGGAAAAGGTGCTAAGATTAGCAAAGAAGGAGAATATGATGTCGTTATTAAATCAACTGTGTAAGGCGTGCATATTGTAATCTTTTAGCAGGTTATCAAGGAGGTTCTCGAATTTGGTGATCAGCCCGGATTCACAATTGAATACTCTGTTGAAAAAGTGTCTGCGAGACTCGTTGAAATGTGTTATGAAGGCAAGTACCCTCCCATTTTGAAGAAGATGCTTCCTCCATTCTAGAGATTTATTGCACACATATTCGTACTCTCTGTGTCTAGACGAAGGGAGGGTCTGATGAAATCAGCCAAGTTGCAACATCTGCCATTGTTTCACTGGTTTTGGACTGGGAGTACAATTACTCCAAATATGTGTTTGAAGAGATGCATAGCAACATACAGTAGAAGAAGAAGGATTTATTTTTAATGTACCCTCGCTTCTTGCAAGTGATCTTCAACGAACGATATCCCCAGCTCCAGAAGACAGGCAACACACTTGACCTCAAGACCTTGGGTCCTAACACATTCAGCCTCATGAAACAAGTGAGGAAGGGCAAAACTGGATCAAATACTGGATATCAAGGCCTGAGGGAACTGGTAAAGTTTGGTAGGTTTGCAGACAAGGAAGAGAATCCAGAAGCATAAGTTGTATCAGATGTTGAGGTTGAAAGAGTTAAAGCCAATATTGTGTTCGGATATGAAGAGACCATAAACCTTGTTGATTATGATGATGAGAAAGCTGAAGAGAGCCAAGAAGAATAAGAGCGCGAGCTTACTGAAAATCTTGTCTTATTCGCGACACTCCAGTTGAGAAACTGAAGAACTAATAGCGGATGCGATTGAAGGCGGAGGAAGTGGAGAGAGTGGCGAGAATAATATGAGATTAAAGGAGAGCACAACCCCGGTTAGTGAACGAATGAAAGAGGGTTTTTGAGGAGTTGCCGGAATGGGTTTTAGGGGGCGGTAGGCAGTAGTTGTTGGCGTTGGCGGTGGTAAGAGGTAAGAAGACGATGAATTACATATGAGGAACACCCTCATATTCTTCACTCTTTTACTCTGTGTGTGTGAGGGAAAGGGATGTTGGTTCTGCTTTTGTTCGTTAATCCGTTGGTATTAGCTTTTTGATTTTTGATTTTTTTCTTTTTCTTTTTCAGGGAAGATACGCCTTGGTCCTTTCACTTACACCCAAATCCGTTTTGTGATGAGGTCGTGTAAATCGACCCGTTTCACAGCAAAAAAACAACACCTACAAACCAATTTTAGCACCAAATCATAAAATTAACAGCAAAAAGCAGCAACAATCTTTCTTTTAGAACCAACTACGAATTTCAGGAATAAGTAGATCGTGTATTCCAGCAAAAACCTCAACAAACTGCAATATTATGCCGTCAAAATAAATGAGCAACAACTCAGGAAAAAGAAAGTAGCAGCAAAAAATCAGGAGGGAGGAGAAGCAAACCCTTGTGGTCGTCGCCAGAGAGAGAATAGACGACCGTTGATGAGAACCATTGCAGCTGTGAGTCGTCGACGGAGAGAAAAAACAACCGGCGATGATAAGGATGCCCGCTGTGTGCGTTCGTCGGTGGAAGGAAGTTGCAGCGGCGGCGAAGCACCGGAGGGGGAGGCGAGAATCAGGAACGAGAGGCGTTAATGATGATGTTGTACGCGTATTTCTTTTTAGGGCACAGGCGTGTTTTTCTGGAAGAGGTAAAAAGCGGCAGGTATTTCACTTCTAGAAAAAGATGACGCGTAGACCTTTTAAGGTCTGCGGGTTGCAAACAGCCACATACATAAGCATATTTACTATAGAGTCTCGAATAGTATGGGTTGTCATCAAATTTTGAAATTAAATATATATTTGGTGTAAATTCGTTAGTTATCTGTCGGTCGGGAATATTTAGCGACGGATTTGCCACGGAACAATGTTCATAAACCTTGTTAAAGTGTTGATAAAGTTGAGTATCCATTGGTGTACAACCCTGAAAATTTTGTGTTACTCCTAGATTTTTTTCCATGGTTTGCCCCTACACATATATGTGTTGATCTCACATTATGTTTATGGAAGGAGTTCATTTAAGATCATTTATATAATATCATATAGATAATGGATGCCCCAACAAACTTGATGAATCATTAGTATTTTGCTTAATACATATAAGGTATAATATATAGAACTGATATTTACATATAATGGTGTAACCATGAATGACATGATAAATATCCAAATATCTTGTAAATAAGATATGCCATCCAAGGGCATAGTACTTGTTTATCTTGAGTGTTGATTAGAGACACATTATGAGAACTCGTACGGGAGGGAACTGTGGAAAGTGCCTTCAAAGCCATGTGGTTAGTCAAAGATGTGGCTGCAACACTTATTTTCAAATGGTTGCTAAAGATGATGTTCAAAGTTGTGGCTGCAACACTTATTTTCAAATGGCTGCTAATCAATTTTCAAATGTGGCTTGTAAAGAATTCAACATATGAGCCATTTTTTCTTAAATGACATGTAGAGATTTTAGTATAAATAGGTTAGAAGATCATTGATGCAAACCACACCAAAAACATCAAAACACATCTCTCACATCCAATTTCTTCTCTTGTAAATACATAAGAGTTTTATAAACTCTTTGTATTTTTTATATTCTTCAAATATTTTGTAAACACCACAAAATATAGTGAATTGGTTCTCGGCTTTCTCCGCCCGTGGTTTTTCCAGATTTGGGTTTTCCACGTAAATCCTCGTGTCTCTATTTTATTTACTTCATTCGTATTTCGTTGTGATTATTACCGTTTGATAATTTTGATCCTATTCCGCATTGAGCTAATATTGTCTAAAGTCAATTCAGATCCGTCGTATTTTACAACAATTGGTATCAGAGCATCCGGGTTTTGATATTAGCTTGTCGGGATCATTTTATCAAGTAATTAATCATGTCTTCGGTGAAATACGATATTCCGCTGCTGGATCGGAATACCCGATTTCCGCTGTGGCAAGTAAAGATGATAGATATTCTCATTCAGATGGATCTCCACAAAGCACTGTTAGGAATGGAGAAAATGCCGGCAACTTGGTCGACTGAAGAAAAGGAAATGAAGGATTTGAAGTTGTAACGACCCGAATTTAATAATATAAATATGTAAAACAATGTGTGTATAATTTAAAGTTTTATGTATATTTTATGAGAAAGTATGTTTTTAAGGGTAAATTAGTCATTTTACCGTGAGAAGGGTAATTTGGTCATTTGACCATATACAAGAATTATTATAAAAGTATAATTCTAGCTTGGACTAAAAATGCAAGAATTTTAGCTTCATGTGGCCAAAGTTAATATTTGTGTCAAAAGTCCAAGGAATGAAAGTTCAGGGACTAAAACTGTAAATATGGAAAATATAAAAATGAGAAAATATATCATTAATTCTCATAAATTCAGAAAAATCTAGAGAGAACGAGAGAGAGAGCTAAGGATCGGTTCTTGAAGATATCAATGGGAATTGAAGATTTAAGTTTCCAATTCATAATTTCAAGCCAAAGAAGGTTAGTAATCTTGTTTTAGGGTTGTTTAACCCATTTTTCTTGAATGAGTTACTGTAGCTTCGAAAATTCAGTGGCTAGAGGAGGATTATCCTATGATTCCTAGCCTTAACTTGTGTCTTAATCACTACCTAAACCTAGTTTAACCATTGAAAGTGTTAAAGATCAAGAAATGAGAATTTTAGCTCAAGAACCCTAGAAATGGGTTTGTGAAATTGAAAGTGATTTTTATTGTTTTGTTAGGTTCTAATAATCACTTAAGATGTATAAATACATTCCTAAGTGATTGATTTCAAAAATTTGCATTTTTGGTGAAAATTGTCAAAAATAGGATTTTATGAGAATAAATCAAATTATGAGCTTGAAACTGATTGTAAATGATCTAATAAGCCTAAAGTGTCATAAAAGACATGAGAAATCAATTCCCTTCTTGGAAATTCATTAAAATGATTTTTTTTGAGTAAAAATGAGTTTTTGGGAATGATTTCAATCAAAAGTGATGAAATTGAAGAAACTATGGTTTAAATGTATAAAGGAGTTGTTATTTTAGTCCTAGAATGATTCTAAACCAATTAAGTCAAGTATTAAGAACATATCTTAAAAATCATCAAAGTATGTTGCTATTGTTGAAAATTTTGAATTTTGTTTAAAAGCCTTGGAAATCAATTTTATATGAACAAATTAATTCCAAGGGGTTTTAATGAGTTCCATATGTGGAAATTGTTGAAATAAGTCAGTAGAAATGATTAATATTGGACAATTTCGGTTTTGGACAACAAAATGCAAAAACGAAAATGTTTGGAAAATGATTTAAATCTATGATTTTTATGGTTAAAAACTTGAAGTAAATGAATGATTTTAGTCATGGAACAAACCTTAGTGATTAAGTCGTGAATTAAGGGCTTAAAATGAGGAAAATGGGAATTTATACCATAAAAATCACCATTTCTGGTTGCTGCAGACCCCGTAGGGTCGCGATCTGCACCCCTGTAGGGACGCGATCTCGCGCCAGAAGAAAAATGCAGTTTCGAAATTTGTCTTCTGCCAAGTCCAAATTGATTTTGAGTTTTGGTCTTATACTTGTCCGTTTGACCTCAAATTTTAAACATAGGTCTAATATGTTATCAAACTTCATGAAAAATTGTCGGAATCGAAATACGACCCTCCGAGGGTACTGTAGTAAAATACGTATAAAATACGGTTTAACTAAAGCTGGTCATTTTAAAGTTATATACTTATTATGATCCAAGATAGTATTATAAGGACTCTAATGAGTTGTAAAGTCAGTTAGCATGAATTTTAATGTATAACATGTTAATTATAGGTTCATGCCAAGTGATTATTTAATCACAAAAGAGTATAAATACAAGGAAAGTGTAGTCAATCATCTAGCAATACATGAGGTGAGTACATGCAGTATTTTTACCCATTCTGGGGTACATGGCAAGTAAGTATTTACAAGATTTCTTATAAAATCTTATATGTGAAATTATATGCAAGAGTTTTATTTCTAACTTGTTTGTGAAAGTTTCATGCTATAATTGAAGGTATGTTTTGGTCTATGAACCAATTATATGAAGGTATATATATTTTGAATACATGTTTGAAAGTATGGATATGCATATAGCCATAATATGTTTAAGAAGTATGTTTCGGTTACAAATTGTAAATGTTTTCTAGTATGAAAGGGCATATAGCCACAAAATGTTTGGAAAGTATGATTTGGCATTAAGCCTAAAATGTTATATAGACATGTTTTAAACATATGGTTTAGTTTATGTGAAATGAAAGTTATAAATTCGGCATCTAGCCATAAAGATAGAAAGTAATGAAGTTTGGCGTTTAGCCACAAGTTATATGTATGTAAGTAATGTTCAAGCAAGCAGAAAATGTTTTGTATGACTGGTAATTGTAGCAAGCAGCGTTAGTAAGGGAACTATGTTCCAACCTTCCCGGGTTAGGTAAGGGGTCTACTGGGGACAAGCCCCATCGCGAAGTAGATCGCCTCAGCACTTCTATGGTGAGGATTGATCCGTTCTTTCTAGCCATAGAGACTTGGGGTATCACTTATAGTGATTAAAGCCCTAAGTATAAAAATCCAGCAAGCTTATAAAACCAGTCAAAGAAAATAAGAACGAAGTTATTTTCGTAAAGCATGACATAAAATGATTTTTGAGAAGTAAAGAGTTATATTATATTGCTATTATAAAGTTTTGAAAAAAGATGGTATGCAAGGTATGATATGTAATGATTTTTGAAAAGAATAAAGAACTATGGTATGATAATGTTTTAAAACTTTGAAAGATATTTATGTCATAAGTTTTATATAAAGATTTGGAAAAGAAGTTAAAGGTTTGAGTCTAAAACTCATGTAACTCACGAGACATTATTGTCTTACGTATTCTATTTTTATGCCATGTATTCCAGGTTAAATGCTATGCTATAATTGGATGAAGTTTAGCTGGAGTGGAGCCCACATAGCTCCTATCTTGGACTCAAGGTTTAATCCTTCTTGCTTACTATGGTTAGATTTGGTATGGATTTGTAACACCCACTGTTTTTAAACATGTAAGTAATCGGTTTTTGTTAAACCGTATTTTCATATCCAAGTATTTATACGAAAAACCATAGTATTTGCAAACAGTAGAATTGGGGTGTCACAGAAGGCATCGTCGCAGATCCGTCTGCATCTATCCAACGACGTTCTCCAAGATGTACTGAAAGAGACATCTGCGGCGGCTCTCTGGCTAAAGCTCGAACAGCTACTAATGACGAAAAGCTTGCCAAACAAGCTACACCTGAAGCAACGACCCTTCAACCTCAAGATGGGCGAGGGAAGTTCTTTATCTGATCACCTCTCTACTTTTAAAGAGCTTGTAGGAAATCTGGAAAATATGGACGTCAAATATGAAGATGAAGATTTGGCGCTATTTTTATTATCATCACTCCCAGATTCCTATGATCACTTTCGTGATACCATTATCTATAGTCGAGACACTCTTGTCTTGAATGAGATAATGACCGCTCTTGATTCAAAAGAAAAGATAAAGCATATTATTAGTGGCAGCAGCAACGATTCAAAAGCCGAAGGTCTCAACATTAGAGGGAGACCCAACGAGAGAGGTAATTCTTCACAAAACCGATCTAGATCTAAGTCCAAAGGCAAGCGCAAATATTGTAATTATTTTCATAAAAAGGGACATCTGATCGATGAATGTTACAAGTTGAAAAATAAGGAGAAGGAGAAGGCAACCATGAATGGTAAACCAGCAGGTACTACCGTAGAAGCTAATGTAGCCGAAACCGGTTCCGATGGCGAGCTTCTATCTGTTTCAGACTTCGGTTTAATTAGCATGAGAGAGTGGGTTTTTGATTCAGCATGTACTTTTCATATGAGCTCCAACCGGAGTATTTTTCATATATATGAAAATGTTAACCAAGGACATGTCTTGATGGGCAACGATACTTCGTGTCGTATTATTGGACATGGTACAGTCAGGTTCCGCATATTCGATGGTGTTGTTCGAACAATTGAAGATGTGAAGCATGTCTCCGGTCTTAGGAGAAATTTACTATCCCTTGGTACTTTTGAGAAGAAAGGTTACGAGTTTGTCGGCAAACACGGGAAGGTCCATATTTTCAAAGACGGTTCGACTGTCATCCGAGGAGTTCGGAGATCCGCGAACCTTTACATTATGGACGGACAAGTTATTTCTGGCGAAGCCTCGGTTAGTTCTAAATCCCTCTCCAATGTTGATCATTCTTGCCTATGGCATCTCAGGCTCGGTCACATGTCATACCACGGTATGAGTGAACTAAGCCGAAGAGGGTTACTTGGGGAGCATAAATCAACTGAGCTTGAATTCTGTGAAGATTGTGTGTTCGGAAAGCAGAAGCGAGTAAGTTTTATCAGTGGCAAACATACGATGAAAGGACCACTCGACTACATACACTCGGATTTATGGGGACCAGGAAAGGTTACATCGAAAGGTGGAGCCTCTTATATGCTCACTATTATTGACGACTTCTCCAGGAAGGTATGGTCGTTCTTCTTAAAGACAAAGGGAGAAGTATTTTCAACCTTTAGGGATTGGAAAGTGTTAGTTGAAAAACAATATGGTTTTGAAGTAAAATACCTTCGCACCGATAACGGACTGGAATTCTGCTCAGAAGAATTCAACTCCTATTGCCGTAAAGAAGGGATTACACGTCACCGCACCGTAGTCCACACACCACAGCAGAACGACGTTACGGAAAGAATGAACCGCACCATCATGGAGAAGGTCTGATGCATGCTCTTTCACTCGAAGCTACCAAAGTCTTTTTGGTCCGAAGCAGCTTCTACCGCATGCTATATTATCAACCGCTCCCCCTCACGTACTATTGGAAAGAAGACTCCTTTTAAGTTATGGTCTGGTAAGCCTGCTGACTATACAAAATTAATACCGTTTGGATGTCCAGCATATGCACGGGTTGATAATGGCAAATTAGAACCAAGAGCCATTAAGTGCATTTTTATTGGATACAAGACAGGAGTGAAAGGGTTCCAATTATGGAGCCCAGAGCTTAGGAAGGTCATTACATCAAGAGATGTGACCTTTGATGAAAAAGCTATGCTCCATTCAACAACCAACGTTCAGACCAAAGAAGATGAAAAATTGGGAGAAAAAGACGAAGCACAATTGGAGGTGGAGCTATCTTTTAACTCTTCCACCGATATGACTCATGAGGTTCCTGCAGTGTCTCAACCTTCAAGCAGTGAACATACTACTCTCCATGAGACCACTGCAACTCCATCTCAACCTCCGAGCCCATCCATTGCAAGGGATAGACCATGCAGACAGATTGTACCTCCAAAGAGGTATGCTCAAGTAAATTTTGTCGCATATGCTCTTACCGTTGCAAGTGAAGTAGAATCTGTTTTGGAACCTATAAGCTACAACGAAGCCATAAATTCTAAAAACTCGAATGAGTGGATGGTTGCCATGCACAATGAGATGGAATCTCTTCAGAAAAATGGCACATGGGATCTTATTGTGGCTCCAAAGGGTAAGAAGACGGTTAAATGTAAATGGGTTTACAAGTTGAAGGAGGCTATTCATCCCGGTGACAAACCGAGGTACAAAGCTCGTTTAGTAGCCAAGGGCTACAGTCAAATCCCAGGTATTGATTATACCGACATTTTCTCTCCGGTTGTGAAACACACGTCAATACGTGTCTTATTAGGATTAGTTGCCTCTCGTGACTATGAGTTAGAGCAACTTGATGTTACTACAGCATTCTTAAATGGTGTGCTTGAGGAAGAGATATATATGCAACAACCTGAAGGTTTTGTAGCTCCTGGTAAGGAAAGCTACGTGTGCAAATTGAAGAAATCTATTTATGGCCTCAAGCAATCTCCGCGACAATGGTATAAAAGGTTTGACTCATTTATGACCAGTCACAAGCTGAAAAGGTGCACCTACGACAGCTGCGTTTACTACAAGAAGTGTGACTATGGCTCAATGGTCTATCTACTTTTATACGTGGATGACATGTTAATTGCAGCGAATAATATAAAGGAGATTCAAAAGATAAAAGACCAGTTGAATGCTGAGTTCGATATGAAGGACTTGGGTGCTGCCAAGAAAATTCTAGGAATGGAAATAGTGCGAGACCGCAGTGCAATAACTCTATACCTTTCTCAACAAAGCTACATTGAGAAGGTTCTGCACCGTTTCAATATGCATGATGCAAAAGAAGTCAGCACTCCTTTCGCAGCCCACTTCAAGCTATCATCCGCCTTAAGTCCTACCACCGAAGAAGATCTAGCATACATGGCAAAGGTACTATACTCCAGCGCTGTAGGATCTCTTATGTATGCTATGATTTGTACACGTCTAGATTTGTCATATGCGGTAAGCATGGTGAGCAGATACATGGCGAATCCAGGAAAAGAGCATTGGGCTGCTGTTAAATGGATTTTTCGGTACTTGCGAGGTACTTCCTCTTTATGTCTGTGGTTTGGCAAAACCGATAGTGGAGTACTTGGTTATGTGGATTCCGATTATGCAAAGGACTTGGATAAAAGACGATCGATTACAGGGTACGTGTTTACTTTGGGTGATTGCGCAATTAGCTGGAAAGCGCAGTTACAGTCCACCGTAGCGTTATCCACCACCGAAGTCGAATACATGGCTGTTACGGAAGCAGTGAAAGAAGCCCTCTGGTTGAAACGGTTGATAGGTGAGCTTTCAAACAAGTTATCCATTAAAACTGTTTTTTGTGACAATCAAAGTGCAATATTTCTGACAAAGGATCAACTGTTCCATGATCGAACGAAGCATATTGATGTTCGTTATCACTTCATCAGAGATGTTATTGCTAAAGGCGAAATTACGGTAAACAATAACAGCACCAATGATAATCCTGCTGATATGTTCACTAAAAGTCTTCCAATAGCCAAGTTCAAAACATGTTTGAATTTGGTGAGTGTTTCTGATCACATTTGAGCCTGATAGGCTCGTGGTGGAGGAAGCATTTCATTTTTCAGGATCAATTTTTTTTAATATGGTGATTCCAGTTTCTTATGGAGTTTTGAAGTTTGAAGAGTTGTTGGTTTTACCAAATGGGTATACAAGTTTTACTCACTTTGAAGTCAAGGTGGAGATTGTGGAAAGTGCCTTCAAAGCCATGTGGTTAGTCAAAGATGTGGCTGCAACACTTATTTTCAAATGACTACTAAAGATGATGTTCAAAGTTGTGGCTGCAACACTTATTTTCAAATGGCTGCTAATCAATTTTCAAATATGGCTTGTAAAGAATTCAACATATGAGCCATTTTTTCTTAAATGACATGTAGAAATTTTAGTATAAATAGGTTAGAAGATCATTGATGCAAACCACACCAAAAACATCAAAACACATCTCTCACATCCAATTTCTTCTCTTGTAAATACATAGGAGTTTTATAAACTCTTTGTATTTTTTATATTATTCAAATATTTTGTAAACACCACAAAATATAGTGAATTGGTTATCGGCTTCCTCCGCCCGTGGTTTTTCCCGATTTGGATTTTCCACGTAAATCCTCGTGTCTCTATTTTATTTACTTCATTCGTATTTCATTGTGATTATTACCGTTTGATAATTTTGATCCTATTCCGCATTGAGCTAATATTGTCTAAAGTCAATTCGGATCCGTCGTATTTTACAACAGGAACTAAGGATGGATCCAGAATTTACATTTTTTCTGGGTGGGCACAATAATAATTCTGATGGTTGAAAACTCGATAGTTTTTAGTAAACAAAACATAGGCCAAACCAACTTTTTGATCAAATTTGAAAATAATATGTATTGTTTTAGGTCTTTAACCTTTATATTAACAAAAATAAGGGAAGACAACAATAACATTTAGATGGGATGCATGAACACGATCAAATGCAACTAGAAAACGAGTTTTGAAGGGAAAGTATATCCCACATAGGTGGTAAAAGAAAAAAGGTAAATGTGTGCTTTTAAAAAGAATTTAGAGTGGGGTGTGTGGAAAAAAGGGAAGGTATGTATTTTATTACAATATGTATGTACAACTATAATTATAGGACATAAAGGCATCTTGTATTTTATATAATGTAAAATGAATAAACTATACATTATTTAACACATTACACATCCCATGTAGTCCAGGATTTATGCTACCAATGTTGGGTTATGATGATCTTAAGAATACAAAGCAACGGAATCATAAAAACCAAAACTTGATTATCACGACACACCCATATATATTGTTCTAGCCACAAAAGACAACACATAAAGAATATAAATAACGAAGCCACAAAAGACAACACATAAAGAATATAAAGAACGATGATTTAGCAAATGATAACTCCTTGCTATTTCTTTGTAACAAAAACAAAAAATTTACCATACCAGGAGTAGGGAGGTCGTGGGTATCAAAAAGCCAAAAGATATGGGAGGGAATGAGAGGGAAAACATGTACCACCTACTAATCAGTCCTTAAGGTTGATTTTCTAGTAATTATATTGATTTTTAATTAATTTATTCATCCTTACATCTAATGGATTAATACTAACCAATTTGAATTCAACATAGTTACACTTTGGCCCTCTTAGATTCTTTAGTTTCTAATTAACTCGCCATCAGGTGACATGTTAATAAAGTAGTCCCTCTAGTTTTTTATTTGACATTTTATGCTTAAATCATGTATTGCTTGTAACCTAAAAAGCCCTATTAATTATGGAAAGTCATTAACTTGTTGTGACCATAAACGTATTTATAACAATCACCCACTTGCACATGTTACAACAACTATATAGTCCTACATTCCTTAACCTAGCAAGGTGTACGTCATATGAGACTACAACTGTAATCATAACCTAGAGGTATGAATAGTCTTAAGTAAGTGATCGATTATTCATTTGTTCTATGATATCGATATGAATGTAAGACATGGAAGTATCAAGTATGCGAATCAAACATTCAAGATTATATTTTCCGATAGAGAATTGTGATGACTAACAACATATTACAATATTGATGAAATATCAACCTAGCTTGAGTACGATCGTAAATTTTGATGTCAGCACCAAATCATCGAGGGCCCCAAAGATATCGCTTCTCTTGTTATGACAGAAGGAACAAATAAATTTTAACTACATGGATCCTTCCTACTTATCATGTCATACATGAGCATACCTTGTATGGCTGCTACTTACGAACAACATTGTAGAACACCAAAGCACAATATACTGTAGGTCTTAGAATCCTATGCATCTCCGTTTGAAGAATATATGATATTATTATTTTAGAATTACTCGAGATAGTTCCTATTAAGTAATCTTTAAGTATTGCTTACTCCAATACTTAATCTCCATTAAGTACACATGAGCATTGGTCATATCTCCATGCTATCTCCATTTCAATTGACATCATACTAATACTCTATGACAGTCTTAAATCACTACTTACTTTCGGAAGTACGACCGATTGTAGAGGTTTTGAATTAATTAATATTTTGGAAGTTGGTTAAAACATGCAAAAGGAACACATTAATAAATTAGTGAAAACAGTCGCAATTCAACATATTATTAAGTCTCCATATAATGATCACTAAGTCATATAAAATCCACACTGTATAAATTCCAAAACAAATCAATCTGGATTAAATACACTCAAGCTAATTCACTTACTAATCTAATCTTTATAGACTTCGTATGTTAATCATTATCTGTTTGGTAAGAGCTCGGATCCTGGTTGCAAGTAGGAATTGTCTTTATTTGTTTGGAAGTCAACATCATTATAATCCTTTACACTAAGCTCTTACACATCACAATATATCAAGAACATTACTTGCATATTTCTTAAACATGTACGATCGTTATTGACTTCCATCTAGTGATTTTTGCCAAGATTGGCATAATGATAATTTGTCATGCTCAAGACATATGATACACCAGGTCTCATACATAGTATGATCGATTAGTCAAACAATGCATATGGAACTCGATTAATATTATCCAGAACCCTGGTGGAACTAGGATTCTGAGTTTTACTCGATCCTAAACCTTGATACAAAGACTTGAATTCCTTTTGGGAGTCTTGTATTTGTAAGTTCTGTCTACTTGTGTACCATGGATTATCCTTATGAGGTATTCAAGTATATATCTATAAATTTTGATGCTTCATATGTATATTGTCTTTCCTATGTGATTTGTAGCATAACAATTATTAACATTTTCATATTTATCGAGGTAGGGACATTTTTTTCACGAGAACTTTGCTATCTACGCATAATACTGGGTAGACTTCAATGCCCTTACTAGTTCTGACATATATATATATATATATATATATATATATATATATATATATATATATATATATATATATATATATATATATATGACTCATCTATATTTCTCAATCAGCCAAACTCTTCGACTTTTTCATCAAAAGAAAGATACCAACAGTGAGATGCTTGTCACAGCCCACAAACTGACTTTTTAAGCTAACATACTATATTTTGATACTTAGACTTAACAAAACCATTTGAATGTGCCATATACACATCTTTTTGTTAGTTTTTCATCAAGGAAAGTGGGGTTTACATCATTTTACCAAATTTCATAGTCATGAGATGTTGCTATGGTAAACAATATCCTAATATATTGCCATATATGGTAATTTTATTCTTGAAGACCCCATTCACACCCGATTGTTTTTAGGACATATGCGTGATCAACTAAGTTTGAGACTCGATTATCACACATGGATTTCATCTCACGCTCCACTACCTCCTTCTATTTAGAAGCTTCAGGGGCTATCATAACTTCATGTTAGCTGATAGGCTCACCATGATCTACTAGTGATTCATCACCATAAGTAATATGTAATCCATAAAACTTAGGTGCATGACGTACTCTACCAAATATTCAGACAGGAGGTGGAGCTATGTCAGATTCCTTAGCAACCATTTGCTAAGGTTCAACAAGTTTTTCAACCTTTGGCTAAATACTAGTCCCAACATCAGGTTCTTATCACTTGACCCTTGAAGTTCTTCAGGATCTATCCGACTCCCAATGTTTTTTTGAATACCAACATCCATATTTATCATTTATTTATGGCCTTTTTAATTTGAAGTATTGTATAAAAAGCATAAATTGAAAGTTATTGATAGAATGATTAATTGTATAATACTTATTTATGCAATGAAGTTACGCTTCTTTACAAAATCGAGCCCAATTATATTTATTAATCATCCATATTCATCAGTTATTTTTGGCCTTTTAATTTTAAGGTCAATGTTTTATAGAAAGAAAAAATTGAAAGTTCAATATTGTAATATATTTTGAGGTATATTTCTCCTGGTAGGATTTCTGTTATACCAAATATGAAATCGATTGTTACATACATTCGTTTGATGAATTCTTTATTTTACGGTAAAATCAATTCATTTTTCATAGTTTAATTATGTTTATCTCTATTATTTTTATTTTTATTTTATTTTATTTTATTTTTTATTTTTTTGAACGGCTATTATTTTTATTGTATGCTGATTTCATTTCCGTGTAATTGCCT
>CM042015.1:107252298-107277084 GCA_023525715.1 Cichorium intybus
ATCTTCAAATTCTACCCTAACTTGTTATATGGTATGACCCGAGTTGCACCTTGCGTGGGATTAGCAGCTTGGCTACCAAGTTTAACTATTCTTTATGAAAATTTTATTTTTCCTCGGGAAAATTTGCAGTTTTTCAGTTCGTTTGGGACTCTTGTAGAATACTTAAAAAATAGAGTTTTATTCATTCTAAATTTCAAAACAGCGTAACCGAAATAAATTGATTTGGGATGTTTGACAAAGCTTCAAAACCCGATCAACAAAGTTAGTAAAGCAATTTAAACCATGGATAGTGTGAATATCATCAAAGTCAAGATTGTTGACCAAAGTCCAACGGTATCTCCATCTTTTGGATAAAATGCTTGTTCGCACTGTCGGTTTTGTAGGCATGAGGGAGAGTATGTGTGAAAGAAGCTCTACATGTAAGCGGCTTACACCACCACGAAATAGGGCATTGCCGACGGCCAAACCGTCGCCAATCTGTCGATAATGGGTTTCATCGACGGTTTCCGACGGAAAAATTTTGTCGTTGAATTTATGTCGCTGATGTTTAGCGACAAATTTCCGACGGGTACGACAAAATTACAGACAGCTTTTTGCCATCAATAATTAGCAACGGATTACTGACGGATTACATTAGTAACGCATCACTGACGGCCAAAAGGGTAGTGGCATTAGTAACAAATTACCGACGGATTATATTTGTAACGGATTACCTACGGATTATATTTGTAACGGATTACCGACAAATTTTATTTGTAACGCATTACCGACGAAAATATATTTTGCAACATATTACCAACGAATTTTGTTTCTGTCCTTCAACCATCCGTAAATAGCATTTCAAAAATGATTAAAAATTCATAGATATGAGAATGTTTTCTATATCTAAAAACACACAATTTAAAACAATATTTATCAAATCCAAATTTTAAAACCAATAAATCCATAAATTTCAAATACACAGTCCACAAATTTCAAATACATAATCCACTATAAAAACATAATACTAAACAATTTCAAATTCCACAAACACAACTTTTAGGATGAACCGGGTGGTTTACTATTTTGGGTGAATTGCTTCAAAAGTTCAAGCATTTGTCCATGAGGACGGACTTCCATCTCCTTACGTAGCTTCATCTATCTTTCAATACGGGCTTGCATCTCCTCCCGTTCTTTCTCATTTCTTTCAATACGTGCTTGCATCTCCTCTCGTTCCTTTACTTCCCTTTCTAGGATACTCTGCAATTCATTTACCTAAAAAATTGTTCCAACAAACACATATAATTAGTATAAACTATAGACAGAAATAACAACGTTCTTACCATTTATACCAACAAAATAAAGACAATGTACTTATATACGTCTTTATCGACAATAAGAACATACTATATGTATTATACACAATAGTAACATGGTTTCTTTTTTATCCATAATAACAACATACTATACTATTTTTATCCACAATAAGAACATACTATATAGGCGATGTACCTACATATTTCATCCATAATAGCAACATACTTTCTTTTTTATCCATAAAATTATAATAAGTAAATTACAATAAGTAATCAATATACCTTCTTTTGAGATAAGACATAATCATGGGAGGACGAGTCACACTCGTAAAGTGTCCCCGACACAACATAGCTCGGATCTGATGATCCTACCCCATAAACTAGGCCCTTCTTTCTCCCGCCACTACTATGCTCCCATATTTTAGCATCACCCGATGGATGTTGAGTGGGGTCGGGGTCATACTTCTCACTCATCGCCTTCTCATATGTGTCCTACAATTTACCAAAAACAACATAATCGTTATCACTATAAACAGTTCAAAACATATAAATACATCAATATTATATATAAAAAAGAAAAAGATAACTTACAAATATGGTCCAAGACCTCTTATTAACCCAGTGTTTAGGTTGGCTCCCAATCGACTCTCCAGATGACAACCTTAACTTTGCACTTTTTTTCGAGATGAGTCTGCCTAAAAACATCGCCCCATGAAGGCTCATTCCCTTTCTCCTTTGTCTACAAAACAAAGCAATATAATTAATGTAATTTATGTTAAACTAAAAACACATTACTAAAATTTATAAAGAATATTTTCTTACTAGCTTTACACAGTGTTGTTATGTGGTGATTGATCCACCTGTATGTATAGAGATGGAACCATTAACATTATTGTTACGATTTCTCTTTCCGCTCTCAGACTTCTTTCTCCATGCATGCATCAGTGTCCCATTTCTGTGTAGTAAAAAAGAAACACATGTTGGTTATATGATAATATAAAAAGCCATCATTATAACAAAATAAACTATAATGTATTAGTTCATTTTACCGTGCACAAATCCTGCCATACATCAAAATTGATCCAAGAAAACGAAAAATCTCGCATCACCGAAAAGTCATAAGTCTTTAATTGGAAGTCATGCCCGGCGTTTTTAGCTGCTAATGCAGATGTGTTTCTAGCATTGCTAAGAATATCTCTATAATCACGGCTCAAGACGTTTTTGAAGCCATCGAAGATTCTATTTTCCTCCGACTCGTACCACTGATAAAGCCCCTATAACACGTAAAATGTAACGTTAAATATGCAAACTTAAAACAAAGAAAGGTTAATAATAATTAACTATTAATAAATTACACGAAAACACTCAAACATATTCTTCTGTACGTTTGTCGGGACCTGTTTCCATGTGATCCAAGGTCCCTCCAAAAACTGTGTCATTATACCCGTGATCTGACGATGCATTGATTCATCAAAAAACCTACACTATTAAATTAACCAAATAAGTATATTTATAACATCAATAATCAAATAAATTTAAATAATAAAAAAGTATACCCTCACCCAAGTCGTTTGATCCATACCCTCTGAGAGGGATGAACATGAGGTGTAGATACAACATTCGAGTCGCGCCTAGCAATATCTTCCCCAATATCCCCATCAGACTCATAGTCTTCATGGTCAAAGATGGTGTCTAATCCATGCACGTCATGTAATATTGTCGTGGTTCACGAATATATTACTATATAATTCCATTAGTCTATTTGAATATTGATGATTTTCATTGTCATAAGTATTATAACTTTCATTTAGCAAGCTTATTTTCATTAAGTCCAGATCTTAAACTATTGAGACTCAAAAATGACCATGACCCGTTCGAAATGTCCCATTTCTAGGCTAACTTTTAACAACTCTTTGCCTAACTTTGCGAGTTTGTATTTTCTTCATATAAACTCGTTTTAAGCTTATTCATTTTTATCTTATTTTATTTTCATGTCTGTCCATTACGATTTACCTTCTTACCCTTTTCACGTATCTTGCCTTTAAGATAGGGTTTTACGGATTCAAAGTTGACACCTTTTTAACACCCTTTCCATTTTTACCCTTGTTACAATTATTCCCGTTTTCCAACTTATTTCCATTTCTTTCTCACTTTCTAAACATCCAAATTTTGGGATGTTAAATAATAGGCCTTTTGCTTGAGATTTAAGGCTCTTTAGAGCTCTCTAGTATCTGTGATTGTTGTGGATTATTGAGGCAGCCAGATAGAGAATTTTTTTATGTAGCCAAGGCATAAGCTTCTAAATCTCTATGTGTAGAGCCCTTGACTTTTCTAGATCGGAAATTGCTTTGTGATCTGGTTTCTTTCCCACTTTCAGGACTAGATCAGCTGACATAGGGGCAATTTAGGGTCCAGAAAAAAAATCAAGCTTGAGCATTGCAATTTGAAACTTGAACTTATCGGCCTAACAGTTGTAGTTCCGACCATCGAAGGGGTCCGATTACAAAGTCCGAGTCATTAGTCGGAAAGAAGAAAGAGTGTCGGGTGTCAAATGTTTATGAGTTTTAGTCATAAATAAAAATTTATAAGATTGTTGTATTTTAGACTTGCCAAACATATAATATGTCGATTAATATTGTGAACTAATATCGAACCATTAGTAATCTCAAACGCAAACATATCGATAGTATTGCGAATTAAATGTCATATTGTCGCAAATAATAATTAATAATAATATTATTAGATTACCGAATTTCGTCCAAAAATCAAATAGACCATTCGTGGTCATATTTGATTATAAGAGAGGTAGAATTAGAATGTCTCATTGTCTGACAAATTAAAAGACAAAACAAAAAACTAACTTGAAGATCACATATTCGAAAGTTTCACGGAATGACTATTGTTCTATAAACACAAAGCGAATACTCAGAAACACGGAAGAATAAACTGATAAATCTATTGGCCTATTTCTTAAATTCCATTAAAGCATTTGAAGTCTAAAGACAAGGAAAGCCTTATAAACCCTTTAAATTTTATTTTACCTACCAATGTGGGACAAAGGGAAACTAGCCAACTTACTATCCTTTTATAATTTATAACATGGGTTTTTCATAGAAACATGGGACAAGGAGATTAGTTAATAGTTGGGATATTCTAATTAGTGTTAACCTATTACCTACTAGTTGAGTCAAGAAGTCTGATTTCCTTCTTTATGAGTTAACATATCCTTGGTTGAAAGCCACGAATGATTTTAGTTCCTATATCCAGATTATTAAATAGTCCTTATTCTGATTTGCCACATGTTACTTTTGGATACTCGAATTTGTGGTAGGTTATTCTTCGGCAAATATTTTTGGCATGTTACGAGATAAGAATATTTTTTAGCACAGGGATCTTAAATTCAACAATCATAGGTAGACTCTAAACTTGATCAGTTATGACTGAACAACTTTGTGGATTTGTATCTCACCATTCAACATCAAATATTCATAAGCCTTAATGCTTAGAATATCTTTGACTATAAAAATTTCACTGCCTAGAGTTAGAGATCACAATAGCTTTAGGATTCAGAGATATCTTAGCACCCGACCTCCTTGGACATTCAACATTTTATCGTTGCTTTTATACCTCATTATTTCCAAGAAATATGGGGAGATTTATAGCAATAAATGCTCTATAACGATGAATGATAGCTAGGTTGGAATATTCCCTTATATGTAATAACTTATTCCCTCCACTAGTATATAAAATGGACGAGTGATTATTTATTTTTTGCACCTCATTATGTAGACATTGGATATATAGAGACAGTGTTGGATGCGAATTCTCTTCCAAGCCTTTTTGTGTTCTTCATTGTATTATCTCTCTTATCTATAATTAGTGTTGTAAAAGTCGCGGAAATCGATCCAACTCAGGGCAAATCAGCTCAACTCGGTCAAACTTGGACCAACTTGGTCGAACTCGGGAACTTGGTCAAGCTTAGTCAAATGGTCAAAGTTGACTTAACAAGCAACAAAGTCAAGAATTTCAAGATTGATATGTTGGTTTTCTAACATTATAACCCTACAACTAATGTAAATGTATTGTATAAATGTATGATGTATGTTTTCCTCTTTCTTACTCTCACCTTCAAGATTTTCAATATTAAAATGTTTCTTATTTGAAATTAATAATGCTATGATATTTTTCATACATAAAATGTTCCAAAATTATTTGCTTTACAATTTATCCAAGTCGAGTACTTCACCCATGATATTTTTCATACATAAAATGTTCCACCTTCATGAGTTTTGCAACATTATCTATAATATATTATAATTTGAGTACTCACGTATATCTCGATTATCATCATTGTTATTATTATTTTGTATTTGCCAACCATTAATAGGATCCTACATATCTTGTTATGTGATGGGTTCTAAGTGTTTAACAATAATTTCATGATGTAACTACATCTCATTGACCACTAATGGAGTTATGAATCTTTAATGGTGGATTTGAAACCGTAGCTTCTTGAAGTTATCTATGGATCCAATGGAATTCAATTTCTATGGATGGATTAGACTTAGTAAAGTGTTTTAGATGTTAATTTAATGTTAATTTAGATGTTAATTTAATGGTTCTAAATCTAGTTCATTGTGATTGAATCCATATATTGAATTGAATGAGTGTTTTGGGTGTTCCAGTAGTGTTCTATGCTTTATATTATGATGAAACACAAATGTATTCATTCAATATATAAACTAATCATGTAATAAGGCTAGAAAGGCATTAGAAGTTGAATTGTATCACTCTTTATGCAAATCATGGGTGAAATTCTACTCGGCTAATTGGAATCATAGGACAATTCCACTCGACCCGGTGTCTATAATGAATTTTAAAGCTTATTTTGGTGTGTTTATCAGAGGTATTCCAATTGCTTTCCTAATGTCATATATGATAGTTTAAGAGGTCTATAAGTTTCATTAAGTGTATGCGAACCTAAATAGAGTAATTATGGATAATTACATATGTAATTTTACATAATTATACATTTATAGGTGTAACATCAACCCTTTACGTACCTTGATGAGCTTTCTATAGTTAGATGATACTTGGCGGTGCACCCAAATCATGGTTATACTTTGAAGAACTTATTAGATGTTAGTATATACTTGACGTGAGTTATTACAGAGAACACATGTCCTATAATATATTTATATTTGATTTCCCTTGCAAGTTATCTTATGATGTCAATACTTTATGTGAAATAATATATGCAATACATGTTAGGAATCGGACCGGGTACATGCAGCGGAAACACTATCACACACACAAACTCACAAAAATAAAGCAAGAAGAATACAAGGATTTTTACGTGGTTCGGATTCGGTGTCAATCCTACATCCACGGGCAACAACTAGATTTTATTTAACAATGAGATTACAAGTGATACACTCAATTATTATAGGTATTGAGTTGTGGTCCATTTTTTCCTTGAACATATGAAGGCTATTTATACATATGAGAAGGTAATGTGAATGTAGAGTTGTATTTCAACACATTCACCAACCTTTGAAAATTGTTTCACCAAACTTTGAAAAAACAACTTCAAAATGTTCACATTCACCTAACAATCTCCCACTTGAAGATTTTGAACATCTCTCATTAATCTCCTAACATAACAAGTCTTCCAAGCTTCCAGTTCCAAAGAACAAGCTAAGACTCAGCCAATTTCCTAGTTGCAGCCGCCCCTCATCATCAAGTACTAGAAGGGCCAGTTGAAGCTCCTACAAGCTCCAACTCAGTCGTGGTCAATACCGCCACCGACTCATCCCTTGTCTCAACCGGCTTGGACACTCCACCGGATCCAGAGATACACCGAGGACCACTAACACTCTCCAAACTTTGCAAACTTCCAACAGGAGAGAATTTTTCAGTCTTAGTCTTCAAAACCCAACGACTCTTTGTAACTGTACCCGGAACACACCCCGTGCTCCCACTGTCACAAAATCCCCTGAATGGTTTAGACTTTCCGACTCGTTCAGCTAACATCTCTTTGGCTCCAGACTTCATGTTTGCAAAATGAACTCTCTTAGCACTAGATTTAGCGAACCAGATTTTGTTATGCTTAACAGGGACGGTCATACTTCCCTCAGCAGGTACCTCAACCATATATAATGACCCACGCTTCATACCTTGAGCAATCACCGAATTTCCATTGACCACTCTCCATTTACCACCACCAAACCTTACTTCCAGTCCTTGTTTATCCAGCTGACCAACAGAAATCAATTTCTTCTTCAGCTCCGGAATCACCCTGACATTCTTCAGGTTCCATGTAGTTCCCAATGAAGTAACCAGATCAATATCTCTCATGACCGTTACTTGAAGCATCTCGTCATTTGCTAACCGTACCTTCCCAAAATCTCCTTCTTTTAGATTCACCATCGTTTCCCCGTTGTCCATGGTGTGAAACGAAGCCCCTGAATCCATGACCCAAGAGTCTACAGAACTTTCCATACTTAGTATCAGTGCATCATCCTCAGACACACCCTTAGCACCAGCAATGTTCAATTCTTTCTTTGGACATTGACTCTTAACATGTCCCACCTCCTGGCAGTTCCAGCACTTCACATTCTTCCAAGTTCTAGATGAACTTCTTCCCCGACTCCCACTGCTTCCACTATTCCTGTTATTCCCTTTACCTCTTCCGATATTTAATAACTCAGAAGAAGACGAGCCACCTTGATTCTTGCGTCTGGTATCCTCGCCTAGAACCAAATCTCGAACCCCTTCAAACGTCATACCACTGGTCCCCACTGAACTCGTAACATCAGTAACTGTTCCTGACCAGCTATCAAGTAGTGAAGCTAGTAGCAGTGAAGCTTGAGTCTCGTTATCAAATTTAATTCCCACAGATGACAATCTGGACATAATTGAATTTAGATTGTTAATGTGAACAGTAACTAAGCCTTCCTCATTCATCCTTGTAGTGAACAGCTCCCTCATCAAGAACACCTTGTTAGCCGCCGACGGTTTCTCATACATGTTCGTCAGAGCATCCATCATACCACGTGCTGTGGTTTCCTTCATGATGTTGAAAGCAACGCTCCTTTCCAACGACAATGTAATAACCGCCTTAGCTTTCTTGTCCTTTCAGTTCCACGCATCTTCAGCAGCTTTTTCCATTTTCTCCGGTTTGTCTCCAAGTACCACGTCTAAATCTTTCTGACATAGCAATGCTTCTAATTGCATTTTCCACCAGCTAAAGTCAGAACCATTGAACTTCTCGATTACAACCTTGTCTTCAGCCATTACGACAAACAAGAGACAAATATTTTATAGTACTTTTGTGTGACAAAAAAGTACCCTTCAAAGTACCGAGATACCTTTAATACGATTAATAGAAATTAGTTTCTGATGTGGAAGATCAGACAAAACTGCAACCACAGAGCATACTCTAATTTCTAAAACCGAGACCTCCTCCGAAACCCAAAGCTCTGATACCAGTTGTTAGGAATCGGACCGATTACACGCAGCGGAAACACTATCACACACACAAACTCACGAAAATAAAGCAAGAAGAATACAAGGATTTTTACGTGGTTCGGATTCGGTGTCAATCCTACATCCACGGGCAACACCTAGATTTTATTTAACAATGAGATTACAAGTGATACACTCAATTATTATAGGTATTGAGTTGTGGTCCATTTTTTCCTTGAACATATGAAGGCTATTTATACATATGAGAAGGTAATGTGAATGTAGAGTTGTATTTCAACACATTCACCAACCTTTGAAAATTGTTTCACCAAACTTTGAAAAAACAACTTCAAAATGTTCACATTCACCTAACAATACATGCTTCATTCATAAATATGAGTTTTTTAAAGAGTTTCAAAATAGGGACAATTGTCTATATTTTAAACGAGTTTTGATCATATGATCGTTAGCATCCACTTTAGGATAGCTTGAGACTTGGATATTTGATAAACGAGAGATGAATACCTAATCTGAGGGTTTTGTGATAGCATTCTAGAAGGCCTTGCATGTACAAGTAACTTGCAATCCCTTGTGTGGTCCTAGTGTGACACCCCATTTCTACTGTTTTCAAATACTATGGTTTTTCGTATAAATACATGAATACAAAAAAATACGGTTTGTCAAAAACCGAATATTTACATTTTTAAAACTGTGGGTGTTACAAATCCATACCAAATTTAACCATAGTAAGCAAGAAAAGGATTAAACCTTGAGTCCAAGATAGGAGCTAACTCAAGCTCCACTCCAGCTAAACTTCATCCCATTTATAGCAATTTATTTAAACCTGGAATACATGGCAAAACATAGAATACGTAAGACAAAAATGTCTCGTGAGTTACATGAGTTTTAGACTCAAACTTATAACTTCTTTTCCAACTTTTATAAAACTTATAAAATACTTCATCTTTCAAATTTTTATAATAATATCATACTATAGCTCATTCCTTTTCAAAATCATTACATATCATGCTTTTCAAAAATATCTTCTTTCAAAACTTTATAATAACAACATACCATAATTCTTTACTTCTCAAAAATCATTTTATGACATACTTTACAAAAATAACCTCTTTCTTACTTTCTTTGACTGGTTTTATAAGCTTGCTGGATTTTTATACTTAGGGCTTTAATCACTATAAGTGATACCCCAAGTCTCTATGGCTAGAAAGAACGGATCAATCTTCACCATAGAAGTGCTGAGGCGATCTACTTCGCGATGGGGCTTGTCCCCAGTAGACCCCTTACCTAACCCGGGTAGGTTGGAACATAGTTCCCTTACTAACGCTGCTTGCTACAATTACCAGTCATACAAAAACTTGCTGCTAGCTTGAACATTTTTTATAAACATATAACTTGTGGCTAAATGTCAAACTACATCATTCTATGTCTTTATGGCTAGATGCCAAATACATAACTTTCCAAACATATTGTGGCTATATGCCCTTTCATACTTGAAAACATATAAAGTTTGTAACCAAAACATACTTCTTAAACATTTTATGGTTATACGCCTATTCATACTTTCAACCATGTATAACTTGTATTAAACATATACTTTCACATATTTGGTTCGTAAACCAAAACATACTTTCACATAATTGGCTCATAGGCTAAAATATAACTTCAAATATAACATTATACTTTCACGATCGAGTTAGAGATTTTACTCTTGCATATAATTTCACATATATAAATTTTATAAGAAATCTTGAAAATACTTACTTGCCATGTACCCCAGAATGGGTAAAAATACTGCATGTACTCACCTCATGTATTGCTAGAAGATTGACTACACGTTCCTTGTATTTATACTCTTTTGTGATTAGATAATCACTTGGCAGGAACCTATAATTAACATGTTATAAATTAACATTCATACTAACTGATTATATAACTCATTAGAATCCTTATAATACTATCTTGGGTCATAACAAGTCTATAACTTTAAAATGACCAACTTTAGTTAAACCGTATTTTATACGTATTTTACTACAGTACCCTCGGAGGGTCGTATTTCGATTCCGACAATTTTTCATGAAGTTTCATAACATATTAGACCTACGTTTAAAATTTGGGGTCAAACGGACAAGTTTTGGACCAAAACTCAAAAACTAAAATCACTTGGCAGTGGGCTTGGAACTAAACTGCATTTTCATACTGCCGTGAGATCGCGACCCTACGGGGTCTGCAGCAACCAGAAATTGCCATTTTTATGGTATAAATTCCCATTTTCCTCATTTTAAGCCCTTAATTCACGACTTAATCACTAAGGTTTGTTCCATGACTAAAATCATTCATTTACTTCAAGTTTTTAACCATAAAAATCCTAGATTTAAATCATTTTCCAAACATTTTCGTTTTTTGCATTTTGTTGTCCAAAACCGAAATTGTCCAATATTAATCATTTCTACTGACTTATTTCAACAATTTCCACATATGGAACTCATTAAAACCCCTTGGAATTAATTTGTTCATATAAAATTGATTTCCAAGGCTTTTAAACAAAATTCAAAATTTTCAACAATAGCAACATACTTTGATGATTTTTAAGATATGTTCTTAATACTTGACTTAATTGGTTTAGAATCATTCTAGGACTAAAATAACAACTCCTTTATACATCTAAACCATAGTTTCTTCAATTTCATCACTTTTGATTGAAATCATTCCCAAAAACTCATTTTTACCCAAAAAAATCATTTTAATGAATTTCCAAGAAGGGAATTGATTTCTCATGTCTTTTATGACACTTTAGGCTTATTAGATCATTTACAATCAGTTTCAAGCTCATAATTTGATTTATTCTCATAAAATCCCGTTTTTGACAATTTTCACCAAAAATGCAAATTTTTGAAATCAATCACTTAGGAATGTATTTATACATCTTAAGTGATTATTAGAACCTAACAAAACAATAAAAATCAATTTCAATTTCACAAACCCATTTCTAGGGTTCTTAAGCTAAAATTCTCATTTCCATGGAATTAACCACAATTTATGGTTAAAAGTCCATTCCTTGTGTTGATTTAAGCTAGATGAGGTATATGAATTCGTTGTAGCAACTTCATATCAAATTTTCAGATTGTAGATTACCCACAAAACTGGAATAACTAAGCTTAGGGTTGATGATTTCTTACCTTGGAAGCTTGAAATTAAAAGTTCCAAGTTAAATCCTTGATTTCCTCGCTTCGATCCTTGCTTCTCTTCACGAACTCGTGCCCTCATTTCTTCCAGAGAGTTCCCAGAACTCTCTTCTATAATTATGGTCATTTATGAGATATTTTCTCATATATATATTTTTCCAACTTTGGCTTAATGACAAAACAGCCCCTGGACTTCAATTCTTCATATTTTTAACACTAGAACCCAACTCTTATTACACTAAGTTTTATTTCTTACATTTTTAGTCCAACTAGAATTATATTTTTATGATAATTCTTGTATATGGTCAAATGACCAAATTACCCTTCTCATGATAAAATGACTAATTTACCCTTACAAACATACTTTCTCATAAAATATACATAAAACTTTAAATTATACACACCTTGTTTTACATATTCATATTATAAAATTTGGGTCGTTACAACTACCTCCCCCTTAATGGGATTCCGTCCTCGGAATCATTGCACAATTACTAAATTAAGGAAATTACTTCCCCTTCCTTTTCAGATATTTTCCGCCAAAGTTGATTTCTAGTAGGTACTTTCTTTTTACCAACACATAATCATTTTCTTCATTATTTTATCTTTTAATCTTTTCTTCTTTGGTTGTTTTTGATTCTGTAATCAGCTCTTAGCGGTTTCTGCTTTCAATCCTTTATAGTGGATTAACATAATCTCTTTAAAACTTTATATCTTCTCAATTAACCAAATTATCATCTTGGTCATTTTATCTGTTTTCTCAACCTTTTAGTCGTTCATTCATGCTCCATACTCTTCATTCTAGTTACTTTCCTTTCTACCTCATTTCATTGACATACAATTTCTTAATAAACTTATTCATACTTCAATACTTGTTATCATAAATAGCAATCTACATTATAATTCTTCTCATATCTTTACTAAAACAAGTGAGATTATACTCACAATATTCTTTACTTGCAAAAATTTCAAATACCATTAAACATAATTATATATGTTTCATATATATATATTTTTTTTTTACAAATTCATAAGGACATCAAAATCTTTTCCTTGTATAAATTTTGTCCCTTAATGGACATTTTACTTAAGAAATATTTTCACCTTCATTTAATATTGCTTATTTATCTTCACCCGTCTTTTCTTCTTATTTCTTTACCCATTTGTTACTTCCTAGACAATCCACAGTTATTTCTTCTTTATAGAAGTTTTACAACATCTTATTTCTCTTACATTTGTTTTTAAAACTTTTAAACTTCAATTTATTCTTCTTTGTCTCTATTTCCCATTTCTGGCTCACTATTATTTATATAGGATGTATTTTCCTCCTGCTTGTTACACTTCACATTTTTACTTTTCTAATTGAGACAGAATCTGTCGAATCATCATATTGTTCACGAGAATCTACTTATCTCGTTCTAAATGTGTTGAAACGATATACCGCTTTTATTTTAACAATTAAACATCATTAAATTTCTTTCTATGTATAATATAATACATCATATTTAACCTTATAAACTTGTACCGTTTTACTGTTGATGTTGTTCTATTATTTCAGTCAACTTCCTTCTCTATTCACATTTTTAAGAAAAATCATTTTTTCACATACTTTTTACTCATTTCCTGTACATTATATATATTACCTTATCTAATATTTGTCTTGTATCATTCTTTATTTGTATTACTTTCATATTCACATATAATCAACCTAGATATTTCTTTCATCTTCTTTTATGAGATTTTGGTCTCATTACTCATTACTTATTCGTATAAACATGTCTTTCTCATTTCTTCAATTTTTGTACAATACTTTTATAAGTATACTTTTATTTCCTTTTTGGATACTCCACGTATCCTTTTCATATTAATACTTTATATTTTAGTATTTCTTTGCCAATTCTATTTCTCACATTAGTGCTTAGTTTAGCACATGATCTTCTGTTTACTCTTTCCTCACAGTATCTAAATTGTTTACCATGGTTGATTCAAAATTTATTTTTCTTCAATTCACTTATGGAATTTCATTCATGTTGCATAATATACACATATATATACCTAGTTCTCTTTTGGTTTAAGAACCCAACTAGGTACTTTTAACATTTTCGTCCCATGGCGAATTCTTGGCATAACCCTCAATCACCATTACCTCTCGTTACTCTTTACTTTTACATCTTTATCATTTCTATTATGTGTTATAAGGGCTACATGCCTAACACATTTGCTATTCTTTTGTTTAAACTTCACTGCTTTGCACTACATATTTCTTTACAACATTAAATATTTCATATACAACTTATTTCTTATGTATCTTTAGGTGATACACAATTGCCATTTATTTTCTCATCATCTTTCATTCTTTTGGTATATCGAGGCAGTATGCTCGATACCTATATTTTACTCTTTTGCTTCATACTTTATAGTATTCTGATTAGAATACTTGTTTCATAACCACTTTTGTACTTTATATAAGTTCTAAAACTTACTCATTCACCTATATTTACAAACACGTATAAACATATATACATTTCTTTGTATTTCATGGCTACTAGTCATGTACTGACCATTTCTCACAATCTTTGAATTCCTTTACCCATCATTTCTAGTCGGAAGTAATAACTTCCTGTCTGTTTACTATCATTCTTACATTATCTTTAATTCTTTGTTTATTACTTGTTTAGATATTTACTCTTTTTCTTTACTTCATATCATTTATGACCTTTAGTCATTTTGCTCACATGCTTTTGATTTTTCTTCCATTATCATACATCATTATACTCTTTCATTACTGGTATTACCTCTTTTATTTCATTCACTTGGTTGTGAAATTTATTTCCTCATAACCAATATTTTATCATCATTTTCTTTAAAATCTTTCATTATATTCTTCTGATTATCCTTATCAATTGTTTCATCTTTTATTTCTTGCCTAACATTTATTTAGGCATTCACCCTTTAATTCTCACTTCATGTTCATTTAATCTCATTACAATAATGCAATTTACTTTAAATATCATAATCTTTGACAATTTCTCATTCATCATTCTTTTCCCCCATTTGGGTATCTTACTTTACTTTTATTACTCATTATAACATTGCACTATCAATACACTTCACTTATAATTTCATTCTTCCTGTAAAAGTCTTACAACTTTTATATAGGTAATCAATACCCATAATTCCTTTTTAAATTGCTCTTATACATACTTCTACTCGCCTTGATAGGTATACACTTCAATGTCTTTCAATCTGTCTAAAAATATTAATTATCACATTATTTCTTTTACTTTACCATACTAAGTGGTATATATCCACTACATTAACTTTTAATACTTACAACTTTACTGGTTGTTATTACATAGGCATATAATTCCTATGCTTTACTTACTACTCTCTTCAAAAATCTTACCTACCAGAATACCATAATTCCTTTGTGATTCCACCGGTCTCAATACATATCCTGTGATTATGATAATACGGGCCCATATTACCATAACCACCTATACATATTGATTCTGTTGTTACCACAAGGTTTCATAGGACACTGGTTCCTTTAATATATAGCACCATTATAAATACATGGTGTTCAATACTAGAAATCTTACTACTTTATAACATAGCCTTAAATAAATTTAGACAGTTATGGAAAATATTATATAATTTTCCTAACGGTCAAATCTTTGCTCACTTTAAACGTTAGCTTAACACTTCTTAGTGTTATATATCTACATATTTCACATAATGCATAATGTCTTAATCACTTACGACATCATACAACATACTTTCATAAACTAACATTTTTATAGCATGAGTTTAAGCCTAGGAGTGGAACAAGCCAATCCTAATTCGCTTAAACTATGGCTCTGATACCAACTTGTGACACCCCATTTCTACTGTTTTCAAATACTATGGTTTTTCGTATAAATACATGAATACAAAAAAATACGGTTTGTCAAAAACCAAATATTTACATTTTTAAAACTGTGGGTGTTACAAATCCATACCAAATTTAACCATAGTAAGCAAGAAAAGGATTAAACCTTGAGTCCAAGATAGGAGCTAACTCAAGCTCCACTCCAGCTAAACTTCATCCCATTTATAGCAATTTATTTAAACCTGGAATACATGGCAAAACATAGAATACGTAAGACAAAAATGTCTCGTGAGTTACATGAGTTTTAGACTCAAACTTATAACTTCTTTTCCAACTTTTATAAAACTTATAAAATACTTCATCTTTCAAATTTTTATAATAATATCATACTATAGCTCATTCCTTTTCAAAATCATTACATATCATGCTTTTCAAAAATATCTTCTTTCAAAACTTTATAATAACAACATACCATAATTCTTTACTTCTCAAAAATCATTTTATGACATACTTTACAAAAATAACCTCTTTCTTACTTTCTTTGACTGGTTTTATAAGCTTGCTGGATTTTTATACTTAGGGCTTTAATCACTATAAGTGATACCCCAAGTCTCTATGGCTAGAAAGAACGGATCAATCTTCACCATAGAAGTGCTGAGGCGATCTACTTCGCGATGGGGCTTGTCCCCAGTAGACCCCTTACCTAACCCGGGTAGGTTGGAACATAGTTCCCTTACTAACGCTGCTTGCTACAATTACCAGTCATACAAAAACTTGCTGCTAGCTTGAACATTTTTTATAAACATATAACTTGTGGCTAAATGTCAAACTACATCATTCTATGTCTTTATGGCTAGATGCCAAATACATAACTTTCCAAACATATTGTGGCTATATGCCCTTTCATACTTGAAAACATATAAAGTTTGTAACCAAAACATACTTCTTAAACATTTTATGGTTATACGCCTATTCATACTTTCAACCATGTATAACTTGTATTAAACATATACTTTCACATATTTGGTTCGTAAACCAAAACATACTTTCACATAATTGGCTCATAGGCTAAAATATAACTTCAAATATAACATTATACTTTCACGATCGAGTTAGAGATTTTACTCTTGCATATAATTTCACATATATAAATTTTATAAGAAATCTTGAAAATACTTACTTGCCATGTACCCCAGAATGGGTAAAAATACTGCATGTACTCACCTCATGTATTTTGGGTCATAACAAGTCTATAACTTGGGTCATAACAAGTCTATAACTTTAAAATGACCAACTTTAGTTAAACCGTATTTTATACGTATTTTACTACAGTACCCTCGGAGGGTCATATTTCGATTCCGACAATTTTTCATGAAGTTTCATAACATATTAGACCTACGTTTAAAATTTGGGGTCAAACGGACAAGTTTTGGACCAAAACTCAAAAACTAAAATCACTTGGCAGTGGGCTTGGAACTAAACTGCATTTTCATACTGCCGTGAGATCGCGACCCTACGGGGGTGTAGATCGTGACCCTACGGGGTCTGCAGCAACCAGAAATTGCCATTTTTATGGTATAAATTCCCATTTTCCTCATTTTAAGCCCTTAATTCACGACTTAATCACTAAGGTTTGTTCCATGACTAAAATCATTCATTTACTTCAAGTTTTTAACCATAAAAATCATAGATTTAAATCATTTTCCAAACATTTTCGTTTTTGCATTTTGTTGTCCAAAACCGAAATTGTCCAATATTAATCATTTCTACTGACTTATTTCAACAATTTCCACATATGGAACTCATTAAAACCCCTTGGAATTAATTTGTTCATATAAAATTGATTTCCAAGGCTTTTAAACAAAATTCAAATTTTTCAACAATAGCAACATACTTTGATGATTTTTAAGATATGTTCTTAATACTTGACTTAATTGGTTTAGAATCATTCTAGGACTAAAATAACAACTCCTTTATACATCTAAACCATAGTTTCTTCAATTTCATCACTTTTGATTGAAATCATTCCCAAAAACTCATTTTTACCCAAAAAAATCATTTTAATGAATTTCCAAGAAGGGAATTGATTTCTCATGTCTTTTATGACACTTTAGGCTTATTAGATCATTTACAATCAGTTTCAAGCTCATAATTTGATTTATTCTCATAAAATCCCGTTTTTGACAATTTTCACCAAAAATGCAAATTTTTGAAATCAATCACTTAGGAATGTATTTATACATCTTAAGTGATTATTAGAACCTAACAAAACAATAAAAATCAATTTCAATTTCACAAACCCATTTCTAGGGTTCTTGAGCTAAAATTCTCATTTCCATGGAATTAACCACAATTTATGGTTAAAAGTCCATTCCTTGTGTTGATTTAAGCTAGATGAGGTATATGAATTCGTTGTAGCAACTTCATATCAAATTTTTAGATTGTAGATTACCCACAAAACTGGAATAACTAAGCTTAGGGTTGATGATTTCTTACCTTGGAAGCTTGAAATTAAAAGTTCCAAGTTAAATCCTTGATATCCTCGCTTCGATCCTTGCTTCTCTTCACGAACTCGTGCCCTCATTTCTTCCAGAGAGTTCCCAGAACTCTCTTCTATAATTATGGTCATTTATGAGATATTTTCTCATATATATATTTTTCCAACTTTGGCTTAATGACAAAACAGCCCCCGGACTTCAATTCTTCATATTTTTAACACTAGAACCCAACTCTTATTACACTAAGTTTTATTTCTTACATTTTTAGTCCAACTAGAATTATATTTTTATGATAATTCTTGTATATGGTCAAATGACCAAATTACCCTTATCATGATAAAATGACTAATTTACCCTTACAAACATACTTTCTCATAAAATATACATAAAACTTTAAATTATACACACCTTGTTTTACATATTCATATTATAAAATTTGGGTCGTTACACCTAGGGTGATAGCTCCCTAACACCTAGTTGCATAGGCCTATGAAGTGTGGCGTTTCACATAGGGAAAAGGGCATACGAAGTATCTGGTGTGCTATCACACAGCCCCGATGTTTAGCCATCACCGGTGAGATTGGACTACGAGATTGAATTTGGTTTGAGATTTATAAGAATATGCATTACATATTTTTTTGTGAGTTTGATGATGTTTTAGAAATGCTTATAATTAAATGCTTCTTTCCTAACTATTCTGATGATCAACCTTTTGATGGTTTGAAACATTTTTGGGGGTTGAACTTGACAATACTCATTAGGCTTCCCAAATATAACTTATTAATTTGACGTATGTTCATATTAGAAGTCCTAGTTGAATATTGAATATAGATTAGCTTTTGGATGTTTAGAAGACATTGTATTTAAAATTTTGATGTATGTAGATTGTTTGTTTAAACTATTTTTCTTAAGTGATTGTCACACTCTCTTATTCCTTGACACATTAGACATTGTAATGTTAATGACTTGTCTATTTGGGACCGTTAATCGCAAAAAATGTATTCTAGAAAGACTATTGTTTTCCAAAACTCTTTTTGAGAATCTTAAATGATTATTTCAAATAACCATACAAGGGGTGTTACGTTAACTTTCATATTTAGCAATACCATTTATCCCTTGATATTCTAATTATTTATTTGACTCCAATATCACTTTCTAGTTAACATTTCCCAGTCCGATTGGTTACAATCAACCTTGAATGTTAACATTTAGTTAAATAGATTGTATTAATTCCCAATGTTGAACAGTCAACTACCAATCTAAAAAGCTTTTTACTTTAATTCCGACATATCTTTTAATTATGTTTTAATGCAATTAATTCAAACTCACTAAATTTCGAATTCAATAAATTATTAGTATTTATTTTAATTTAAATTAAATTTATTAGATTAAATTGTCACTGAAGGGTTAAAACTTCTAACCCAAATTGTGAGTGTTATAAAGATATTCATAAGGAATAAAATGGATTAAACACACATATTATATTCAATGGTCTCTTGGTTAAGTGGTTAGGCGAGGGACAATAATAACATTTGAAAAACGTAGATCAGGTAACAAGGATGATTCAATATGAGAAATAAACAACTGATTATCGTTACCAACTTGAAGCTTGTCGTTGCCGGTTTATTCCTCTGAAATATGTAATTTGCTAATATTGGCAGAGTCATGATCTGTAGCTCCAGTATCACAGTACCATGAAGCATCCATGACAGTAGAAGGGCTGTTGCAACTCACATTGTTGGCTTGTCAGGTTTGAGCACGAGGATTGGGACGTTTAGAAGGGCAATCAGTTTGATTAGCCCTTTGCCAACAATCAATAGCTTCATGACTAGGTTGTCCACAAATTTGGCTTTGCAAACAACACATCGTGGATCATTGTTGTTCCGTGAGGGAGAGGAGGTGTATCTATGAGGTTGAAGTCGGGGGAGAACGATTAAAAGATCGGACAACAATGTGTGTAGATGGTACCTGGTTGGTTGGGGAGGGGAAGGATATGAGCAGCTTGTTGACCAGTCTCATGTTCCAAGCAAGCCTCTTCTTGAAGGAGTAAGCTAACCAACTCATCAACAAAAGACACCTCTAAATTCATCATGAATGTAGAAATGAAGACGTTATAGGAAGAATCCAATCTATTTAGAATGCTACTTATAAGATCATCTTCACTTAGACAATGAAGAATATCAGCAACTGAGTCAGCAATGGAGCGTTTAAGCTCAACACATTCCAACATAGGTAAAGCCCATTTACACAGAGTTTGGAGTCGGGTCTTTCAGCCATCTTACGGGCTCGACTTCAGCCATGGTAAAACAAAGTGATCACGTTTCTTCCATAAACTCAGGATTAGGATTAGGATTGGGATTAGGATTAGGATTATGGTTAGGGTTACGGTTACGGTTACGGTGGGGAAGCACAGTTATAGCACCAATTGTGTTATCAAGAATTGGAGGGAGGAACTTAGCAGGAGGTTGTGGTGACAGTATGAATGATTTAAGATCGAAGGTCTCGTTTGCTTAAATAAATGTGGTACACCATAGAGAGTAATTGTCACGATCCAATTTGGTGTTAATTGTAGGAATTTGAAAATTGATGTTGGAATTGGCCACGGTGGCAATAATAAGAAGGTGTGGATTTGTGGGAGCAGCCATGAAGACGATGTGGAAAAAAAATCAAGGCAGTGATTGATGCAGGGTACAAGTTTTTTTGCATGGTTTGATGATGTCGTCACTAGTAGAAATAAAAGTGTGATGTCATCGTCATCAAAGTTGCCGAAGTGATCCGATAGTGTCCGAATTGGACGAAATTCGCAGGGTTGATGTAAAACGGGCCGATATTCAAGACTCATGGGTTTATGAGGTCGGCCGCTTTTCGGCCATTCGGGATTGTTTAGGCCCTTAAAACGACAATTTTCTGTTTTATTTAATTTTAGATACTTTATTTTAGTAATTGATTTAGATAATTGATTGTGAATCCTATCCTAATCATTTCGAATTTTCCTGGGTTTAAGAAAAGAGGCTTATCCTCTCCTCCTGTAAGTATGTCGTTTTTTCCTATGTTTTGGATGATTACGTTTTTTAGAATAAAGAAAACCGTTTTCAGAGTTATTATTATTTTTTTTTTTGTGTTTTTGTGATTGTAAAAAGTCATTCAATACCATCGGACATCACTGATAACATAAAGACATTGTGAGCTCTGAAATATTTTTGTCTGTTTTTCAATGAGTTACAAAGACTATATATGTACGAAGGACTTTATCAGAAAGCAACAAAAAAACTCCACTATTTAAGGCAATAACCACTACTCATCAATTACAACATTCCACTAAATCAAATACATAATATATTTGAGACTTTATTAAAAGATATATATTAATTTATTAGTCATTTAGCTTAAACTTTAATTGGATAATAAAGTATATAAATACTAAAGCATCTTCAATCGCGTTGACAAAACATTGATATATGTTGATGATATTGAATTCAAATGATAGACACGATACTTATTATGTATTTAAACATATTAATATATGTGGATCGTCCTTTGATTTTGAAAACTTTGTACAAAAATTAAAAATATAGGCTTCTAAATAGTTTTTTATATATTTTTATATTACGATAACATTTGACACTTAATAAACCGTATAAATTATAGGGGTGGCAATTGGGTCGGGTTCGGGTTGGCGGGTTAGAAATTGCAACCCGAACACGACTCATATAAATATTCGGGTTGACGGGTCGCTGGTTGGCAGGTAACCCAGACACAACCCGCGTAACCTGTTTAATTATATGGGTTAGCGGGTTGGCGGGTCAGTTTCAGGTTGGTGGGTCATTTTTAGCTTCATTTTTTATTTTTATTGAAAAATAAAAAATATTAATATATATATATATATATATATATATATATATATATTTATATATATATATATATATATATATATATATATATATATATATATATATATATATATATATATATATATATATATATATATATATATATATAGGGATATGTTCAAATAAGAACCACTAAAAGATTGAGAACTAAAAGAACCAATCCAAGCCACACATTATTTTGATCTAATGGTTATGGGTTTGATAGTCTACAACGCGTTCACACTTGTTAAATTCCATATATATATATATATATATATATATATATATATATATATATATATATATATATATATATATATATATATATATATATATATATATATATATATATATATATATATATATATATATATATATATATATATATATATATATATATATGGAATTTAACAAGTGTGAACGCGTTGTAGACTATCAAACCCATAACCATTAGATCAAAATAATGTGAACGCGTTCACACTTGTTAAATTATATATATATATATATATACGGGTTGGCGAGTCAACCCGCAAACCCAACCATTGACCCGAACACGACACGCATAATAAACGGGTTGGCGGGTTGACGGGTCAAAAATCTCAACCCAAGCTCGTTTATTTTTGTGTCGGGTTCGTGTCGTGTCGCGGGTCGTGTCGAGAATTGCTACCCCTTATAAATTATAAGCGACGAATTAAAAACTAAAAAAATTGTGCTAATTAGCAACGAAATAAAGACGGATAACCAGTGGCGGACCTAGGGGTGCCAGGGGTACCCGTGCCCCCCCCCCCCCCCCTGAAATTTTCCCCGTAGAGTAAAAAAAAATTTATATAGGTGTCTCTCGTCTAAAAAGAAGGTGCTCCTCAATGCCCCGGTTTATTTTCTGGGTCCGCCACTGCGGATAATGACGGATTATGATGGAACCTCAACAAAATGAAAGTTTGAGCTCTCTCACGACGTGGGCTCTGTACGATCACACTTCCTGAAAGGCTGAAATCCTCAGGGCTGGCTCTGAATATATATGCAAGACGTCTAGATTTTAAACGATTAGGATTTCTCTTTAATTCCTTGATTATCGATTACAAAATCTTTTTAATAGTCACCATTTTATTGGAATGTAAATAATTGGAATTAAAATACGCACCGTTAACCGTGTCGTGCCCGCGCTGTCACGAAACACCCCCTTTGCCGTCTGCCACCACCTAGTCGATCGCCGTCTATCGCCTCCCTTGCCGTAAGCATTTTTCTTCTGTTATCGTGTGTTGTGCATTGGATCCGTTAAGCATTATTTAAGTGTCTAATTTTATGCATCTGATTATTCGTAGTCAATGTTGACTGCCTTGATTGTAGTCAATGTTGGATTTATTTATTGTTAGTGTATCAATATACATTCGTGCTTCCTTGTTCCTTCTTGGAATACATTATTACGATATTTTGGGTTTCGTATCGTATGAGTGTTTACTTTAAAGCAATTTAACTTATAACACTTATTTTTAACTTAAACAATTCCATCTTCTTGTTAAGTTTGCTAAATATAGTTTCAAATCCACGTATGCCTATTTTTAGTTCAATAATGTTGTTCATCTTTGGAGGTGAGTTTGGTGTGCATTATTGAACCCTAATTTAAGTTTACCTAGGAGTTTTTTTTTTTGAAACGACGATTTACTTTCACACTTTTTTTTATCCCTTGAAACCGATATGGATATTTGCCTACTTTTATGGAAAAGGTTCGTAAGTACCAACTACCAAAGAACATTGATACATCCATTTGGATAGTTTGATATATTGGGTCTTGAGAAGATTTTGAAATTTGTGTGTAATTCTTCAGGAAATGAAGAGGACTGCGAAATGAGTTACATGGGTAGGAATGTAAATAGACTTAGCCATTTGCCTGAGGAGGTTGTTTCATATATACTTTCTTTAATGCCTACAAAATTTGTTGGTGTGAGTTTGGGCTCACTTTCTGTGATGGAAGATTTGTCATCTCTGGTGGAGGCAAGTGTTTCTCTTACTTATGTAAGATTCAAATTTTTTTCTCTCCTCCATGCATTTTCATTAAGAGTATGCCATGTTCAACTTTTAGTTTGTTATTTATTAGTAAATCATTCATAACTAGTTTCCCCTTTTGTTAAAGGTCCGAGGGAATTTACTTCTGCCCAAATTAATTTCCCAATTTGAAGCGCTTGGAGTTGAAGTGTTTTCATTCCCGATGGTTGCTAGCTATTCAATTTCTTGAAACCTCTTCCACGTTGGAGCATTTTGTTGAGTGTGAAGGCTAACGTCAAAGTCCACTATAATGGCTATTCTTTTGAATAATGAATGGACGGTGGTGGTTGGTCAGACAAATTGTTGGTGGAGCTTATTGTCAATAATTAATTGGTGGATATTGAATTCGTGCACCAATATCCAACTATAAATAGGTCCTTTGGCAATTCAGAAAAATTATCCCCACAAGCTCAAAACAAAGAGTAGATAACAAGCCTTTTGAGCAGATAAATTCCAAAGAAAATATTGTGAGATATTTTGTGCAGAGCCTAAATTTGGCAGCCAAAATTAGAGTGATACAATATTGTGAGTGGTCAGATT
>CM042015.1:107277107-107348053 GCA_023525715.1 Cichorium intybus
CAACTTCTTTCTAAACCCTATATACGTGCATCTCCTCCTATTTCTTTCACCACGATCTGCTGCTCCGCAATCACTTCTATATCATCCTCCACATCTAGATCCATTTCATCCGTCGGAGTTCTCTTCGCCATATGTTTATCGCACCATTCTTCAAACTTTCGTGATTTCTTGGTGATTTCCCTTCGAGTTTCCTCACACTTCGCTTTCATCTGCATCTCCTCTGATTGATAGTGAATTATGGCATCAATTGCATCTGCGAAAGTGTTGATGGCGGTTTTGGCACATTCTTCTGGAAGCTTCTCGAGTTGATCTTGCCAGGTACTAACAATGACAGAATCTTAGGGTTTTGAGGCTTTCGTGCTCGTCTGTGAACTTTTCATCGTTAGATATGAGGTTTAGTTTTAGCGAATTAATGTCAACTTGCAATAGATTGGACTCTCAATTTTCTAGATTTCTATTCATCTGTCTACTTCCCTTTAATCATACTTATACCGTGTGTCTATGTGTGTTTGAATGGATCTAGGTAAATTTCTTTGTGCCTTTATGTGTGTATTTATGTAGTTCCGAGTATGTGTGTATTTGTTTATGTGTCTGTATATGGATCATGGGCTAGGAGGCTCTCTAAATGTATTCTTAGCTTTACGAAGAACCCCGCGAGTAAATAACTTTACAACGCGCACAATTAACAGCACGGTACAACCTAATGTATTTTATAAATTGGGACCAAAACTGCAAAAATAGCTAATCATGCGATTTTGGTCCTTGTAAATTAATTTGTAGTGAGGTTAGCTCTTAGCGGAGAGGTATATACTTCAAATGCCTTTACCAACCCCCTTTTAAAAGAATAATCGTTTTTTTGGTTTCCCTTTTTATGTGTTGGCTTTATATATTTGTATATTGTAAAATTAATCGGTCACTTTTCTGAATGTTCAGGGTAGGTTTATGGCCATCTTGATAGTGACCGCTTCCTTCAGTATATACAGAGACATACACATACCGTGTATAAAAGAAGCTTTGCAGCCCTAAACTGTAATTTACTCCTCTTCTGTTTCTCTATACTCAGAATTTATTTAAGTTAAAACGCCAATATGGTTTTGTCTTAAATCAATGTTACTGAGGTACTATTTCTAGGATATTGGAATATTGATTCTAATTTTGTTGTTCAAATTCAATCAAGTCATGTTGTGAGCAAAGTTTAAGCATTTATGATGCCTAAACAGAAGACTTATAAAACTAATGAAGAGCTTTAATTAATTAATTAATTTCAATGGTGAATACGATTTGAGCCCATCTCATTGACAGCCAGAGGTTTTGGTGGCATTTTTATACAAAATGTTACTATTGTCTAAAGTTCTTGGGTGATTTGGATGAAAACTAATTGATTTACCACATGTAATGACATCGTAATGTTTAGGTCAATGAAAATGTATTAATATGTGCTGGATAGTATGTTTTGTCTTATTTTAATATTAAAAATAATTTATAATTGACACAAGAGTTTGGTCGAACAGATTAATCATTTTATATGTTGTCCTATATTGGTTTTGCCGTAAAGTTTATTGTGTATGCTTTTAAATTTGTTTCAAAAACATAAGAATTAGTCAATTGTCTGTTACTTTTTCCAATACTATTGATTCCAAAATTAAATTACAATTAAATGTCAATCATATTATATAAGCTTTAGGCTCTTAAAATGGCTGCATTTCCAAAAAAAAAAAGTTCCACATTATGGCTGCATTTCCGAATAACACTACAAAATGTGATGTTATTTGTTTTTTCAAAATGGCATATGAATTGTGAATATCAAATGATGTTATATTTTTTTATACTTTTTTACTAAGTTGATAAATTGCTAACATAATGCATTCCAAATTTGGAATGGGTGGCATTGGGCTAGCTGCATAACTCCCTTCAAGTTAAATGTTTAGTTTATTTGGAAAACATATAATATCCTTTTTTTGTAAAGAAGAAAAAAAATACAACACATGTTGTTTCATTTTCCTGCTCAAAACAAAAACATCCTTAAATCAATTAACGAGATAGGTTATGGTAATCAGAACAAAATCCCCAATATTTGCCCCTTCCTTTATTCACTTATTGATGTCGTCTAGCCGTTCTAAAAAAAATATTGATGTCGTCTTATCTTTTCTTTGTAGTTGAATATCTTACCATGCCGTTTGCAAAAATTTAATGGTATGGGAGGTGCATCGATGGCCTGTGGACACTGGGGGTTTAATCGAAGTTATGGGTATGTTCATGTATGTCGATTTCTGATGGGCTTCTTCTCCAATGATGGTGGTTTTACAATCTAGGGTTTCCTCATGCTATTTTAAAATTTACCAAATGTTCAATCGGTGATGCTTGACCATTTACAAAATCAATCACGTAAAGTCCCCAAATTTCCCTGTTTTTGTGTCTTAATGGATTAGAAAGAAGATATGCATGATAACAACAATGTTGGTTTTTGTGTTGAAGAATGCTTAGATATGTGTCTATTTTAGAAACTACATCTAATGTATGTGAAAAAGGGATGAAGAGTCGGGTTCAAATATAGAACCAACAGAGTTTATGTACCAAAAAGATGAAGAAGTCCAGAGCCTTACTAAATATTACATGTTTGATCCAATAAGCATTGTTGTTGTCATGTTAATTTATAATATTGATGGTCACAGTTTTCTTGAGTTGCCGATTCCTAGAAATGTAGCATTTATTGGAGAAATTGGGCTTGGTGGTGAGCTTCACATGGTACCAAAAATGGAGAAAAGGATAGCCAAAATAAAGCTATTAACTTGCCTACTTCGATCATCAAACTATTACATTTTCAAATAGAGAGTAGAAAAAAGGGTCAATTATAAGATATGTAAATATATTTGTACATTTTTTATGAGTTGTGTAACTTTTGTCTAAAATGTTTTTTCTATTATATAACTTTTATAGTCATCCGTGTAACACACGAGTTTGTAACCTAGTATATATATATATATATATATATATATATATATATATATATATATATATATATATATATATATATATATATATATATATATATATATATATATATGTCTGTGTGTGTGTGTCATCTTTTACGCTACCCGCGGTACCCCTCCTAACCCACACGGCATTTTTCGCGAACCCATGATAACTTCGCCCATCCTAATTTCTAGAGATCAATCAACTCATGCGACTTACACAAAAACTCCATGCAGCATATGAGATTTTACTTTCTCATAATTTCATGGTTTTATTGCAACTTTAGTCAAGCCTTCTAAGAATAACTAGCTGAAGAAACTAGCCAATAAACGTAATAGCAACCGTTGTATTTTGGAAAAGGTTCACAAAGAGAATTATTTCAAAACATGGAACATGTCCGTCAAGAAAACAAATATCTTTGAATATGCAATCACTCATGGTAGGTAACTAATTTAACATTTTTTTATAACTAGTTGTAGAATGCTCCGTGCCTTGTTGCGAAAAATTTATTTAGATACAATTGACGAGACATAATTCAATTGAATTTGAAAAAAATAAAAAATTGTGTGAAAATTTTTATTTTTGTAAAAAACTAATTCGTAAAAAATAAAAGTTTAAAAGAATATAAAAGAAGTTATATTTTTTTAAAAAAAAGGTTGTTACATTTTCAAAAACATAAAGAAAGTTGTAAAAGATTGGTAAAGCTTTATAGAAAATATATAGATGAATTTGTTAAAAAAAGTTCTAAAAATCGAAAAAAAAAATCCTAAAACAACCTTAAAGAAAAGAAAAATGTAAAAAAATGTATTTTGTAATAATATTTTTTTAAAGACCAAATAATAAAAAATTTTGTAATAAATATAAAACAAATTTAAAAAATAATAATAATTTTCTAAAGAAAAAAAAAAGGTTTAAGAAATATAAATAACAATATTGTAAAATAGAAAAAAATCATAAATAAATACATGAAAATAGAGCTATAAAAATGTAATTGTGTAAAAACAAAGTCATACAACATTTGGTCTGTTCTTCGCTCCAGAAACTCGACCTAGATGTCTCTATTTATAGTTGAAAATTCGAGTTAATCGCGGCGCGCAAGGGCAAAATCCGTATCGCGCCCTTATCTATATCCCCGTTTCTCACACTTTGAATTTCAAGTCTTCATCTGATCCTTGACTTTCCGCGATGCGCGTGCTTCTCTGTTCGCGGCGCGCGTGTCTTTTCGACTGAAAGTGGTCTTTATCGAACACTTCTTCATTTTGTACGTCTTTAGCCCCTGTTTGTATCTTTTTTCACACACAAGCACTAGACACGAAAAGTGAGTAATAACATAGTTTATACGATATAAGTTCACTCAGAATAGGGCTCAACGATGACTAAAATACTTGATATTACTAGGCGTCGTCATATATATATATATATATATATATATATATATATATATATATATATATATATATATATATATATATATATATATATATATATATATATATATATATATATGTATATATGTATATATATATATATATATATATGTATATATATATATGTATATATATATATATATATATATATATATATATATATATATATATATATATATGTATATATATATATATATATATATATATATATATATATATATATGTATATATATATATGTATATATATATATATATATATATATATATATATATATATACATATATATATATATATATATATATATATATATATATATATATATATATATATATATATATATATATATATACTAGACTAAAGTTGTAAACAATAATGTTGTAAAAATAAATTCGTAAAGTTAGAGTTTTTTAATTTAAAATTTTGAGAAAATTATTTATAGGAAAAAGATTTAAAATTATATATATATATATATATATATATATATATATATATATATATATATATATATATATATATATATATGTATGTATGTATGTATGTATGTATGTATGTATGTATGTATGTATGTATGTATGTATGTATGTATTAAAATTTGAAAAAAGGTTACAGAAAATATCTAAAAAGAATAGGACTAAATTCGTAAAAATAAATAAAATTGAAAAGACTATAATCTATAATAAGATTAAGTTGGTGAGCAAATTCTTAAAAAAAAAATAAAAAAAATTTAAAGCTTGAGTCAAAACTCTAGAAAACATAACTGGGGGACTTGGATTTAGATATGGGCACAAATTTCGTAAAATAAGTGGAAATTTGCGTATTCCTTATGTACACGTTCCTGCCCTACTTTTAGTAGATGTATAGAGATAGATCGAACCCTAAAAAAAGAGTAGCCTGAAAGCGGCAACGCGGAATAGAAAAGCACGGACGAGCCCTAATTCTGTGAGAAAGAAAACTCAGTCCTTCAAAGAAAAACCAAAATGATCCTAAGTTAAAACTTGAGTGAAAGCTGTAAAAAAATACTTAGGAACCAAATGTGTACATTAATCTAAAATTTAGGCCTAAAATGTAAAGATAGAAAGTTGGGTTACATAGATCTGGATATGGGTATTTTGGGTGGTTAAACCCGATGTGGATTGTTTAGCCCATGTTAGAAATACAATCCAGGTACTAAATATGTAGGAAGCAAGGTTCAAAACCCTACCTATGTGGTGTTATACCGTTCAACTATAATGTCTTTTGGTTAAAGCTTTGGCAAATATTAAATATATAGTGTTCATCATGTCTCATCATTTGTTGCAAATTATAAGGCTGTAGGGTGTGGAGGGACGCAGCCCCCACGTACTGCCACCTCAGCAGGGAAAACACGGCAAACACCCCTCCCTCCCGCGTTCTACGACAACCGCGTCTCGAGGACGGCATCTGCATAACGCTCCAGAACGGTCATTTGACCCTTGAATTCAAAATTGTATCCGTTGGGGAATAAAAATAAAAAAACCTTTTTTTTCTATAAAAACTATATATACATCTCATTTTTACACACACAAATCATATATTTTATATCTCATATTTACACACACAAACAAACATCTTTTACATCCAAGAATGGAAAACGATCCCAACACCCTGCCGTCAAACTCAAACCCGTTTCATGTCGTCGATATAACGTAAATTATTCGCCGAATTGCACTTTTACGAGCTTGCTTACGGGTTTGTCTCCACCCCAATACACGTATCCATACCCGCCAACACCTTACCAATACCCACCTTTTCCACAACCGTCACAACCGTTTCCATCGCCACCGCACGTGCAATCACCACCGATTCCATCACCACCGCCACAAGCATCCCCCGACGAGGTCGTCATGGAAACACAACCACCGCCCGCGTCTTCATCATAAAAGAAGAAGAATAATAGTTCGCGAAACAAAACATGGAACGCCCAATAAGCAAAGGTTCCGTGGACGCAAGACGACGAAGTTCAATTGGTGAAATCGTGGCTCGCTATTTCCACCACTTCCCAAAAATGAAATAGCCAAAGCTCCCAAGGGTTGTGGGAGCGTATTTTAGCCCATTATCACGAAGCGATGGGCCGTAGAGCGTACCGTAACAACGACCGGATCACCAAAAAATTGCGGAAACTCCGCCAAGAATGTACCAAGTTCAACGGAATATTCAACAACTTGGTCAACATTCGCCAAAGCGGCGAAAACAGGTTCCAAATTTTCAACACAGCGATGGAACAATACGCTCGACTACTTGGAAAACAGTTTGCGAATCTGAAAGCTTGGGAGACGATGCCAAACGGTCCAAAATAGCTACTAACTCCCGATTCCATCGGCTCGAGCTTGGGATCCAAACGTGCGAGGGTCTCGGAATCCAACGACGACGCTTCCGGCACTCGAAACCCGATCGACCTCGATGACGACGTTTCACCGCAAAACGTGATGCCTCTGCCTACCCGCCCGATCAGTCGCAACCGAGTGAAACGAGCCACCTTCGGCTCGTCTTCCAAAGACCAAGTCGTCGAGAAGGTCGATGCTCTCGTTGAACAATTCAACCGCTACAGCGAAATTCAAGAAACGCGGTTGGATTTTCAAGTTATGAGCAAAAACGGGGACTGAAGAAGACCTCGCGGCAATCCAAGCGATGAACGAAAGAATTCGCAAAAAATATTTAAATAAGTAATTATTTTTTATTTAGAAAATGTTCAATTTTTTAATGTTTTTTTTTAATTTAATGTAATGTCTTTTTATTTTCATTTTAATATTATGGTTTTTAATTAATATAATGTTTTCTTAATTTAATAAAATGTTTGATTTTAATTATAAAAAACGTAAAATAAAAAGATGACGTGGAAAATAAAATGGATGTCATGCTGTCTTGTATTTCCTGGGGTGTGTCATGGAGTTGTCATGGTGACGTATCGCTGACGTGGCGACTGTCATGGGATTGTCATGGTATTTTGCACACCCTATAACTTAAGGAATATATAATGTTCGGTTGTCCATGTGGAAATGTAGACCATGTAAATGATGTATACAATATGGCATATAACACATGAATGTTCGTGCAACAACTTTTGAGTATTTAGTTGGTTTATAAAAGAAAAATGTAATTGGAAAACACCAATTTGAATAATTTAAGTTATTGGATGCGAAATTAATGGAAATATAATGTGATTTGGTTATATTCTTATTTCAAATATTTTCTTACCAAGAAATTTTATTTTGAAAACCTACCCAATTATAGCTTTATATTTTATATTGTTTTTTATCTATACATTGTATTTTGAAAAATCTTCCTTGGTGTTGATGGAGAATATTTTGTATCGATGGTTACATAGGCTTATCATATGATATGCTAAATTATACCATTGTAAATCAGTTCCATTTATTTATACATAAAAAGTTGTTGACTTTGGTCAATTGTAGGCGATAGGAGATTATCATCACAACGTTTGCATCATCCATTTGTTTGCCAAGTTAATAATGAAATATACATTACATTTATTGTCCCTTTAGGAGTATATTAAAATATCATACAAACGGATTTTTTGGTCTTTATTTTTTGGCAAAATGACATTGTAGCTCATTTAATTTTCGATTTTTAGTTTAAAAAGTCTTTCAAGTTATTTTCTTACTTTCTAGGGGTATAAATTTTTTTAAAATGGGCTAGAACATCCTTGACCTTTGTTAAAATCAACTGTCATATCAACATACATGTCATTGAATATTATCTAATAAGCTGCCACGTCATATCAGAATACTAATTAGAAATATGTTTCGGTTACTTGACTTACTTCACTCCACCGTCGAATACGCCGTCCCCAATCACGACCCCTTCACAACCTTCATCAACCCGTTTATGTGTTCGTACCCTTCGTAACCTTCCTCAACCCGTTTATGTCTTTCAAGGCTCAATAGAGATGTCTAGAGATCATGTATCAACTGGGACTCCTTGGTGGTGTTGCCAATGGTCGGCGAATAGGCGGTGGGTCAGGACATAGTTTTCAAACGGGGGTAATACAAGGTTAAGGGTTTCCGAATTCAGCGGTTTCCAAATTTCTATTACCTGCTTTCGAGGGCACTACATCATCCATTCGGTGAGTTTTGTGTATACGCTTCAATTTGTTTTAAACTGATGATTTCAATTTGTGTTCTCCGACAAAAGGTCGAACCCGTTCTCCGACAAGAGATCGAACGCTTTCCAGATTTCTATTACCTGCGCCATGGAAACGAATTTGTTTTCAACTGATGATTTCAATTTGCGTTGCCACTGTCGAGGTTGAAGGATTCGTGATGCTGATTGAACTTCGATTGCTTCAAGAAGTTGCAAAAATTCCTCATATTTACCTTCCCCCCGCCCCAATTTGCACGAGGTGCCTGGCGCTAGTAAAGATCGATGGCCATGGATCACTTTCAAAATCAATTTCTCCTTTCAGAATCTTGTAATTTGGTACAAATTTTTATTCGTTTCTCCGTCCCTGTAATTTGGTACAAATTAATCGAATGACCTCCTAATTCGGTTGTATATTGTTATACATCATATGTCAGGTACACGTCACATGCCACATCAGATTGCATATGTCATTCAATCTGGACACGAACATTTAAAGAGATCATAAAGAACAGCAGTACCAACACTTGCGATACATGTGGTACGAGATGCGTGATTAGTTTTGAATCAATGTGATTAGCAAATAAACGATATTTTATCTATATATACAAATAGAACATGGCATTGTGCAAACATGAGCTATTTGGGACAATAAACGTTAGAGAATAAAGAAGAAGAAAATACCTTTATCAAATCACTCAACACGGATTATCTATACAACTCCCAAAAAAAAAAAAAAAAAAAAAAAAAATTACGTTTACCTAAAGGTAACGAATGTAGCATTATTCTCAAAACCAGGTTGTGGTGGCTTCAGTGGCAGCATGAGCTGCATATTCGGTGTTGATAGTTGCGCATTATACGTCTGATTCTTCCTCAAGATCCGTAATACATTGGAGGAAAATATAGCCACGTAGATGGCGGCACCAAAGCTGAGGCTAGAGGTTACCCTGCTGGCGGTCAATGCATCCTCCGTTCTCCTATTTTGTTCCTGCTTCTTTTTGCGGTGTCTACGCCATGCCGTCTGTATGTAACAGGCTGCCCATGTCCTCCACTGCTGTGAGTAGAATCTGAAAATTGAACACAAATTAACCCAACCCAACCTATTATTTATTATTCCGGTCAGAGAGATAAGTAAGTAAACATTGTTCATGGAAACTTACCTGAAAGTATGCCGGAGATGTCTGCTCTGGAGACGCCTAAACTGGGCGGCCACAAACATTAAATCATCAGCCACTAAAGAAAAAGCTTCCAGATCTGTAACTGCTTTCACGGTTCTAGTTGAGAATGGAAGTGCTGGAGTTGCAGGATCCAAAGCCCATGTCAGAAGTTCTTCTCCACAAAAGTCACCAGCCCTGAGGCAAGTAGAGTTGAAAAAGCCAATTTTTCCACCATTAGTTGTATAGCTGTCTACAACGCCACGTGTGATGAAGAACATTTCAGGTACTGGATCTCCCTCACGGACTATGTAGCTATTCTCTGTGTAAAGAACGGGTTTCAGGCGGTCACACATTGCATCCATTAAATGTTCATCCATTGCTTCAAACATAGGTACCTGCGGTAAAAAGTATTAATTTTAATATATTAATTAGTCACCATGTATTCTGTGGAAACTTGTAAAGACAACAAGATGTAGGTGTGTGACACACTCTCATTAGGGAAGGCAAGCAAAGATGACGCTTTATGTCCCTCCTTAAATCTCGAGGAAGGCCTTTGACAAAGGAATCTAACTCGACGCCCTTTGTTATCTTCCATTTGTAATGTTTGTGTTTCCTAACTCGATCTCGTAAATATTCAGGGAGGGAAATATGTGACATGAGATCCTCTGCTTCTAGCCTTTTTTCCTTCATCTCCTCCACTCTAAGAGTCAGGTTTGAGAAAGACTGCAAATATTTCTGTAACAGTTGAACCAACCACTATATAATTAGCCCAAGAATCATATAAAGTGGAAACCTATTTTGGTGATTAGAATATATATACAAACCTGCATGTTGCCAATAAGCAAAGCGAAAAGAACCAACCCGATGATGCCAATGAAGTCTGCAAATAGAATCTCTCCATAGAAAGTGCTTGCTTTAAGACCTTGGCCAAGAGAACTAGATTTATAAAAATAAAAATAAAACAAACAAACATGTTATCTCATTTAGATGTCTCTTCAAGAACATGGATGATGACGTGGCAGCCGAGTGAAGTGATTACTAACCTTAGACTCTGCAAGCCCCACCATGAACAATACAAGAATTTCTGAGGGAAGTCTCTTGTTTCCAACACGCGAGTTTGAAGAGCATCAAGGAATATGCCAAAATCAAAGTTTGTTGAATCTTTAATTTCATTTCGCTCAAGAAGTGGGCATGAAGTGTTCAAAAACCCAAAATCTCCCACACGACCTTCCCCACAATATAAATATTTGGAGTAACAATTATTCCTTTGACATGCAATATTCCAGCATCTCATTTCACTTTCTATTGCAAACAAGTACCAAAGAGCTCCAACTACCTGTTTACAAACAATTTTAATTTCTTATCTTGAAGCATATATATATATATATATATATATATATATATATATATATATATATATATATATATATATATGTTTTTCTGTAAAATGGTTAGGCATATACGAAATAGTACTTACATGGCTAGCTAGCACATAGAGGAAAAAATTAAAAGCCCCTCCAGCCCATGCTTTTTCGGTGAGGAATCCAGAAATTTTAGTCACCTTCTTATAGAACAAAGAAATCCGAATAACTCGAGGAACGTATTGACAGAAGATAATGAGCTTCAAAAGTTTCTCAGTCAGAAATGGGGCAGGAGCATCTAAGTTAGGGATGATTACCAAAACTACCAACTGCACACACAATCGAGTAGTGTACATATGTTTAAATCCTTTCAATTCATCTTATTTGTTGTCTTAATATCAATAGAAACAAGACATACCTGTGGAAGGGGAAGGGCTGCTAGCACATCAATGATGAAGTAGGATGTTATGTAACGTCTTGCAACATAATTAGGTTCATCTCTAAATATTCTCTTTCCAAGTATGTGATTATATCGAGGAACATGTGCAGTTCGAAATTGAATAATGATGTGAACTGTGAATAAAATGTCAGCAAAAGAACGGAGAACACATACAATGATCTTTAAGTTGTGGTCCACATCAAGGCATTTTTGTTTGCCATCAACAATAGGAATATAGAAAAACAAAGGATCCAATGATAGTGCTATCACAGAGCATAGTAAAAACATTTTGTTCCATTGCAAAATAAATTGCCCCTCTGGATCGAAAAACTTCATTCAAGAGCTTCCTGTTTATAAAACTTAGAGGTAATGAAGAAGTTGATATGTTTTCAAGAAACGCCAATTTCCCTCAAAATCTCTTAACAAATAAACACATAACAGTTATAGACAAAAGAAAATAACATCGAATCAAAAGAGAGGACCAGATATAAATTAAACTTGGAGACAGAGATAGAGAGTGATTGTGATGGTTGAACGGTAACTAGGAAGCTTCCTGTAAAGTAAATGGAAGCGTCGTCCTCCTCTTTTCATCTTTGCCTGAATCCAAAATTTGACTCTGTTTGTTTAATTACGCGGACAATTGGTTTTGCTAAAAAATGATCGAATAATTTCTTGGAAGCGTCCTATTCAATTCTGCTTGTTCAACTACGCGGCAATATTGTATTTTTAACTTCTTTTTTCTTAAAGAAAATATTCGTTTTAGGAAGGAGTAAATTGCATGGATCGTCCCTCTAGTTTGGGGATAATTTGTTGATATCCTTGGTATTTTTAAAAATTGAGAATTTTGTCTATATTTTATAAGTTTTTATAATTATGTTTATAACCTTGTAAAATTTCAAATGACATGTATATCATGATAAAACCTAGAATCTCACATCTATATACTCAAATATTTAATTTATTTATAATTAATCTTTTTAAAAATAAAAAAAACGTTATTTAAGTTGATTTTTTATATTAATATTGGTTTGCTTTATGCCGGATTTTGGATTTGGGACTCTCATTCTGTTCAATCAATCAAGAGCAGGATTTTGGCTTTGATACCTGCTTCAGATCGATAGCAGCTCTAAACATGGGAGTTCAATATGTTAACGATCGGCATATTGGAAGTAACTATCAATTGATTGTAGATTTTGGTTGATGAAATGATTGTTGACTGTGGACGATGACAACTTCATGTCGAAATTTGAATTTGGGACCCAAACTTTGTTCAATCGGTTGATATTTTGGCTACATCCAGATTTTATCGATATCTTTGAGATTTTTTAGAGAATGGTAATGTTATAAGTTAATTAGCTTTTTAACAATAAAAATCAATTTAAAGATATTTTTCAATGTTTAAAAGACAAACTATTATAAATTTAAGTATTTGGGTATATATGTAAGTTTATAGGTTTTGTAAGGATATACATGTAATTCGATGTTTCACAATGATATATGTATAATTATGAAAGTCTACAAGGATATAGAAAAAATTCACCCTATTTTGTTTTATTTGGACGGTTTTCATAATTTGGTTTTGTTTCGATTTTGGTCTAACAAAATTACAATAATGGATCTTGTGGTTTGTCGAAAATTGTCACTTTAGTCCAAAAAGTTTTGGACTAACACCCATAGTCCGAAATATGTTTTTTATTGCGGGTTTGGTCCAAAATTTGTAGAAAAACTTAAAATGATGAATTTACCCTTATTATGTTATTTTTTATTTTTTATTTTTTTAAATATTTCAATGGTTAAAAAAATAATCCATCATCCTTCTAATCCACTATCAACCCCTACCCAACCCTCTTTATCCTCTTCGCCATCTCTCTCTCTAACCCTCATATGTCGAAAGTCATATTCCACCCATAAATGATAGGAATGGAAGCTGTTGGTATTCATGAGATGAAGAGGTGTAATAAAGTCCAAACAGATCCCAAACCTTTAGTACAAAACCATTGATTCTAACACAAGTTGTGTGAATCCTCCATCACCCTCATTTCAAGAGCTAGGGCTTATACAATAGTACGTTAAGAGAAAATATGGCTTCCGTAAAAACGCTTGGCCCTGGTGGGAGAGCAATAGCAGTTGGATCAACTTTGATTTCTAGTACCCTAATCCCTAAATGTGCACCTATCTCTTATGACTTGCTTTACCTTTCTTAAAATATATTTCTTTTTATTTCTTCTTCATTTATCGAGTTTGGAATGCCCGTTTTCCCAGGTATGAGTTTAAAGTTGATAAATTTAATGGTTCTTTCATATATTTACAATGTCACCGATCTTTTATTTTTTTGATTTTATACTATTTTATAAGAGTTTACATGGTTACAATTACAAGCTGTCAAATACAACTATGACGTCACTGGACCAAATGTGCGATAAACTATTTTTAACTTTAAAATTTGGTTAAGTTATATTATGTTAATGAAATTAGACTCTCTTGGGCTTCTAACCTAGCCCTTAAACGAGTTTTCTACGATTTAGATGATTTTTGCAAAAGTTTCATAAAGCTCCAATCTTTACTACGCATTATGCTCTCTTATAGTCTTTGCAACCTTTGATGTCATAAAGCTTGAAGCTTTTGCATCAAGGTCCTTATTACATTAAGTTTTTACTAAAATTACTAAGTTATGATATAAGACTTGGGAGTAAGGGTCGTGTACACTTTGGTCTTGCACATAACCCACACATCCCACATTGCTAGTATTACCTTTTTCTTCTTTATTCATGTACGAACATATACCCTTAAGGTCCTCATTACATTAAGTTTTTACTAAAATTACCAAGTTATGATATAAGACTTGGGAGTAAGGGTTGTGTACACTTTGGTCTTGCATATAACCCACATATCCCATATTGCTAGTATTACCTTTTTCTTCTTTATTCATGTACGAACATATACCCCTAAGGTCATACTTATGCACATGTTTATTAACTCCTTATAACATTTCTTTTTATGATAAATTCTCCATTTTGTTCAGTTTTGGGGTTGCGAGAACTCAGGAGAGTAAGTACATGCAAGTATTATTGTATTTTGACCCATGTCCAATGTTTTGGGCATAACCATTGAACCAAAACTCCAAAAGAGAAGTTTTAGGTGTCACTGGAAACAAGTTTCTAGATTATTGATTTTAGGTTTAAGTTGTACCTTCAACAACATCTCTAATCATCTCATTCGGTCAACATCTCCAACAAAATTGTTTCCATAAATTAAGAACTCAAGAATGTTTGTATGTGTTCCAAAATCAAGAACTTAACATCGAAAGGTTTTTCAAGGATTTCTTATTAAATATGAGTTACATAGCATTAAATCTTTGTCACACCCTCAAACCGTATTGGCGGAATAGTTCAAGGGTGGATGACTTCATGAACAATATCATAACAAGGTTGAATAATAGTGATTCCAAGTAAATACAACCATCATTAAATAATTGCAAATGTTACATCGTTTAAGAGTTGCGTGTTTCAAATACAATTACAAATGATTCCAAAAATAAACAAAAACGACGTCGTAACGTCTCTTCGATTCGCGCTGAGGTTTACCTTATCAATTTCCTGAGAATACAAGTAGTCGAAAAAGTGTCAACAATTAAGTTGGTGAGTTCATAAGATTTTTGCGTAAGAAACGTCCTTTGTTTGTAAGCGATAGTGTTGAAAGCCAAGAAAATCCAATATTTTCTCATAAAAATGTCCAAGTCTTTAAATCCCAAAGACTAAAATGTAATGTGTAAACTGTAGTGTAACTTTCTTTGAAATGTGTGTTTCCACGTAAACAATTTATAAAAATATTAAGTTGATTATTTTTCCCATGTGAGATACCCTATAACCATACTGTGACTACTTGGCCTGTTGCGACGTTCTTCAGGCGTCGGAATGTTAGACATTTGGACACCTCAGACCTGCCGGTCAAGCTGTAGCTAGCAGCTCAGGTGCGAGGTTGTCAAACCCGTATAGATCTATACTCAAATATCGCGCTCTCTTACTGAGACTCTGGTTATAAAAGTTCAGGACTTATAGTAGGTACTTATAAAAGTACTGTGAAGATTCATCTCACAAAAATGTATGTATTCCAATCAACTTGTTTACGTACGATTTGTATATAAAAACTCTTGTAATCATCCATTATCATTTTTCTCATGATAATATAGTAAAGTATAATAATTATATAATTTTATATAATTATTTTTGTCATGTTCAAACGTCATAATAACCTTGTGTTCATAAACTATTCCAATAATAGTCTATTTTTAGTATTCCGTCGTAATAACCTTATTTTTATGAACAATAGCGAAATAACTTATTCAAAAGATTATAAATATCATCTTTTGAGGTAATTCTCACAAAAATGGTGTAATAACGTGATTATAACCATTTTTGCTAGAAAATAGTGCCTTTATTTATAAAAACGTAGTTTTTACTAGTTTTCGTTTTTATAACGTTTTTATCCAAGATCTAGTATCTTTGTACACTTTATTTGTAGTTTTGTAACTTTTACACAACTTGATATATCAAAGTGTTCATAATACATGGATCTATTCATATTTCATGCCAAAATTCATCTTTATAACATTTTTGTCCAAGATCTAACATTTTACACATTTTATTTATAGTTTAGTAACTTTTACACTAACATTATATACATCATTATGAACATCTTACAAAGGGTTAACCATATTTCATGTCAAAAGCATTTTTACACAAATATTAACTTTATAAACTTGTGTAAATCAATATATATAACATTTAATCACATATAATCTTGAATAAAACAACATTTATAGTAAAAGAACTTGTATTCTCCCCCAAAAAGGTTTGAAAAGATGAAAATGAGGGGTATGAACTCACCTTGAGTGTGGATCTTAAGGTTTCTTGGTAGAAGGTTGAAGAGTTTGGTTCTAGGACCCGAAGGACTCTTGGACAAAGCTATTATCCAATGGATTTTCGTGAGTATGTGTGTGTAAAAGAGTAAATGAAAGTATTTAGAACTTAAATCACTAGATGATCATAACTTACCAAGAAGGCTTTCAAGATCTTTGAAGATGATGAAGATTTGAGCTCAAAGACCTTTGGACCAAGCTATTATTCAATGGGTTTTGATGGATGTTAGTGTGTGTAAATGGTGTAAAACTTGTGTTATGTATATTAGAATCAAAAGATGAGTGAAGATTACCTCTTGAACTTGTGAAAGAAGCTTGAAAATGGAAGTTGGAGATGGTGGTGGTGGTCTCGGCTTTGGAAGAGAAGAAGAGAGGGAGAGAGTGCCGAGAGGAGAAAGAGAGATGAGGGAAGAGAGTGAACTAGTTAGTTCTCAAATGTGGTGAGTTATGGCATAAGGCTAAAGTTTGATTTTTGTGTTTATTAAATTCCTAGCCATGTCCTTAGCCTAGATCATGAATAGTTCCATGGAGATCTTGGTGTGATGGGTTGGGTGGCTTGGGGGCTGCCGATGGGGTGGGGTAGGGGGGTGGGGTGGGGTTGGTTTTTATAAAAATAACAATGTACTTATAAAAATGAGTGATTTTTATAAAATAGTAAGACGTTTTAGTGAAATTTTGTGAGATTTTGACGAAACGAAGTTCTAAATAACTATTTTGTATAAAAACATTGCTAAACATTTATTTTGATTGAATTATAACTCGTTGGGTGTCGGAATACGCGTTTAAGCGCAGCATTCTTCCGTTTTCGCGATTTTTGACGTTTTACCGGAAATCGCATTTAGCTTTGAAATCAAATACTAGATATTATTACGTTACTTATCATATGAATTTTTATTTCATATTTGATGTTTAAGGCACCACATTTTGTATTTTGAGTCCAAACCCTGTGTACATTTATCCGTTCACAGCGATTTAATGGTTGTAACTTCCACATACGAACTCCGTTTTCGACGTTCTATATATCCACAGGTTCGTATTTACGAGTAGATCGTTTTATGAATATTATTATTCTCAAAATAATAATTGTACGATTATCGAATTTTTACGCCACAGTAGTTTGCTGTCCGTATTTTCGACTTTTAATCGATAATTGTTTGATTTAGCATACGTAATACTACAATACTAATAATTCATTGCAAAAGTTATGGAAAATAACTTTTCAACATATAAATTAACGTACGCTTCGTTTGACTACAGTTGACTTTTGTTGACCAAAATTTACAATTGTCACAATCTTCATCTGAGTATGTTCTAGCAACTTATATTCTTGTTAAATGTGGGTTTAATCGAGAGGCTTTTCAAGGATTTTCTAACCCAGTTTTGCACATTTTGACTGAAACATTCAGTTTATTGATAAATTTGGGTTAAATCTCCAACATCGATATGTTTTTCATGAGTTTCTTTGTAAAATTGTTGTTGGAAACCAACTAAAGTTACAATACCCAGTGATAATGATATTTTTGAACAAAAGAATAGAGTTTACAGATAAATCGAGTATAACAAAAGTTTTAGTGACCGAATGTACAAACAAAGCAAAATAGGTTTATATTTACAAGTCATTAATTTGTTTTAAGGCAAAATTACACTGTAGCCCCATAAAGTCTTGGTTGCTGGTCGATTTGGTCCCTAAATTTTTTTTTTTGTGTTATGAGGGCTTGAACTCTTAGATAACCGACTAAAAAGGTCCTTGACCCATTATAATGGGTTGCCCCGAATCCAGCTGGATAGTCAAAGGTTGCGTGGCAGTCGCTGTGCTGATGTCATCTCTCCCACGTCATCGGAACTGGCAACTTGTTACTGTGGTGCGTGGGAGCAAGGTTAACCGGGTAAACCCGATATAAAATCGAAGGCTCGTATCGAGCAAAACCCAACATTTGATTACCCTATTGTGCAAAAAACTCCAGATCCATAACCTAAATCGGTGTTTTCACAGCTGCTAAGTGATGGAATCGGAAATGGACTTGTTGTTCAACGACTTTACCGTTCAAGACATGTTACCGAACAACTTGTCGATCGAAGAAAATTTATATGTGACTATACAACTCGATGTAGCTTTGATGCGTGAGGAAGTTGACGCAACGATCTCACTGATGCAAGCAACGATCTCACTGATGCAAGTAGAGAATGAAGTTCTCATGCGGGAAGTTCAGAAGCTGAAAAAGACCATGAAAGCGATGATTTGGGGGGTAGTTGGCGGGATTGTGGCAATGGGTATCGCATTCGCTTTCAGTAAGTAAGGTATTGTGGTGGGTATGGGTAGTTGAAGTGTAGGTTTAAGATTAACGTTAAGTAGTTGTGTAGGTTTATCGTATTTTGCAAGACCTGTGATGTTTCCAGGCATTTTGTGTAACTTAGGGTTGGATTTGAATTACTGTGATGGTTAAAGGCATGTTGGTTAACGTATGGATGGATCTGATGTATGGGATAACTAGAAATCGCAATATAATTAGTAACATTAACTAAAGTTTGTCTGTTAATGCTTCGTATTTTGCATAAACCTTGTTATCATCTTTGTTAGATCTGCTTGGAAAGTAAAATTTGTAACACCATTGAGGAACACAAAGCTGCTAATTGTAATGTACGTTGATCTGGAAACAAAATTTGAGGAACACGGATCTGTAAACAAAATATCATGAAAACTGTAAAAAAAAGATTTGTGATATAATACCAACATACTTATGAGAAGATTGAACAAACATATGTGTAAAAAAAAGATAGGAGAAAACTGGAAAATTTTAGCAGAAATGGTATGGTACTTTAAAAAATAATCAAAAATGGTAACGTACTAATGCAATCAAATCTAATCTAATGTAATATAATGGAAGTTTATTTTGTCCGTGGGTATTGGGCAATATGAGGTTTCAATGTACTTTGTTTTTGACATTTAGTTGTTTTGACTAAAAAAGTGGTATGATACTTTCATTTTTTCCCCAAAAATAGCAACGTAGATTGAAATTTTGGTTGCAAATATTGTCCTTATTGTTATTGTGCAGGCATATGGGTAAGTATGGCTACTGTAACACACCTTTTCTCAAACCATATTTAAAATACAAATACAGTTTTCAAACATATTTTACAACTCGTGACTATAAAATAGCCACTTAAATTTTATTTTGTTTTACTTTACAAACTTAAACTCGAGGGGTATTACAGACTCAATACAGACAACCATAATTTAAACTTACAGTACATTAACCGGTCCCAACTGCAACCTCCGCTCCTTTCACATAAGCACATAGCATTTAAAAAATAGTATACGTGAGACATAAAGTCTCGTGAGTAGTATGGGTTTAGACCCAAAAACTTTCTGCTCAAAAATTGAATTAATAACAAGTAAAACTACTTAAAACTGATTTACAACATAAGTCTCAAAATATCTTTTCTTCTTTACTTTCAAACTTTAATAAAAATGCTTTCTTTCTCAAAACTGCTTTCTTTTTCATTTTCTTGTGACCAACTGAAACTCATGAATTAAGTTATTTTAATTCATTCTACTAGCTCCCCTCGCGGGACAGAACAGATCTGTCCGCTCGGTTATGCTCATTCTAACTCCCCTTTGTGACTTGGAACATATTCAAGCACAAGGGTATACTAAGCTAGACAACTACTTCGCGACGGGAGGTACCATCCCAGTAGTGTCTTCTGATCCCCCGATTATGTGGGTGATCCTAGTCCGGACAACTGGCTCATACTTCTTTCTTTCTTTAGTTCTTACTTCATTTCATCTCAAATTGGTCAAAATGGGACACAATTTGTAAACAACTCTTACTCAAACATTTTATAACTCCTTACTGAAAATACTTTCAAAAACTGATTTTGACATCTTAGTTCACATAAGGAACTCCTTTCAAAATACTTTGCAAACCATACTTTAAAAATATGTTTAAAACACTAAGCCCTTGTATAGAGCTTTTTTCAAAACTATTTTCCAAACTTTAGTATTTATAAACATTTGGAATTCTTACTTTTCTGAAAATAACATTTTGCTATGTACTATAGAAATCCTCATAAAACTCACCTTGATTCTACTACGGTTCACTAGTCTTCACATACGCCTTTTCCTTTCCCGTGCTCAATAACGTTCGAAGCACCTGTTAGTTCTATATGCCCAAGGATGATCATAAAATGATATTACTAATAATACATGATCCTATAGGGTCACACCAACAACAAGTTTGACACCAATTGATCATTTAGAACGTTAAATTTGATTTAACATCAAATGATACTAAACTTGTAATTTAATCTTGTAGGTTATTATTATTTGAGGTAAATAATAATAACTACAAAATTAAAGGTTGATTAGTAATTCATATGTGATGAATTAATTAAGTGTAACAATTAAATTGTTTAAATTGTTAAACGATTTAATTGATTTATAAGTAAGCATTCTATTTAATTTAATTGGTAAATTAAATAAAATATATATATATATTGTTATATATATATATATATATATATATATATATATATATATATATATATATATGTATATATATAATTATACAATTAAGATTGTATATTTAGATGGTTTATTTATGTATATGATTATGGGTTAAATGTTATCCCATTTAAGAAATAAGAAGATGTATTATTTATAAGCTTTTATTATCTAAGTTTTATAAATAATAACAACCAACTAGCACTTCATTTGTCATCATAAAATCAGCCATATTGGAAGGAAAAGAATGCATTAAGAACTTAAAATAAAAGGAAGATGCTTTGTGTCTTCTAGCTTTTGATTATAGAAATCAAATGGGACTTTCTTTTAAGCTAGTTGCATGTGCTTTTCTTCTCCTTTGTGTGATATATGTTGGCCACGATTTTGAGGGTGTATGTACATCATTCTTGCTTCAAGAAATCAGCCAAAAACTCTCCTTAAGTTCTTAGAAAAAATTGGTTTTTGGTTTTATAAGAAAAGGAGTCATATCTTGCAAGTTGTGGAACTAGCATTCAAGGGTGTTCAAGCTTGTGGTGGATCAACTATAGAGGGATTCTAATTTGATTCCTAGCTATCAAAATCATCCAAACCAAACCCAAGAACAAAGGTTATGATCTTGAATTTAAACTATGCTTGTTCTTCATTTTATCTCTACATGCATGTAGCATGATCCTCTTGAAAATGGAATTTGTGTTCATGATTTTATGCTTCCGTTGCAAACTCTTGTTTTTGAAACTATTACATGAATATTGATTTCCAACAATTGGTATCAGAGCCATGGCTATATTGCATGTTTAGATAATAAGTTTATTTGGATAAACTTGGTTTTTGGAAGCCATGAATGTTCATCTTCTTAAATGAAAGTTTCATGCATGGCTTCTTTGGCAACATGCAAATATATTATCTATGATTTTATGTAACCAACTATATCTTATGTTAGCATGCTTTTGGTTACATAAATTGTTGCCTTAGAAAAACAAAGTGTTGGTTTTTCTTATGATTTTATGTGATAAAATGGTGCATAAACAAGCCAAGGACCATATGATGCATGTTTTGTGTTTGTGTATGATATGGTTGTAATCTATTCATTTATTCAAATGGTTTGTAATAATAATTAGTTATTTCCTTCTTTATATTCCTTTTGTAAATATTAGAATAGTTGTATTTTATTTATTTCACAAAATGTAACAAGAGAAGGAAGTAAAAGACCAAGAGAAGATTGCACCCAACAGCAGCACTTTCTGAAGAGCTGCTGTCCAGATTTCAAAAATTGTTTTGAAAGTGTTTTTAAAATTCATATCTTGGTTATTTGGTGATATACTTGTTGGTAACTTTAATATCTAGTATATACATTAAGTTTCAACAAGTATTAGCATCAATATAGCCAAGAATGAATTGAAAAATGCAACAAAAACCAAAATTTTTCTTCCTGCTGCCCCTGCTGGATCGCAACTTTTGAGGGTCCAGAAGAAAATTCATATCTCATTTTATGATGTCAAGAAATGGTGGTTCAAGTGTCATTTGGTGATATAAGAAGCTTGGCAAAATTGTAGCCAAATCGAAGATCATTTGGTTGAGTTTTTGTCACCCTTTTGTCCCTAGGTTTGGACTTGATATTTCATGTGTGGCTCACATGAAATATCAAACTAGTTGGCTTGTGTTTATGCACCCATGCATGCTTGTGATGTTTGAATGTTTTATTATGTTATGTTGTGGATGAAAATAAGATTTTGCATGCTAGACAACCTAGATAATTAAACATAATCATCAAGGAGTTTGTATTTTCAAAAGTTGACATTTAAAACATAAGATATGATAAAATTGGGTTTATTAAAATGGGTTTTGTTATAAAACCTATTAAGTCAAGTTTTGAAAATGATTGAAACAAGTAATAAAATGGAGATTTTATGAACTCTTACAAACTCCAACCCTAAGTAATAATGGTAATTATTTAGGATTATAAATTGGTTCTAATATATGTGATCAAACTCAAACTTAATATTGGATATTAATTGTAATCTTGACCACAAACAAAGAATCAATAAAATGGAGATTTTATGATTTAGGAACCAATTAACAAAATAAGATTTAATGGTACGATGTTCATTGGATGCATGCAATCTACATGATACCATATGTTTTTCAAAATTAGAATTGTAAAACATTCAAATCCCTTATGAAATACGAATCTATGCCGTCCTTCTTAAAGACACTCATGTATCACTTGTATTTCCTTGTGGGATAAAGGATACCTAACCACTTGGAGTCTTCTTGTGATACAAGAAGTAGTTTTGCAATATTGATGGGATAAAGGACACCTAACCATTAATAGTTGTCAAAATTACACGTCCGTTTAAGAAGGATGATTCGTTTGGAAATCTCTTGTGATAAAGGTCACCTAAGCATTAGAAATCCAAGGCATAGATGGGATCAAACATGCCAAACTTATAAATGTTATAATGGGATCCCATAACTCTAGAAATTATATTTGGATATAATTGGTAAATCGTTACCTACCTTGTTGATTCGAATAGGCGGGATAAAGGATACCTAACCACTTATTCGTGATGCAACTTGGATTCTAGACCTTAATTAATTAAAGTTTATGAAACAAGAAAGGGTATTAATTATTAAGGACTTAATATCATAATTTACTAAATAGAACCTTGTTAAAATTTTGTAGATGGCACCAAACAACACACACTCGGCTCCTAACAAAACCTCACTACGGTCTCTCCTTGAAGGAGAAAAACTTAACCATACAAACTTCTTGGATTGGCACCGTAGTGTGAGAATTGTTCTCAAACAAGAAAAGAAAGAATATGTTCTCAATGAACCACTTCCAGAAGAGCCCCCTGCCATTCCTAAGCCCGCACACGATGCATGGCTTAAAAAGATGGATGATTCCATCGATGAATCATGCCTCATGTTGGCAACCATGATTCCTGACCTTCAGAAGGATTTGGAGAATCATTCAGCCTATGACATGATTCATCAACTAAAGGAAATGTTCCAACAACTTGCAAGAACGGAAAGGTTCGAAACTGTTCGGGCTTTCCATGCTTGCAAGATGGAGGATGGGCAGTCGGTAAGCTCTTATGTGCTCAAAATGAAGAGTCACATTGATCATTTGGCACGTCTTGGAGTTGTGATGCCCGAAGAGCTAGCAACGGATATGATCCTTAACTCCTTGACAAAGTCCTTTGATCCTTTTGTCATGAATTTTAACATGAATGGTTTAAACAAGACTATCCCGGAATTACATGGGATGCTAATTACCGCGGAAAAGAATCTGCCTAAGAAAACCACTCAAGTTCTCATGATCAAGGAAGGTGGCACAAAGAGAACTAGACCAGAACACCCCACCAACTCCAAGGGCAAGGGGAAAGCAAAAACTTTCAAAGGTAAGGGCAAGAAAGTTGTCCAACCTTCCCATCCGCCCAAGAAGAAGGCAAAGGTTGCCAAAGAAGACACATGCTTTGAATGTGGCAAAGCTGGGCATTGGAAGAGAAATTGCCCTACGTATCTTGCGGAGTTGAAGAAGAAGAAGGCCGGTGAAGGCACTTCAGGTATCTATGTGATAGACCTAGAACTTTATAATTTATCTCCTAACACATGGGTATTTGATACTGGTTGTGGAACTCACATATGTAATATGTTGCAGGGGTTCAAAAGGAGTAGGCAACTGAAGGCAAATGAGGTAGTACTTCGGGTTGGAAACAATGCAAGGGTTGCGGTGGATTCAATTGGAAGTTTTAATTTATTACTACCAAATGGCTTGTGTGTGACATTGTTGAATGTTTATTATGTTCCTAGCTTGACTAGGAATATTATTTCGGTTGCTAAATTAAGACAATGTGGATTTGATCTTTCCTTTAATAATGATGATATTTGTGTTTACAAAAATAATGTATTATATTTTGAGGCTAGGCCTTTAAATGGAATTTATGAAGTAAACCTTGATGAAAAAACTAACAATGGCTCTTTATACCACACTTTCACCAAGAAACCCAAATTTGATTTGAGTCAAACCTATCTATGGCATTGTCGCCTTGGGCATATAAACAAGAATCGCATATCCCAACTTCAAAAGAGTGGACTTTTGAAGGCAAATGAGAATGACTCATTTGATATATGTGAATCTTGTTTACATGGCAAGATGACTAAAGCTCCTTTCTCCGGAACCAATGAGAGAGCAAAGGACTTGTTAGGAATCATACATACGGATGTATGTGGTCCTTTCAAGCCAATGACTAGATATGGTGAAAGATATTTCATCACCTTCATTGACGACTTTAGTCGTTTTGGATATGTTTATTTGATTAAACATAAACATGAGGCGTTTGAAATGTTCAAAACGTTTCAAAGTGAAGTGGAAAATCAACTCAACAAAACAATTAAAGTTCTTCGTTCTGATAGAGGAGGTGAGTACTTAAGTACAAACTTTATGGATCATTGTAAGACTTGTGGAATTGTTTCACAACTTACTCCACCTGTAACACCACAACATAATGGTGTGTCTGAGAGGCGGAACCGAACACTATTGGATATGGTTCGATCCATGATGAGTAGAAGTACTCTACCTTTATCTTTTTGGGGTTATGCTTTACAAACAGCTGCTCGTCTCCTAAACATGGCACCTACTAAGAAGGTAGATAAAACGCCTTATGAGATATGGCATGGAAGGGTTCCATCTTTATCCTATCTCAAGGTATGGGGTTGTGAAGCTTATGTTAGACAAGAAGCTTCAAACAAATTAGAACCCCGTTCAACTAAATGTATCTTTGTAGGGTATCCGAAAGATTGTCTTGGATACTATTTCTACAATCCCATCGAGAATAAGATATTTATTTCTCGAAAAGCTGAATTCCTAGAAAACAAGTTTCTGACGGAAGAGGCTAGTGGGAGGTTTGTGGAACTTGAGGAACTTCAGGAACCACAACATGATACACAAGAAGTTGAATCTAGCATTCAACAAGAAATTGTTGAACCTGAACAAACGGTTGATCAGGAACAAATTGTAACACAAGGTGTTCGCAAATCTGGTAGGGTTCGAATTGAACCAGAAAGGTATGGTTACCTTTTGATGGAAGAGGAATGTTATACGATAGATTCTGATGAACCCGTCAACTATCAGAGTGCAATATCAGATCCTGAATCTGATAAATGGCTTGAGGCCATGAACACTGAGATGCAATCCATGCACGATAATCAAGTTTGGAACTTGGTTAATCTTCCCACCAATTGTAAGACTGTTGGGAACAAATGGGTTTTCAAGAAGAAAATCGACGTGGATGGAAATGTTCACACTTTTAAGGCTAGACTTGTCGCTAAAGGATACTCACAGACTCATGGTATTGACTATGATGAGACCTTTTCTCCAGTGGCAATGATCAAGTCGATTAGGATACTTTTTGCCATAGCCGCGTACTATGATTATGAGATATGGCAAATGGATGTCAAGACCGCTTTCCTTAATGGATACTTATTGGAAGATGTCTATATGGATCAACCTGAAGGTTTTGTCGATCCCAAGCATCCAAACAAAGTGTGCAAGCTTAAAAGATCTATCTATGGATTAAAGCAAGCGTCTCGAACATGGAACATCCGTTTTGATGAAAAGATTACGAGTTTTGGATTCATCAAAAATGAGGATGACTCCTGTGTTTACAAGAAAGCTAGTGGGAGCATTGTCATAATCCTAGTATTGTATGTAGATGACATACTTTTATTTGGAAATGACATCCCAACCTTAAAAGGTGTCAAAGCGTTCCTTGAGAGTTGTTTCTCAATGAAGGATCTAGGGGAAGCTGCTTATGCATTAGGCATAAAGATCTATAGAGATAGATCTAAGAGACTTATTGGTCTTAGCCAAAGTGTATATATTGATAAAATCTTGAAAAGGTTCAAGATGCAAGACTCCAAAAGAGGATTCTTGCCAATGCCTCATGGCACCATCCTAAGCAAGTCTCAGTGCCCAAACTCTAGGACTGAACTTGAAAGGATGAAACATGTCCCATATGCTTCGGCAATTGGGTCCATCATGTATGCCATGTTATGCACTAGGCCCGACGTCTCATGTGCCTTAAGTATGACTAGTAGGTATCAACAGAACCCAGGTGAAGCCCACTGGACTGCTGTAAAGAACATTCTTAAGTACTTGAGAATAACTAAAGATATGTTCTTAGTTTACGGCGGTTTGGAAGAAAGCTTAAAGGTAAAGAGTTACACTGACGCAAGCTTCCAAACAGATAGGGATGATTCGAAATCTCAATCTGGGTATGTCTTTATTTTAAATGGAGGAGCCGTGTCTTGGAAGAGTTCCAAACAAGAAGTGATTGCACAATCCACTACAGAATCAGAGTATGTTGCTGCTTCGGAAGCTGCTCAAGAAGCTGTATGGATGAGAAAGTTCATAGAAGATCTAGGGGTTGTTCCTTCCATTCGGGACCCTATAGAAATCTTCTGTGACAATCTAGGTGCTATAGCTCAAGCAAAGGAACCTAGATTGCATCAAAAGACCAAACACATTCACCGAAGGTATAACTACATTAGACATGAAGTTAAGAATGGTGAAATAAGTATTCACAAGGTTCATACAGATCAAAATTTGGCAGACCCATTCACGAAACCTTTACCCCAAACTAAGCATGAAAGTCATGCTAAGGGTATAGGACTCCGTTTTTCTAATGAATGGATTTGATTTGTGTTTAATGTTTTATGAATATGAACTTATGTAAACGACAAGAATTATGTAATATATGTGACGTGATGTTTCATTCATAATTATTGTGTTTTATTAGCATGTTTAATCCTTGAATAATTTAGTTATTCTAAACGTCCATAGTCGATCATAGTTGTGGGAGCAATTATGAAGTAAGACTAATATGAATTGGATTGGTTGACTTTTATGGGTAAAAGTAGCAAAAGGTTGCAACCAAATTCATAGGTACTTGTCAGTGAACAAGTATTGGACTTGACCCGTTTCAAGATCACTCCATGGATCATCATCATAAGTGATTCTTGAATAAAGGTATTATCATTGTATCCTTTGACCTGAGATACATATTTGGGACTCAAGTGTAGAGTGTACTATGCTTTGATATGGTTTACTGTTGTCCTTGAAATACAGACAACCATAAAGGCCATACTCATGCATAGTACTAACTATATGAGGGGCGTATGTAGTCAAGACGGGATTTGTTCCTCTTATGTGTTGAGAGTTAGACATCTAAGGCGCCTGTTTGAAAGTTGAACATAAAATGAGAATGATTAAGATCCATGTCTCATGTTCAACATGATGTCTGTAACAAAGGGATAATTGATAGATAACCTTATACATCAATTAGAGCCTCGTGTTTTCTGAAGAATTGAATGTTGTTGAATGGCACAATGTCATGTGTTATTGGGGGCAGTGAAATGTTGCTAGACGTTTACCACTGTCGATATCATTCTATGATGCAACCTTGTGCAAGTGGGAGATTGTTAGTTCTATATGCCCAAGGATGATCATAAAATGATATTACTAATAATACATGATCCTATAGGGTCACACCAACAACAAGTTTGACACCAATTGATCATTTAGAACGTTAAATTTGATTTAACATCAAATGATACTAAACTTGCAATTTAATCTTGTAGGTTATTATTATTTGAGGTAAATAATAATAACTACAAAATTAAAGGTTGATTAGTAATTCATATGTGATGAATTAATTAAGTGTAACAATTAAATTGTTTAAATTGTTAAACGATTTAATTGATTTATAAGTAAGCCTTTTATTTAATTTAATTGGTAAATTAAATAATATATATATATATATATATATATATATATATATATATATATTGTTATATATATATATATATATATATATATATATATATATATATATATATATATATATATATATATATATATATATATATGTGTATATATATAATTATACAATTAAGATTGTATATTTAGATGGTTTATTTATGTATATGATTATGGGTTAAATGTTATCCCATTTAAGAAATAAGAAGATGTATTATTTATAAGCTTTTATTATCTAAGTTTTATAAATAATAACAACCAACTAGCACTTCATTTGTCATCATAAAATCAGCCATATTGGAAGGAAAAGAATGCATTAAGAACTTAAAAGAAAAGAAAGATGCTTTGTGTCTTCTAGCTTTTGATTATAGAAATCAAATGGGACTTTCTTTTAAGCTAGTTGCATGTGCTTTTCTTCTCCTTTGTGTGATATATGTTGACCACGATTTTGAGGGTGTATGTACATCATTCTTGCTTCAAGAAATCAGCCAAAAACTCTCCTTAAGTTCTTAGAAAAAATTGGTTTTTGGTTTTATAAGAAAAGGAGTCATATCTTGCAAGTTGTGGAACTAGCATTCAAGGGTGTTCAAGCTTGTGGTGGATCAACTATAGATGGATTCTAATTTGATTCCTAGCTATCAAAATCATCCAAACCAAACCCAAGAACAAAGGTTATGATCTTGAATTTAAACTATGTTTGTTCTTCATTTTATCTCTACATGCATGTAGCATGATCCTCTTGAAAATGGAATTTGTGTTCATGATTTTATGCTTCCGTTGCAAACTCTTGTTTTTGAAACTATTACATGAACCTTGATTTCCAACAGCACCACCTATACAAGTAGTATATATAAATACTCAATATAATTAACTCTATCATGTTAAAGTCTCATATGATACAACTCCAGGTTGTAATAGATGTATAACCATTAATAAACTCATTTTACGGTTTTCTCCGAAATACGCGTATATTGCTACAGTACCCCCGAGGGGTCGTATTTCAGTTCCGACTCTTTTCCATGAAATCTTAGGCCATATTATACTTGTGTTTCAAATTTGGAGTTCATTGGACAAGTCTAGCTCAAATTCTAAAAATCAAGTTTTGACGTGAATAGTGATTTTAGCCACTGCCGCTACAGTGACTTTTCCGCAAGGTCGGATTACGGATTTGACCATTCCCGACATGTTCTTATACCATTTTAGGGTTATGGCGAAAATTTCAGATCAATCGGACATGTCTAGCTATGGTTTCTAGCGTTTGGATTTCTAACATTTTTAACATTTTTGGTCCCTGTCTGAAGGGCACTGTAGCACGCAGTGCACTGTAGCACGCAGTTTTGGGGCATTAAGCTCTTATTCCAGGTCTTAATCGTATGGGGTTTGTTCTAGGACTAAAACCCTTGACTAATCACAGGTTTTAAGCTATTAAAATCGATTGAATCAATCATATACAAGAATTGAAGTTCTTGACCAAACTTGAAAATTCTCAATTATAGCAATCTACTTCCATGTTTTTTTCGAGTTAAGTTCTTAACTAATGACTTATTGGAAGCATTAGCTACTTAACCCACATGATTTATAACTGCAATTGCAGTTTCAATTCCATCCAAAGACCAAATCAAGAACACACCCAAGAACTAGGTTAAAACAAAGGAATTCTTACCTTTCAAAGCTTGGAATCTCTAATTCCAAAGTTGAATTCTTGATTCCCTTGGCCAAAATCTTGATCTCTTCTTCTTCCTCTCGTAACCTCAAGCTCTCTCTCGTGCTCTCTAGTTCTCTCTGGAGACTTCTATTGTTTTCTCACATAATGAAAGAAATAACTCTATTTTAGAGTTATATAATTAACATTTAAAACATTTACATTTTTGGTCCTTTGGTTTCTAACTTTTCTACAAAGATGGTCTTAAGACCATAACTTTGCAACCAAAGTTCCATTAATTTCTAACTTAACATTTTCTTGACATTTTTGGTCATTTTCATGTCAAATGACCAATTTGCCCTTTTTGGTCAAATTTCACTATTCACGCGGCAAAACTTCAAATTTCTCATAAACTTTTATTTCTCATTATATTAATACATATTATTATACATAATAGTCGTACAACGTGACAAAAGACGGTTTTACCCTTTTTGACTTTTTCGCGGGTTCTTACAGTCACCCCTCCTTAAGCGGATTCCGTCCTCGGAATCCTTTCGTAATCCGTGAAATTCGGATATCTTCTCTTCATTTCTTCTAACGTTTCCCAAGTCAAGTTTGACCCTAAGGGATGTTTCCACTTGACTAGTACAAGGTCAATCTCTTTGTTTCTTAGCTTTTTGGTCTGCATCTCTAGAATCGCTTCAGGTTCTTCAATTATTTTGCTGGGAGTCTCCACTCTCAAATCCGTATACGGTATTACTAGCTCTTATTTACCAAAGTACTTCTTCAAGTAGCATACATGAAAGGTATCATGTATTCCACTAAGTTCGGGTGGTAATTCTAGCTTGAACGCCTGTAACCCAACTCTCTTCAGGATTCTAAAAGGTCCAATGTACCTTGGACTCAACTTTCCTCTCTTACCAAATCTAACCACTCCTTTCCATGGCGACACTTTAATCATCACCAAATCTCCTTCTTGCAAGTCATACGGTCTCTTCTTCAGATTTGAGTAACTCCTCTGTCGATCTTGTGCGGCTTTCATGTTGGCTTGAATTACTCCAATATTCTCATTAGTTACTCTAACAATCTCTGGCCCTGTAAGTTTTGTCTCACCCGCCTCTGACCAGCATAAAGGAGTTCTACACTTTCTACCATACAATGCTTCAAAAGGTGGCATTTTAATACTAGAATGGTAGCTGTTGTTGTATGCAAACTCCACTAATGGCAGGCTAAGCAGTTAAAGCGGTAAATTTTCAAATAGCGGTGACTATCGCTATTTGAAATAGCGATTTTCGCGGTGGTATAGCGGTGATATAGCGGTTTTTTGATATTATATACAGTTTATATTATGTATAATTTTTATAATAAAATATTAGTATTTTTAATACTAATATATGAAATAACAATATAAAACAATATTCTAGTTTTAGAAACAAAGATTCAACAACATTTGATATATCAAAAATTTGGATTATAAGCTTTAATTACAAACATCATAACTTTCTTTCAAGCTAAATGATATAACTACAAAATCATTACAAATTAAACACCCACACATTTATGGTTCAAACTACATGAGAAGCACACAACTGATTACATAACCCTATTGATTAAAAGAACTCAGTAACATAATCCTAGTTCTTTGAGATTCTCTTAGGAAATTTAACAAACACTTGGTGTGTAAGAAGAAAAACCGGAATGTGAGCATTTGCTTAACCAATGATGGTATCCCAAATTCCAAATTAGACCTGCAATGAGAGTATGAGACACAAATGAAATTGATATCAAACTGGAAATTGATATCAAACTGGAAATTGATGCTTAACCAATGAAAATGAAATTGATATCAAACTGGAAATTGATAACAAACTTGATATGAAACTTGATATCATCGGACCTGTTAATCAATGAAATTGATATCATCGGACATGCCGATCAAGTTCATAATCAAAAATCAAAAATGAAAATGATATCAAACTTGCAATCGGACCAAGTCGCTAAACATTAAAACCTACAATCGGACCAAGTCTCGATAACTTCAATCGATTGGAACTAAACATTCAAACCTGCATACCTGGAACCAGCGATTATCGCTGAGCCATCAGGAGAAGTTTCAATCAGCAAGCCATCGGGAGAAGAAGACGGAGAGACATGTGTTAAATCGAAGAAGAAGATGGTCAATCGGCGAGCCATTCCTTTAGACCTGCAATTGAAATCCGAAGTCAAAGTCGATGGGTTTAAAAGGACGAACCTGCAACTGAAATCGGATGTCTGAAATGGGAAGACGACACAGTCGCTATTTGATCGGCAATTGGAAACTTCAAAGCTGAACCTGCAATTGGGAACGACGAAGCAGAGATACAGTCAAAGGAGATCGAATGCGGTTGTATCCAAATAAAATACAATTGCCTCTTAAACTTATCCCACATCGGCTTAAGCAAAGACTCAAGAGGCATCCATCTAGTTATAAATACGTGTTATCCGGGCAAAGGCAGACCACTCAAACCTTTTAGAACCAACTGAACAGTGGTTTTTTAATTGGTTAAGTCATAGTATAAAATTTTTGAAATAGCGTGCTAAAAGTGCTATTGCGGTTTGTCAAATAGCGTAAAATAGCGGAGATTAGCGCGCTATTAGCGGAAACGCGATTTTGTAATCGCTAAGTGTAATATTATTGCGGTGAGGGCCGCTAAGCGCTATAGCGACGCTATAGCAACGCTATAGCGCGCTATTGACTGCATAGATGGCAGGTGTTCATCCCAACTACCTCCAAAATCCATCACGCATGATCGTAGCATGTCTTCTAATGTCTGGATCGTTCGTTCACTCTGACCATCCGTTTGTGGATGATACGCTGTACTTAGCTGAATTCTTGTCCCCATTTTATCTTGTAAGGCTCTCCAGAAGTTAGAGGTAAATCTAGGGTCTCTGTCTGACACGATAGACAATGGTGCACCATATCTTCTAAATACTTCATCTGTATACAACTGAGCTAACTGCTCCAATGGAGTAGTTTCTTTTATGGCTAGAAACAGTGCACTCTTGGTCAACCGGTCCACTATGACCCATATACTATCATGACCTATTCTTGTTCTCGGTAACCCGACAATCAAGTCCATGGTTACATCTTCCCACTTTCCTGCTGGAATGTGCAATGACTGGGCATCTCCATGCGGGACCTGATGTTCCGCCTTAACTTGTGCACAAATGACACACTTGGAGATGTACTTAGCTATCCTCTTCTTCATTCCAGGCCACCAATACTGTCTTTTCAGATCTTGATAAGTCTTGGTACTCCCGGGATGTATGGAATACTTTGACTTATGCGACTCTTCTAGAATCAGCTTTCTCAAACCTCCTACTTTTGGTACCCAAATGCGGTTCCTGAAAGTCTTCAATCCCTGACTATTCGTTTCAAACTGCACATCTTTTCCTAATTTCTCGTCTTTTAAGTATCCACTTTCTTCAACTTTTTGCTGAGCTGCTTTAATCTGTTCTATGATACTGGACACCAATTCTATGCGCATCGATCTTGCCTTGATTCTTTTCTCAGGAGCTTTTCTACTTAGTGCATCTGCTACTACATTTGCTTTACCCGGATGGTAAACAATGTCGCAATCATAGTCACTGATCAGCTCTAGCCATCTGCTCTGTCTCATGTTCAACTCTTTTTGAGTGAACACATACTGCAAACTCTTGTGATCGGTGAATAACTTGCACTTTGTACCATACAAGTAATGTCTCCAAATCTTCAAGGCAAATACGATCGCTGCAAGCTCTAAATCATGGGTTGTGTACTTTTTCTCTGGATCTTTCAACTGTCTGGAAGCGTATGCTATAACCTTTCCTCTTTGCATCAACACACAGCCAAGCCCCCGATGCGAGGCATCGCTGTACACTTCAAAGTCTTCTGTCCCATCTGGTAATGTAAGGACAGGCGCGTTACACAGCTTCTCTTTTAAGATAGCGAAAGCTCTTTCTTGTTCTTCTTGCCAACTAAATTTCTCTTCCTTTCGGGTTAATCGTGTAAGCGGTACTGCTATACGGGAGAAATCTTGAATAAATCTCCTGTAATACCCGGCAAGACCGAGAAAACTTCTAACTTCTGTTGGCGTCTTAGGAGGCTCCCATTTCATTACCGCTTCAACTTTCGCTGGATCAACTTTTATACCTTGGATAGAAACAACATGTCCAAGGAACTGCACTTCTCTCATCCAAAACTCGCACTTGGAGAACTTTGCATATAGCTGTTCCCGCTTCAAAGTCTCAAGTACTAACCGCAGATGGCTCGCATGCTCTTCTTTATTCTTTGAGTAGATCAGAATGTCATCTATGAACACTATAACAAACCGGTCTAAGAATGGTTTACAGACCCGATTCATTAAGTCCATAAAGATCGCTGGTGCATTCGTAAGACCAAATGGCATTACTAAAAACTCATAATGCCCGTATCGTGTACGAAACGCCGTCTTCTCTACATCACTTTCTTTTACCCTGACTTGATGATACCCCGATCTCAAATCAATTTTTGAGAAATAATCTGCTCCTTGCAACTGGTCAAACAAATCGTCTATTCTGGGCAACGGGTAACGGTTCTTGATAGTAATCTTGTTCAATTCTCTGTAATCAATGCACATCCGCATTGATCCATCCTTCTTCTTCACAAACAGAACTGGAGCACCCCACGGAGAAGAACTAGGCCTGATGAAGCCTTTATCTAGTAACTCCTGCAACTGGGACATTAATTCCCTCATCTCTGTTGGTGCTAGCCGGTACGGTGCTCGTGCTATTGGGGAAGCTCCTGGGACAAGATCTATTCGGAATTCAACCTGCCTTTCTGGTGGCAAGCCTGGAAATTCATCCGGGAAAACTTCTGGAAACTCTTTTACTACTTCTATGTCTTTGTACGTCTGTTTCACTTTGTCTTCAGTCATCACATAGGCCAGGAAAGATACACATCCTTTCCTGATACATCTTCGAGCCTTAGCTACACTGATAATACTTGGCACATACTTTCTTCTTTCCCCATATACGTACACTTTTGCTCCTAGGGTTTTAACAGACACCCTCTTCTGTCCACAAGCTATCTTCGCGTCATTTGCACCAAGCCAATCCATCCCAATTATTACATCAAAGGACTTAATTCCAATAGGAAGGAGATTAAGTTGAAACTTCTTGCCGTTGATGTCAAGTTCGCAATCCCGATACATATGCTGAACTTCCACAAATTTCCCGTCCACCACTTCTACCTCAAAAACTAGATCTAACAATTCTAATGGGACTTTTAATCTAGCTCCAAACCCATGGGACACAAATGAATATGTAGACCCGGAATCAAACAAGACATATGCAGGTGTCGAGTTGATTAGTAGTATACCTGAGACCACATCATGAGTCTCCTTCGCTTCTTCCCTGGTGATCTGAAAAGCTCTAGTCTTCACCTTCTGGGGTTCTGTCTTCTTCTGAGCAGTTGACACCACAGTTTCTCCTCCCTTGTTTGGGCAGTTGAAACTATAGTGCCCCTTCTGGTGGCATGAAAAACACTCCACTTCACTGGCTTTCTTGGCTTTGCAGTCTTTCGCTTTGTGACCGAGTCCGCCACAATTAAAGCAGGCGTTTGATCCCGCTCGGCACTCGCCACTGTGTTCTTTCCCACATTTCTCGCACTTCTTTACACTTCCCTGTCGGCTCTGACTTGAACTCATCTTCCCTTTCTTCTTTATGTTCCGACTGCTACTAACTGTCTTCCTCTTGTCACTAAAACCAGGTCCTTCCTCCTTTCTTCGTTTCCCAATATCCTCCACGTTTCGGGCAGCATTGATCGCCCCATCTAATGTTTCAGCTCTCTTTACTTCTAACTCATAATTCCATGGCAAACCCCGGACATAGCGGTTAATTCGGGACCGCTCACTGGGGTAGGATTCCCCCACAAAAGGCAGCATGTCGCAAAACTTCTTCGTATACTCGTCCACCGTCATATCCCCTTTCTTTATCGTTAAGAAATCTTCATTCATTTTCTCCAAATCTCTCGTGGGACAGAATTTATCTTTGAGACACGTGACAAACTCCGCCCATGACCAACCATATACCACATCCTTTCCCAAGCTATCGTATTTGGTGTTCCACCACACCAAAGCATCATCCTTCAACTGCCGAGAGGCGAAGTTGACTCGATCGTTTTCTGCACATTTACTTGCTTGCATCACTTGTTCAATCTCTCGAACCCATCGCATTGTCACTTTTGGCTCAAAACTGCCATGGTATTCGGGCGGTTTGCAAGCCATAAGGGACTTAAAAGAGCAGCACTTTTCTTCCTTCTTATTCCCTCCACTAATCGCTTCCTCAGTCGTCTTCTTGGAGACTTCTTGCGATGATTGGGCATTAGGTTCACCCATTCTGCTGTCGATTATGTTGTTCACATCTTGTCTCAACTCATTTCGTAAGTTATCGATTAGAAACTGAATTGCCTCTATAGTGACAGGTTGTGGTGGTGGGTTTGGCTCAGACTCATCGTTTCGAATAACATGTGGTTCACTTCCTCTTGAGAAAGTGTGACTGCCCTCACCCCTGTCAGCTTGTCTTCTGCCTTCCATTACTATATAAATGAACAAATTATCGGTTTAATACACAATTCTATATAGTATTTCATAAGCGGTAGCATGTTATCTCCTTATCTTGACTGCACTTTTATAACAGTCTTACTCACTCTATGCCTCCTATGTTACTAAGGCAACTTACTACTACTCTTGCTAGTTTAAGCCTAGGATGGTATTCCAAACTAATTCGCTTAAACTATGGCTCTGATACCAAAACTGTAACACCCCTTTTCTCAAACCATATTTAAAATACAAATACAGTTTTCAAACATATTTTACAACTCGTGACTATAAAATAGCCACTTAAATTTTATTTTGTTTTATTTTACAAACTTAAACTCGAGGGGTATTACAGACTCAATACAGACAACCATAATTTAAACTTACAGTACATTAACCGGTCCCAACTGCAACCTCCGCTCCTTTCACATAAGCACATAGCATTTAAAAAATAGTATACGTGAGACATAAAGTCTCGTGAGTAGTATGGGTTTAGACCCAAAAACTTTCTGCTCAAAAATTGAATTAATAACAAGTAAAACTACTTAAAACTGATTTACAACATAAGTCTCAAAATATCTTTTCTTCTTTACTTTCAAACTTTAATAAAAATGCTTTCTTTCTCAAAACTGCTTTCTTTTTCATTTTCTTGTGACCAACTGAAACTCATGAATTAAGTTATTTTATTTCATTCTACTAGCTCCCCTCGCGGGACAGAACAGATCCGTCCGCTCGGTTATGCTCATTCTAACTCCCCTTTGTGACTTGGAACATATTCAAGCACAAGGGTATACTAAGCTAGACAACTACTTCGCGACGGGAGGTACCATCCCAGTAGTGTCTTCTGATCCCCCGATTATGTGGGTGATCCTAGTCCGGACAACTGGCTCATACTTCTTTCTTTCTTTAGTTCTTACTTCATTTCATCTCAAATTGGTCAAAATGGGACACAATTTGTAAACAACTCTTACTCAAACATTTTATAACTCCTTACTGAAAATACTTTCAAAAACTGATTTTGACATCTTAGTTCACATAAGGAACTCCTTTCAAAATACTTTGCAAACCATACTTTAAAAATCTGTTTAAAACACTAAGCCCTTGTATAGAGCTTTTTTCAAAACTATTTTCCAAACTTTAGTATTTATAAACATTTGGAATTCTTACTTTTCTGAAAATAACATTTTGCTATGTACTATAGAAATCCTCATAAAACTCACCTTGATTCTACTACGGTTCACTAGTCTTCACGTACGCCTTTTCCTTTCCCGTGCTCAATAACGTTCGAAGCACCTGTTAGTTCTATATGCCCAAGGATGATCATAAAATGATATTACTAATAATACATGATCCTATAGGGTCACACCAACAACAAGTTTGACACCAATTGATCATTTAGAACGTTAAATTTGATTTAACATCAAATGATACTAAACTTGCAATTTAATCTTGTAGGTTATTATTATTTGAGGTAAATAATAATAACTACAAAATTAAAGGTTGATTAGTAATTCATATGTGATGAATTAATTAAGTGTAACAATTAAATTGTTTAAATTGTTAAACGATTTAATTGATTTATAAGTAAGCCTTTTATTTAATTTAATTGGTAAATTAAATAAAATATATATATATATATATATATATATATATATATGTTGTTATATATATATATATATATATATATATATATATATATATATATATATATATATATATATATATATGTATATATATAATTATACAATTAAGATTGTATATTTAGATGGTTTATTTATGTATATGATTATGGGTTAAATGTTATCCCATTTAAGAAATAAGAAGATGTATTATTTATAAGCTTTTATTATCTAAGTTTTATAAATAATAACAACCAACTAGCACTTCATTTGTCATCATAAAATCAGCCATATTGGAAGGAAAAGAATGCATTAAGAACTTAAAAGAAAAGGAAGATGCTTTGTGTCTTCTAGCTTTTGATTATAGAAATCAAATGGGACTTTCTTTTAAGCTAGTTGCATGTGCTTTTCTTCTCCTTTGTGTGATATATGTTGGCCACGATTTTGAGGGTGTATGTACATCATTCTTGCTTCAAGAAATCAGCCAAAAACTCTCCTTAAGTTCTTAGAAAAAATTGGTTTTTGGTTTTATAAGAAAAGGAGTCATATCTTGCAAGTTGTGGAACTAGCATTCAAGGGTGTTCAAGCTTGTGGTGGATCAACTATAGAGGGATTCTAATTTGATTCCTAGCTATCAAAATCATCCAAACCAAACCCAAGAACAAAGGTTATGATCTTGAATTTAAACTATGCTTGTTCTTCATTTTATCTCTACATGCATGTAGCATGATCCTCTTGAAAATGGAATTTGTGTTCATGATTTTATGCTTCCGTTGCAAACTCTTGTTTTTGAAACTATTACATGAATATTGATTTCCAACAATTGGTATCAGAGCCATGGCTATATTGCATGTTTAGATAATAAGTTTATTTGGATAAACTTGGTTTTTGGAAGCCATGAATGTTCATCTTCTTAAATGAAAGTTTCATGCATGGCTTCTTTGGCAACATGCAAATATATTATCTATGATTTTATGTAACCAACTATATCTTATGTTAGCATGCTTTTGGTTACATAAATTGTTGCCTTAGAAAAACAAAGTGTTGGTTTTTCTTATGATTTTATGTGATAAAATGGTGCATAAACAAGCCAAGGACCATATGATGCATGTTTTATGTTTGTGTATGATATGGTTGTAATCTATTCATTTATTCAAATGGTTTGTAATAATAATTAGTTATTTCCTTCTTTATATTCCTTTTGTAAATATTAGAATAGTTGTATTTTATTTATTTCACAAAATGTAACAAGAGAAGGAAGTAAAAGACCAAGAGAAGATTGCACCCAACAGCAGCACTTTCTGAAGAGCTGCTGTCCAGATTTCAAAAATTGTTTTGAAAGTGTTTTTAAAATTCATATCTTGGTTATTTGGTGATATACTTGTTGGTAACTTTAATATCTAGTATATACATTAAGTTTCAACAAGTATTAGCATCAATATAGCCAAGAATGAATTGAAAAATGCAACAAAAACCAAAATTTTTCTTCCTGCTGCCCCTGCTGGATCGCAACTTTTGAGGGTCCAGAAGAAAATTCATATCTCATTTTATGATGTCAAGAAATGGTGGTTCAAGTGTCATTTGGTGATATAAGAAGCTTGGCAAAATTGTAGCCAAATCGAAGATCATTTGGTTGAGTTTTTGTCACCCTTTTGTCCCTAGGTTTGGACTTGATATTTCATGTGTGGCTCACATGAAATATCAAACTAGTTGGCTTGTGTTTATGCACCCATGCATGCTTGTGATGTTTGAATGTTTTATTATGTTATGTTGTGGATGAAAATAAGATTTTGCATGCTAGACAACCTAGATAATTAAACATAATCATCAAGGAGTTTGTATTTTCAAAAGTTGACATTTAAAACATAAGATATGATAAAATTGGGTTTATTAAAATGGGTTTTGTTATAAAACCTATTAAGTCAAGTTTTGAAAATGATTGAAACAAGTAATAAAATGGAGATTTTATGAACTCTTACAAACTCCAACCCTAAGTAATAATGGTAATTATTTAGGATTATAAATTGGTTCTAATATATGTGATCAAACTCAAACTTAATATTGGATATTAATTGTAATCTTGACCACAAACAAAGAATCAATAAAATGGAGATTTTATGATTTAGGAACCAATTAACAAAATAAGATTTAATGGTACCATGTTCATTGGATGCATGCAATCTACATGATACCATATGTTTTTCAAAATTAGAATTGTAAAACATTCAAATCCCTTATGAAATACGAATCTATGCCGTCCTTCTTAAAGACACTCATGTATCACTTGTATTTCCTTGTGGGATAAAGGATACCTAACCACTTGGAGTCTTCTTGTGATACAAGAAGTAGTTTTGCAATATTGATGGGATAAAGGACACCTAACCATTAATAGTTGTCAAAATTACACGTCCGTTTAAGAAGGATGATTCGTTTGGAAATCTCTTGTGATAAAGGTCACCTAAGCATTAGAAATCCAAGGCATAGATGGGATCAAACATGCCAAACTTATAAATGTTATAATGGGATCCCATAACTCTAGAAATTATATTTGGATATAATTGGTAAATCGTTACCTACCTTGTTGATTCGAATAGGCGGGATAAAGGATACCTAACCACTTATTCGTGATGCAACTTGGATTCTAGACCTTAATTAATTAAAGTTTATGAAACAAGAAAGGGTATTAATTATTAAGGACTTAATATCATAATTTACTAAATAGAACCTTGTTAAAATTTTGTAGATGGCACCAAACAACACACACTCGGCTCCTAACAAAACCTCACTACGGTCTCTCCTTGAAGGAGAAAAACTTAACCATACAAACTTCTTGGATTGGCACCGTAGTGTGAGAATTGTTCTCAAACAAGAAAAGAAAGAATATGTTCTCAATGAACCACTTCCAGAAGAGCCCCCTGCCATTCCTAAGCCCGCACACGATGCATGGCTTAAAAAGATGGATGATTCCATCGATGCATCATGCCTCATGTTGGCAACCATGATTCCTGACCTTCAGAAGGATTTGGAGAATCATTCAGCCTATGACATGATTCATCAACTAAATGAAATGTTCCAACAACTTGCAAGAACGGAAAAGTTCGAAACTGTTCGGGCTTTCCATGCTTGCAAGATGGAGGATGGGCAGTCGGTAAGCTCTTATGTGCTCAAAATGAAGAGTCACATTGATCATTTGGCACGTCTTGGAGTTGTGATGCCCGAAGAGCTAGCAACGGATATGATCCTTAACTCCTTGACAAAGTCCTTTGATCCTTTTGTCATGAATTTTAACATGAATGGTTTAAACAAGACTATCCCGGAATTACATGGGATGCTAATTACCGCGGAAAAGAATCTGCCTAAGAAAACCACTCAAGTTCTCATGATCAAGGAAGGTGGCACAAAGAGAACTAGACCAGAACACCCCACCAACTCCAAGGGCAAGGGGAAAGCAAAAACTTTCAAAGGTAAGGGCAAGAAAGTTGTCCAACCTTCCCATCCGCCCAAGAAGAAGGCAAAGGTTGCCAAAGAAGACACATGCTTTGAATGTGGCAAAGCTGGGCATTGGAAGAGAAATTGCCCTACGTATCTTGCGGAGTTGAAGAAGAAGAAGGCCGGTGAAGGCACTTCAGGTATCTATGTGATAGACCTAGAACTTTATAATTTATCTCCTAACACATGGGTATTTGATACTGGTTGTGGAACTCACATATGTAATATGTTGCAGGGGTTCAAAAGGAGTAGGCAACTGAAGGCAAATGAGGTAGTACTTCGGGTTGGAAACAATGCAAGGGTTGCGGTGGATTCAATTGGAAGTTTTAATTTATTACTACCAAATGGCTTGTGTGTGACATTGTTGAATGTTTATTATGTTCCTAGCTTGACTAGGAATATTATTTCGGTTGCTAAATTAAGACAATGTGGATTTGATCTTTCCTTTAATAATGATGATATTTGTGTTTACAAAAATAATGTATTATATTTTGAGGCTAGGCCTTTAAATGGAATTTATGAAGTAAACCTTGATGAAAAAACTAACAATGGCTCTTTATACCACACTTTCACCAAGAAACCCAAATTTGATTTGAGTCAAACCTATCTATGGCATTGTCGCCTTGGGCATATAAACAAGAATCGCATATCCCAACTTCAAAAGAGTGGACTTTTGAAGGCAAATGAGAATGACTCATTTGATATATGTGAATCTTGTTTACATGGCAAGATGACTAAAGCTCCTTTCTCCGGAACCAATGAGAGAACAAAGGACTTGTTAGGAATCATACATACGGATGTATGTGGTCCTTTCAAGCCAATGACTAGATATGGTGAAAGATATTTCATCACCTTCATTGACGACTTTAGTCGTTTTGGATATGTTTATTTGATTAAACATAAACATGAGGCGTTTGAAATGTTCAAAACGTTTCAAAGTGAAGTGGAAAATCAACTCAACAAAACAATTAAAGTTCTTCGTTCTGATAGAGGAGGTGAGTACTTAAGTACAAACTTTATGGATCATTGTAAGACTTGTGGAATTGTTTCACAACTTACTCCACCTGGAACACCACAACATAATGGTGTGTCTGAGAGGCGGAACCGAACACTATTGGATATGGTTCGATCCATGATGAGTAGAAGTACTCTACCTTTATCTTTTTGGGGTTATGCTTTACAAACAGCTGCTCGTCTCCTAAACATGGCACCTACTAAGAAGGTAGATAAAACGCCTTATGAGATATGGCATGGAAGGGTTCCATCTTTATCCTATCTCAAGGTATGGGGTTGTGAAGCTTATGTTAGACAAGAAGCTTCAAACAAATTAGAACCCCGTTCAACTAAATGTATCTTTGTAGGGTATCCGAAAGATTGTCTTGGATACTATTTCTACAATCCCATCGAGAATAAGATATTTATTTCTCGAAAAGCTGAATTCCTAGAAAACAAGTTTCTGACGGAAGAGGCTAGTGGGAGGTTTGTGGAACTTGAGGAACTTCAGGAACCACAACATGATACACAAGAAGTTGAATCTAGCATTCAACAAGAAATTGTTGAACCTGAACAAACGGTTGATTAGGAACAAATTGTAACACAAGGTGTTCGCAAATCTGGTAGGGTTCGAATTGAACCAGAAAGGTATGGTTACCTTTTGATGGAAGAGGAATGTTATACGATAGATTCTGATGAACCCGTCAACTATCAGAGTGCAATATCAGATCCTGAATCTGATAAATGGCTTGAGGCCATGAACACTGAGATGCAATCCATGCACGATAATCAAGTTTGGAACTTGGTTAATCTTCCCACCAATTGTAAGACTGTTGGGAACAAATGGGTTTTCAAGAAGAAAATCGACGTGGATGGAAATGTTCACACTTTTAAGGCTAGACTTGTCGCTAAAGGATACTCACAGACTCATGGTATTGACTATGATGAGACCTTTTCTCCAGTGGCAATGATCAAGTCGATTAGGATACTTTTTGCCATAGCCGCGTACTATGATTATGAGATATGGCAAATGGATGTCAAGACCGCTTTCCTTAATGGATACTTATTGGAAGATGTCTATATGGATCAACCTGAAGGTTTTGTCGATCCCAAGCATCCAAACAAAGTGTGCAAGCTTAAAAGATCTATCTATGGATTAAAGCAAGCGTCTCGAACATGGAACATCCGTTTTGATGAAAAGATTACGAGTTTTGGATTCATCAAAAATGAGGATGACTCCTGTGTTTACAAGAAAGCTAGTGGGAGCATTGTCATAATCCTAGTATTGTATGTAGATGACATACTTTTATTTGGAAATGACATCCCAACCTTAAAAGGTGTCAAAGCGTTCCTTGAGAGTTGTTTCTCAATGAAGGATCTAGGGGAAGCTGCTTATGCATTAGGCATAAAGATCTATAGAGATAGATCTAAGAGACTTATTGGTCTTAGCCAAAGTGTATATATTGATAAAATCTTGAAAAGGTTCAAGATGCAAGACTCCAAAAGAGGATTCTTGCCAATGCCTCATGGCACCATCCTAAGCAAGTCTCAGTGCCCAAACTCTAGGACTGGACTTGAAAGGATGAAACATGTCCCATATGCTTCGGCAATTGGGTCCATCATGTATGCCATGTTATGCACTAGGCCCGACGTCTCATGTGCCTTAAGTATGACTAGTAGGTATCAACAGAACCCAGGTGAAGCCCACTGGACTGCTGTAAAGAACATTCTTAAGTACTTGAGAAGAACTAAAGATATGTTCTTAGTTTACGGTGGTTTGGAAGAAAGCTTAAAGGTAAAGAGTTACACTGACGCAAGCTTCCAAACAGATAGGGATGATTCGAAATCTCAATCTGGGTATGTCTTTATTTTAAATGGAGGAGCCGTGTCTTGGAAGAGTTCCAAACAAGAAGTGATTGCACAATCCACTACAGAATCAGAGTATGTTGCTGCTTCGGAAGCTGCTCAAGAAGCTGTATAGATGAGAAAGTTCATAGAAGATCTAGGGGTTGTTCCTTCCATTCGGGACCCTATAGAAATCTTCTGTGACAATCTAGGTGCTATAGCTCAAGCAAAGGAACCTAGATTGCATCAAAAGACCAAACACATTCACCGAAGGTATAACTACATTAGACATGAAGTTAAGAATGGTGAAATAAGTATTCACAAGGTTCATACAGATCAAAATTTGGCAGACCCATTCACGAAACCTTTACCCCAAACTAAGCATGAAAGTCATGCTAAGGGTATAGGACTCCGTTTTTCTAATGAATGGATTTGATTTGTGTTTAATGTTTTATGAATATGAACTTATGTAAACGACAAGAATTATGTAATATATGTGACGTGATGTTTCATTCATAATTATTGTGTTTTATTAGCATGTTTAATCCTTGAATAATTTAGTTATTCTAAACGTCCATAGTCGATCATAGTTGTGGGAGCAATTATGAAGTAAGACTAATATGAATTGGATTGGTTGACTTTTATGGGTAAAAGTAGCAAAAGGTTGCAACCAAATTCATAGGTACTTGTCAGTGAACAAGTATTGGACTTGACCCGTTTCAAGATCACTCCATGGATCATCATCATAAGTGATTCTTGAATAAAGGTATTATCATTGTATCCTTTGACCTGAGATACATATTTGGGACTCAAGTGTAGAGTGTACTATGCTTTGATATGGTTTACTGTTGTCCTTGAAATACAGACAACCATAAAGGCCATACTCATGCATAGTACTAACTATATGAGGGGCGTATGTAGTCAAGACGGGATTTGTTCCTCTTATGTGTTGAGAGTTAGACATCTAAGGCGCCTGTTTGAAAGTTGAACATAAAATGAGAATGATTAAGATCCATGTCTCATGTTCAACATGATGTCTGTAACAAAGGGATAATTGATAGATAACCTTATACATCAATTAGAGCCTCGTGTTTTCTGAAGAATTGAATGTTGTTGAATGGCACAATGTCATGTGTTATTGGGGGCAGTGAAATGTTGCTAGACGTTTACCACTGTCGATATCATTCTATGATGCAACCTTGTGCAAGTGGGAGATTGTTAGTTCTATATGCCCAAGGATGATCATAAAATGATATTACTAATAATACATGATCCTATAGGGTCACACCAACAACAAGTTTGACACCAATTGATCATTTAGAACGTTAAATTTGATTTAACATCAAATGATACTAAACTTGCAATTTAATCTTGTAGGTTATTATTATTTGAGGTAAATAATAATAACTACAAAATTAAAGGTTGATTAGTAATTCATATGTGATGAATTAATTAAGTGTAACAATTAAATTGTTTAAATTGTTAAACGATTTAATTGATTTATAAGTAAGCCTTTTATTTAATTTAATTGGTAAATTAAATAATATATATATATATATATATATATATATAGTTATATATATATATATATATATATATATATATATATATATATATATATATATATATATATATATATATATATATATATATATATATATATATATATATATATATGTGTATATATATAATTATACAATTAAGATTGTATATTTAGATGGTTTATTTATGTATATGATTATGGGTTAAATGTTATCCCATTTAAGAAATAAGAAGATGTATTATTTATAAGCTTTTATTATCTAAGTTTTATAAATAATAACAACCAACTAGCACTTCATTTGTCATCATAAAATCAGCCATATTGGAAGGAAAAGAATGCATGTGCTTTGATTATAGAAATCAAATGGGACTTTCTTTTAAGCTAGTTGCATGTGCTTTTCTTCTCCTTTGTGTGATATATGTTGGCCACGATTTTGAGGGTGTATGTACATCATTCTTGCTTCAAGAAATCAGCCAAAAACTCTCCTTAAGTTCTTAGAAAAAATTGGTTTTTGGTTTTATAAGAAAAGGAGTCATATCTTGCAAGTTGTGGAACTAGCATTCAAGGGTGTTCAAGCTTGTGGTGGATCAACTATAGATGGATTCTAATTTGATTCCTAGCTATCAAAATCATCCAAACCAAACCCAAGAACAAAGGTTATGATCTTGAATTTAAACTATGTTTGTTCTTCATTTTATCTCTACATGCATGTAGCATGATCCTCTTGAAAATGGAATTTGTGTTCATGATTTTATGCTTCCGTTGCAAACTCTTGTTTTTGAAACTATTACATGAACCTTGATTTCCAACAGCACCACCTATACAAGTAGTATATATAAATACTCAATATAATTAACTCTATCATGTTAAAGTCTCATATGATACAACTCCAGGTTGTAATAGATGTATAACCATTAATAAACTCATTTTACGGTTTTCTCCGAAATACGCGTATATTGCTACAGTACCCCCGAGGGGTCGTATTTCAGTTCCGACTCTTTTCCATGAAATCTTAGGCCATATTATACTTGTGTTTCAAATTTGGAGTTCATTGGACAAGTCTAGCTCAAATTCTAAAAATCAAGTTTTGACGTGAATAGTGATTTTAGCCACTGCCGCTACAGTGACTTTTCCGCAAGGTCGGATTACGGATTTGACCATTCCCGACATGTTCTTATACCATTTTAGGGTTATGGCGAAAATTTCAGATCAATCGGACATGTCTAGCTATGGTTTCTAGCGTTTGGATTTCTAACATTTTTAACATTTTTGGTCCCTGTCTGAAGGGCACTGTAGCACGCAATGCACTGTAGCACGCAGTTTTGGGGCATTAAGCTCTTATTCCAGGTCTTAATCGTATGGGGTTTGTTCTAGGACTAAAACCCTTGACTAATCACAGGTTTTAAGCTATTAAAATCGATTGAATCAATCATATACATGAACTGAAGTTCTTGACCAAACTTGAAAATTCTCAATTATAGCAATCTACTTCCATGTTTTTGAGTTAAGTTCTTAACTAATGACTTATTGGAAGCATTAGCTACTTAACCCACATGATTTATAACTGCAATTGCAGTTTCAATTCCATCCAAAGACCAAATCAAGAACACACCCAAGAACTACGTTAAAACAAAGGAATTCTTACCTTTCAAAGCTTGGAATCTCTAATTCCAAAGTTGAATTCTTGATTCCCTTGGCCAAAATATTGATCTCTTCTTCTTCCTCTCGTAACCTCAAGCTCTCTCTCGTGCTCTCTAGTTCTCTCTGGAGACTTCTATTGTTTTCTCACATAATGAAAGAAATAACTCTATTTTAGAGTTATATAATTAACATTTAAAACATTTACATTTTTGGTCCTTTGGTTTCTAACTTTTCTACAAAGATGGTCTTAAGACCATAACTTTGCAACCAAAGTTCCATTAATTTCTAACTTAACATTTTCTTGACATTTTTGGTCATTTTCATGTCAAATGACCAATTTGCCCTTTTTGGTCAAATTTCACTATTCACGCGGCAAAACTTCAAATTTCTCATAAACTTTTATTTCTCATTATATTAATACATATTATTATACATAATAGTCGTACAACGTGACAAAAGACGGTTTTACCCTTTTTGACTTTTTCGCGGGTTCTTACAGTCACCCCTCCTTAAGCGGATTCCGTCCTCGGAATCCTTTCGTAATCCGTGAAATTCGGATATCTTCTCTTCATTTCTTCTAACGTTTCCCAAGTCAAGTTTGACCCTAAGGGATGTTTCCACTTGACTAGTACAAGGTCAATCTCTTTGTTTCTTAGCTTTTTGGTCTGCATCTCTAGAATCGCTTCAGGTTCTTCAATTATTTTGCTGGGAGTCTCCACTCTCAAATCCGTATACGGTATTACTAGCTCTTATTTACCAAAGTACTTCTTCAAGTAGCATACATGAAAGGTATCATGTATTCCACTAAGTTCGGGTGGTAATTCTAGCTTGAACGCCTGTAACCCAACTCTCTTCAGGATTCTAAAAGGTCCAATGTACCTTGGACTCAACTTTCCTCTCTTACCAAATCTAACCACTCCTTTCCATGGCGACACTTTAATCATCACCAAATCTCCTTCTTGCAAGTCATACGGTCTCTTCTTCAGATTTGAGTAACTCCTCTGTCGATCTTGTGCGGCTTTCATGTTGGCTTGAATTACTCCAATATTCTCATTAGTTACTCTAACAATCTCTGGCCCTGTAAGTTTTGTCTCACCCGCCTCTGACCAGCATAAAGGAGTTCTACACTTTCTACCATACAATGCTTCAAAAGGTGGCATTTTAATACTAGAATGGTAGCTGTTGTTGTATGCAAACTCCACTAATGGCAGGTGTTCATCCCAACTACCTCCAAAATCCATCACGCATGATCGTAGCATGTCTTCTAATGTCTGGATCGTTCGTTCACTCTGACCATCCGTTTGTGGATGATACGCTGTACTTAGCTGAATTCTTGTCCCCATTTTATCTTGTAAGGCTCTCCAGAAGTTAGAGGTAAATCTAGGGTCTCTGTCTGACACGATAGACAATGGTGCACCATATCTTCTAAATACTTCATCTGTATACAACTGAGCTAACTGCTCCAATGGAGTAGTTTCTTTTATGGCTAGAAACAGTGCACTCTTGGTCAACCGGTCCACTATGACCCATATACTATCATGACCTATTCTTGTTCTCGGTAACCCGACAATCAAGTCCATGGTTACATCTTCCCACTTTCCTGCTGGAATGTGCAATGACTGGGCATCTCCATGCGGGACCTGATGTTCCGCCTTAACTTGTGCACAAATGACACACTTGGAGATGTACTTAGCTATCCTCTTCTTCATTCCAGGCCACCAATACTGTCTTTTCAGATCTTGATAAGTCTTGGTACTCCCGGGATGTATGGAATACTTTGACTTATGCGACTCTTCTAGAATCAGCTTTCTCAAACCTCCTACTTTTGGTACCCAAATGCGGTTCCTGAAAGTCTTCAATCCCTGACTATTCGTTTCAAACTGCACATCTTTTCCTAATTTCTCGTCTTTTAAGTATCCACTTTCTTCAACTTTTTGCTGAGCTGCTTTAATCTGTTCTATGATACTGGACACCAATTCTATGCGCATCGATCTTGCCTTGATTCTTTTCTCAGGAGCTTTTCTACTTAGTGCATCTGCTACTACATTTGCTTTACCCGGATGGTAAACAATGTCGCAATCATAGTCACTGATCAGCTCTAGCCATCTGCTCTGTCTCATGTTCAACTCTTTTTGAGTGAACACATACTGCAAACTCTTGTGATCGGTGAATAACTTGCACTTTGTACCATACAAGTAATGTCTCCAAATCTTCAAGGCAAATACGATCGCTGCAAGCTCTAAATCATGGGTTGTGTACTTTTTCTCTGGATCTTTCAACTGTCTGGAAGCGTATGCTATAACCTTTCCTCTTTGCATCAACACACAGCCAAGCCCCCGATGCGAGGCATCGCTGTACACTTCAAAGTCTTCTGTCCCATCTGGTAATGTAAGGACAGGCGCGTTACACAGCTTCTCTTTTAAGATAGCGAAAGCTCTTTCTTGTTCTTCTTGCCAACTAAATTTCTCTTCCTTTCGGGTTAATCGTGTAAGCGGTACTGCTATACGGGAGAAATCTTGAATAAATCTCCTGTAATACCCGGCAAGACCGAGAAAACTTCTAACTTCTGTTGGCGTCTTAGGAGGCTCCCATTTCATTACCGCTTCAACTTTCGCTGGATCAACTTTTATACCTTGGATAGAAACAACATGTCCAAGGAACTGCACTTCTCTCATCCAAAACTCGCACTTGGAGAACTTTGCATATAGCTGTTCCCGCTTCAAAGTCTCAAGTACTAACCGCAGATGGCTCGCATGCTCTTCTTTATTCTTTGAGTAGATCAGAATGTCATCTATGAACACTATAACAAACCGGTCTAAGAATGGTTTACAGACCCGATTCATTAAGTCCATAAAGATCGCTGGTGCATTCGTAAGACCAAATGGCATTACTAAAAACTCATAATGCCCGTATCGTGTACGAAACGCCGTCTTCTCTACATCACTTTCTTTTACCCTGACTTGATGATACCCCGATCTCAAATCAATTTTTGAGAAATAATCTGCTCCTTGCAACTGGTCAAACAAATCGTCTATTCTGGGCAACGGGTAACGGTTCTTGATAGTAATCTTGTTCAATTCTCTGTAATCAATGCACATCCGCATTGATCCATCCTTCTTCTTCACAAACAGAACTGGAGCACCCCACGGAGAAGAACTAGGCCTGATGAAGCCTTTATCTAGTAACTCCTGCAACTGGGACATTAATTCCCTCATCTCTGTTGGTGCTAGCCGGTACGGTGCTCGTGCTATTGGGGAAGCTCCTGGGACAAGATCTATTCGGAATTCAACCTGCCTTTCTGGTGGCAAGCCTGGAAATTCATCCGGGAAAACTTCTGGAAACTCTTTTACTACTTCTATGTCTTTGTACGTCTGTTTCACTTTGTCTTCAGTCATCACATAGGCCAGGAAAGATACACATCCTTTCCTGATACATCTTCGAGCCTTAGCTACACTGATAATACTTGGCACATACTTTCTTCTTTCCCCATATACGTACACTTTTGCTCCTAGGGTTTTAACAGACACCCTCTTCTGTCCACAAGCTATCTTCGCGTCATTTGCACCAAGCCAATCCATCCCAATTATTACATCAAAGGACTTAATTCCAATAGGAAGGAGATTAAGTTGAAACTTCTTGCCGTTGATGTCAAGTTCGCAATCCCGATACATATGCTGAACTTCCACAAATTTCCCGTCCACCACTTCTACCTCAAAAACTAGATCTAACAATTCTAATGGGACTTTTAATCTAGCTCCAAACCCATGGGACACAAATGAATATGTAGACCCGGAATCAAACAAGACATATGCAGGTGTCGAGTTGATTAGTAGTATACCTGAGACCACATCATGAGTCTCCTTCGCTTCTTCCCTGGTGATCTGAAAAGCTCTAGTCTTCACCTTCTGGGGTTCTGTCTTCTTCTGAGCAGTTGACACCACAGTTTCTCCTCCCTTGTTTGGGCAGTTGAAACTATAGTGCCCCTTCTGGTGGCATGAAAAACACTCCACTTCACTGGCTTTCTTGGCTTTGCAGTCTTTCGCTTTGTGACCGAGTCCGCCACAATTAAAGCAGGCGTTTGATCCCGCTCGGCACTCGCCACTGTGTTCTTTCCCACATTTCTCGCACTTCTTTACACTTCCCTGTCGGCTCTGACTTGAACTCATCTTCCCTTTCTTCTTTATGTTCCCACTGCTACTAACTGTCTTCCTCTTGTCACTAAAACCAGGTCCTTCCTCCTTTCTTCGTTTCCCAATATCCTCCACGTTTCGGGCAGCATTGATCGCCCCATCTAATGTTTCAGCTCTCTTTACTTCTAACTCATAATTCCATGGCAAACCCCGGACATAGCGGTTAATTCGGGACCGCTCACTGGGGTAGGATTCCCCCACAAAAGGCAGCATGTCGCAAAACTTCTTCGTATACTCGTCCACCGTCATATCCCCTTTCTTTATCGTTAAGAAATCTTCATTCATTTTCTCCAAATCTCTCGTGGGACAGAATTTATCTTTGAGACACGTGACAAACTCCGCCCATGACCAACCATATACCACATCCTTTCCCAAGCTATCGTATTTGGTGTTCCACCACACCAAAGCATCATCCTTCAACTGCCGAGAGGCGAAGTTGACTCGATCGTTTTCTGCACATTTACTTGCTTGCATCACTTGTTCAATCTCTCGAACCCATCGCATTGTCACTTTTGGCTCAAAACTGCCATGGTATTCGGGCGGTTTGCAAGCCATAAGGGACTTAAAAGAGCAGCCCTTTTCTTCCTTCTTATTCCCTCCACTAATCGCTTCCTCAGTCGTCTTCTTGGAGACTTCTTGCGATGATTGGGCATTAGGTTCACCCATTCTGCTGTCGATTATGTTGTTCACATCTTGTCTCAACTCATTTCGTAAGTTATCGATTAGAAACTGAATTGCCTCTATAGTGACAGGTTGTGGTGGTGGGTTTGGCTCAGACTCATCGTTTCGAATAACATGTGGTTCACTTCCTCTTGAGGAAGTGTGACTGCCCTCACCCCTGTCAGCTTGTCTTCTGCCTTCCATTACTATATAAATGAACAAATTATCGGTTTAATACACAATTCTATATAGTATTTCATAAGCGGTAGCATGTTATCTCCTTATCTTGACTGCACTTTTATAACAGTCTTACTCACTCTATGCCTCCTATGTTACTAAGACAACTTACTACTACTCTTGCTAGTTTAAGCCTAGGATGGTATTCCAACCTAATTCACTTAAACTATGGCTCTGATACCAAAACTGTAACACCCCTTTTCTCAAACCATATTTAAAATACAAATACAGTTTTCAAACATATTTTACAACTCGTGACTATAAAATAGCCACTTAAATTTTATTTTGTTTTATTTTACAAACTTAAACTCGAGGGGTATTACAGACTCAATACAGACAACCATAATTTAAACTTACAGTACATTAACCGGTCCCAACTGCAACCTCCGCTCCTTTCACATAAGCACATAGCATTTAAAAAATAGTATACGTGAGACATAAAGTCTCGTGAGTAGTATGGGTTTAGACCCAAAAACTTTCTGCTCAAAAATTGAATTAATAACAAGTAAAACTACTTAAAACTGATTTACAACATAAGTCTCAAAATATCTTTTCTTCTTTACTTTCAAACTTTAATAAAAATGCTTTCTTTCTCAAAACTGCTTTCTTTTTCATTTTCTTGTGACCAACTAAAACTCATGAATTAAGTTATTTTAATTCATTCTACTAGCTCCCCTCGCGGGACAGAACAGATCCGTCCGCTCGGTTATGCTCATTCTAACTCCCCTTTGTGACTTGGAACATATTCAAGCACAAGGGTATACTAAGCTAGACAACTACTTCGCGACGGGAGGTACCATCCCAGTAGTGTCTTCTGATCCCCCGATTATGTGGGTGATCCTAGTCCGGACAACTGGCTCATACTTCTTTCTTTCTTTAGTTCTTACTTCATTTCATCTCAAATTGGTCAAAATGGGACACAATTTGTAAACAACTCTTACTCAAACATTTTATAACTCCTTACTGAAAATACTTTCAAAAACTGATTTTGACATCTTAGTTCACATAAGGAACTCCTTTCAAAATACTTTGCAAACCATACTTTAAAAATCTGTTTAAAACACTAAGCCCTTGTATAGAGCTTTTTTCAAAACTATTTTCCAAACTTTAGTATTTATAAACATTTGGAATTCTTACTTTTTTGAAAATAACATTTTGCTATGTACTATAGAAATCCTCATAAAACTCACCTTGATTCTACTACGGTTCACTAGTCTTCACGTACGCCTTTTCCTTTCCCGTGCTCAATAACGTTCGAAGCACCTGTTAGTTCTATATGCCCAAGGATGATCATAAAATGATATTACTAATAATACATGATCCTATAGGGTCACACCAACAACAAGTTTGACACCAATTGATCATTTAGAACGTTAAATTTGATTTAACATCAAATGATACTAAACTTGCAATTTAATCTTGTAGGTTATTATTATTTGAGGTAAATAATAATAACTACAAAATTAAAGGTTGATTAGTAATTCATATGTGATGAATTAATTAAGTGTAACAATTAAATTGTTTAAATTGTTAAACGATTTAATTGATTTATAAGTAAGCCTTTTATTTAATTTAATTGGTAAATTAAATAAAATATATATATATATATATATTGTTATATATATATATATATATATATATATATATATATGTATATATATAATTATACAATTAAGATTGTATATTTAGATGGTTTATTTATGTATATGATTATGGGTTAAATGTTATCCCATTTAAGAAATAAGAAGATGTATTATTTATAAGCTTTTATTATCTAAGTTTTATAAATAATAACAACCAACTAGCACTTCATTTGTCATCATAAAATCAGCCATATTGGAAGGAAAAGAATGCATGTGCTTTGATTATAGAAATCAAATGGGACTTTCTTTTAAGCTAGTTGCATGTGCTTTTCTTCTCCTTTGTATGATATATGTTGGCCACGATTTTGAGGGTGTATGTACATCATTCTTGCTTCAAGAAATCAGCCAAAAACTCTCCTTAAGTTCTTAGAAAAAATTGGTTTTTGGTTTTATAAGAAAAGGAGTCATATCTTGCAAGTTGTGGAACTAGCATTCAAGGGTGTTCAAGCTTGTGGTGGATCAACTATAGATGGATTCTAATTTGATTCCTAGCTATCAAAATCATCCAAACCAAACCCAAGAACAAAGGTTATGATCTTGAATTTAAACTATGTTTGTTCTTCATTTTATCTCTACATGCATGTAGCATGATCCTCTTGAAAATGGAATTTGTGTTCATGATTTTATGCTTCCGTTGCAAACTCTTGTTTTTGAAACTATTACATGAACCTTGATTTCCAACAGCACCACCTATACAAGTAGTATATATAAATACTCAATATAATTAACTCTATCATGTTAAAGTCTCATATGATACAACTCCAGGTTGTAATAGATGTATAACCATTAATAAACTCATTTTACGGTTTTCTCCGAAATACGCGTATATTGCTACAGTACCCCCGAGGGGTCGTATTTCAGTTCCGACTCTTTTCCATGAAATCTTAGGCCATATTATACTTGTGTTTCAAATTTGGAGTTCATTGGACAAGTCTAGCTCAAATTCTAAAAAATCAAGTTTTGACGTGAATAGTGATTTTAGCCACTGCCGCTACAGTGACTTTTCCGCAAGGTCGGATTACGGATTTGACCATTCCCGACATGTTCTTATACCATTTTAGGGTTATGGCGAAAATTTCAGATCAATCGGACATGTCTAGCTATGGTTTCTAGCGTTTGGATTTCTAACATTTTTAACATTTTTGGTCCCTGTCTGAAGGGCACTGTAGCACGCAGTGCACTGTAGCACGCTGTTTTGGGGCATTAAGCTCTTATTCCAGGTCTTAATCGTATGGGGTTTGTTCTAGGACTAAAACCCTTGACTAATCACAGGTTTTAAGCTATTAAAATCGATTGAATCAATCATATACAAGAATTGAAGTTCTTGACCAAACTTGAAAATTCTCAATTATAGCAATCTACTTCCATGTTTTTGAGTTAAGTTCTTAACTAATGACTTATTGGAAGCATTAGCTACTTAACCCACATGATTTATAACTGCAATTGCAGTTTCAATTCCATCCAAAGACCAAATCAAGAACACACCCAAGAACTAGGTTAAAACAAAGGAATTCTTACCTTTCAAAGCTTGGAATCTCTAATTCCAAAGTTGAATTCTTGATTCCCTTGGCCAAAATCTTGATCTCTTCTTCTTCCTCTCGTAACCTCAAGCTCTCTCTCGTGCTCTCTAGTTCTCTCTGGAGACTTCTATTGTTTTCTCACATAATGAAAGAAATAACTCTATTTTAGAGTTATATAATTAACATTTAAAACATTTACATTTTTGGTCCTTTGGTTTCTAACTTTTCTACAAAGATGGTCCTAAGACCATAACTTTGCAACTAAAGTTCCATTAATTTCTAACTTAACATTTTCTTGACATTTTTGGTCATTTTCATGTCAAATGACCAATTTGCCCTTTTTGGTCAAATTTCACTATTCACGCGGCAAAACTTCAAATTTCTCATAAACTTTTATTTCTCATTATATTAATACATATTATTATACATAATAGTCGTACAACGTGACAAAAGATGGTTTTACCCTTTTTGACTTTTTCGCGGGTTCTTACAGCTGAAATGTGGTATAGTCCTTAAAACAACTTTGGTTCTGTGCAGGCATTGTTGGATTAGGTGTCTAAGCCATGACTATTAATTGTATTTATCTTGTTAATTGAAGCAAAGTCCATTTGGGTTGCCCTCATAGCTGGAGGATAGATGTACAGTTCAGTAGAGAGAATGGTTGATTTATTAATGGTTTAATAAATCAATAGGAAATAAATATATGGTTTATTAATATATTTAAGTGTTAATATATTAATTGGAAACTATATTAATTAATTAAGATTTAATCTAGAATTAATTGAATTTAATTTAGTGATTAAATTAATTAATAAAAGGTGCAGGGACTAGTTGGCATTTATTCAATAATTGGATAACTGGCCAGGTAAAACCAGGGGCCAAGTTGGCGCCACCCTGGAGGCTTCTCCAGGGTTTTGGCGAAACCCTAGTTAGGGTTTTGGGGAGTCTGGTCCAAGTGGCCAAAAGCCTTGTCCATTTGGAGGCTTTTGAGGGTTTCGGGTGTAACCCTAGGAGGCTATATAAGGAACCCCCTGGGCACCCTAAATCCCACGCCACCTTCTCCCTCTGTTACTCTGCTGGACTGATTTCTCCATAGCTTGGGTGTGACTTGCATTTGAGGCTGGATTCTTTTGCTGCTTGCTTCAAGGATCTTAAGATCAAAGGTTGGTCTTTCTCAATTAATCTTTAGAAATTAATTGTATCCTTTAGGCTTAGTTTATTATCTTCATAGAAGAGAACATAGATCTTATTAGGGTTGCATGTGAACCATAGGTATCTATTCGTTCATTGATTGCATAGAAAACCCTTCAGTGGTATCAGAGCATAGGCTGTTTTCTTGTGAAATTGATTTAAATTGCATGCTTGTTTCTTGCCTTGAGGTATTTTGCTAAAATCCCTCCTTGTGAGGCTTGAAAGTCGACGGCTTGGCTAGGGTTTCCTAACCCTAGCCGCCATGCCCTAATGGTCCCCTTTGATTGCTTGATTTGCTTGCCATAATAGTATGTTGTTATTTTTGGAAATTAGATTAATTAAAATAACTTGAACCTTCCTTGCTTGGCTTGTTATTTTCGAGAACCATAGGGACCATGATAGAAAAAATTAATTTTATTAATTTGGTAATATCTATCTTAGATTTAATTAGTTTAATTAATTGTTAATTAAAAGACCAATTAAATCAGTTTAAAGAATTAATTTAAAATTTTCAAAAATTAGTATGAATTTGCAAAAATTAGAATAAAATTAATTCTAAAATATTTTAATAAGATTAAAATATATCTTAAATATATTTATGATTAAAAGTTAATTTTATATATATAAGAAAATTGGTTAGTCTACCGTTAGTAGGCCTCATTCACAAAACTGTTCTATAAAGAGGGTATAAGGCGACTGCCTATAAAATGATAGTCCAATGGGTATTCACTCTTACCCACCGCTCTCCTGGTCAGTCGAGTGTCGTTAGCCGAACGGATTTGATAGAACCGCTAAGCCTCTTAAAAGTATAATGCTATAATTGAAAGTACTAGAACCTTAAACAAAAACCCAATCTAGTTACTTTAGGTTAAAAATGTGAATTGGTGCTAATCCATGGAATTGCACATTGCACTTTGTGGAACGTTGGTGGAGCGTGTGTGGTTTACCGGCACGCCAACTGGGGTCCGCAAAGAGTTGCAATGGGTTTCTCGATTTTGTCATTATTAACGGAGCGTGTGTGGTTAACCGGCACATTAATTAGAGATGGCAATTGACTTCGAGAGTACCAAGCTAATTTGCATGGTTATTCACACCCGGTTTGTGATCCTCGGCATCCCAGTCACAAACAGTGGGGCCCATCCGAGACTAAACATGCCATTGAATAGTTCAATGTGTCTCAACAGATCTAGGAATTTCATAAGATGAAATTGGTAAGTGTATTATCTACCTTAATGACCATTATGTTGTGATTACGACATACCTCTTCACATCATAGCTGGGGCATTTCGGGTCCTAGCCTTTATAAATAATAAATTGGGTAATTATTTAAAAGGATTAATTAAACTAATAAAATTCTGTTTATTGTAGATGTCTGAATCAAGTGTCTATTCTCCTCCCTCTCCTCATTCACCCATTTCTGAGAGCATCAGAAAGCACCTGCTAAATATGGAAAGGCTGACTGGCCTTAACTGTAAGGAATGGCTTCGCAATTGGAGAATGGCTCTCGGCATTGCTGGCAAGCTACATCTCACCGAGTATCCGATCCCGGTTCCACCGAAACAAGTCATCATAAAGAGCCTTTATGATAAGCATGACTTATTAGTTGATGAATCCAAAAAGATTCGTGACCTCATGCTATTGACCATTGACCCCGAGTTCCGTAAGGATTTTGAATCCTTGGGGCCATATGAGTTAATGCAATCGGTTGAGGAAAAGTTCCAAAAACCGGTTGAAGAGGAACGAGCAAGGATCTTCAAAAGACTTGCAGAGTGCAAGTTAAAAGAAGGAAGTAGCATTGATTCGCATGTTCTTCAGATTGAAGCGTACATAGGCGAATTGTACAAACTTGTTTATTCCATGAGTCAGGAGTCGAGTGTTAACACTCTACTCGCTTCACTGACCAGTAAGTACGATCTGTTCATTCGGACGTATAGAAAGGAAGACCAGAAAAAGACCTTAATGGAAATGCGTCCACTGTTGACTTTATACAAGTCACTCTTGGAAAGGCATAACTCCAATGGTACATCTACTTCTGTATTAAGTCCAGTGGAAAGACGCAACAAGAAACGATCCACATCGTCTGGACAAGTCTTAAACTGGGAATCCATAGAATCGGATACAGTCGCGGAAAGATTGGAAGACACTCCAAGGCCAAAATCTTTTGAAAGCTCAGGTATATCTAATAACCTCAAAACTCCTGTTCCATAATTCCTTGATGCCTAATGTGATAATCACATTTTGGTTTGTGTGCAGGGAATCAGTAAGGTACGGGACTTTGGCGCATAGGAGCACATTTGGATTGGATTCCCGTGTAACACCCGACTTATTAACAAAACACCCCAAAAAATTTTATTTTTCAAACAAAATATTTTACAGTCAAAACCATAAGTATGGGGTATTAGTTAACAAAATACGAGTATAAGTGTATCACGAAGTACAATACATAAATATTATACATTCTTCAAGCCGGGATGTCACTTTAAATCCTAAGTCCTCAGTCACGGACTTTATCTTTCCCTTGGCGGGATCACGCTCACCTGCAGGGACATATCAAATAAACCGTGAGCTATAAAGCCCAATGAGTAATCAAATCAAATATAACATGTATAAGAATAAAATTCTCTATACAAATCAATAAGCATTATCGTATAACATACGATCATATATGTCTCACGGGTTTCTCCCGCTTTGGCATAGACTCACGGCTCCGTTCTTGTCATCTCAATGACTCACGGCTTATCCGGTATTGTCTTATATAAGTTTGACTCACAGCTCCGTTCTTGTCTATTATAGACTCACGGCTTATCTGGTATTGTCGTATATGGGTTGACTCACAGCTCCGTTCTTGTCTATCGTAGACTCACGGCTTATCTGGTATTGTCATATCATTTATATTTATTGACTCACAGCTCCGTTCTTGTCTATATCAGACTCACAGCTTATCTGGTATTGTCATATTGTCTCATCATGAAATCTGTAAATTTCGTCCCCAAAAACTAATTCCATTTGCAGCTGCTCTTTCCATATTTATCACATCGGATACGAGTGAGATTACTCACCTGAATGCTTGCTACTGCTAGCTTTAGTCGTTTCTTGCCTTGAAATGTATTCCGCAAGATTTTGTCCCGTACCTATAATTCCATTCATTTCACAATGATTATAGGTTAATTTACCATTTCAGTTGGTTCTAGTGCACAAGAGTCTAATATAAGACAAATTCCAAGCATTAACCATTGATATAAAAATTTAATACACTTCCCGAAATACGCGTATTCTACTACAGTACTTTCGGGAGGTCGTATTCGTATTCCGATAATTTTCCATGAAGTTTCACAACATATTAAACCTATGTTCAAAATTTCAGGTCAATCGGATAAGCCTAGCATAAGAATCAAACTTGGAAAATGCACCAAATTTTAACAGAGGCAAAAATGCTTGCTGCCGCGGGATTGGGTCGCGATCGACCCCTGGGTCGGGTCGCGATCCCTGCGACTCCAGGCAGTAAGGTCCGAATTTTGTGCTAAAAACCCCCATTTTCCTCTTGTTAAGCACTTATTGCTCGACTTAATCACAAGGAAATGTTCCAAGACCAAAACCTTTGACTAGTAACAAGTTTTAACCCATAGATGATCAAATTAAATTCCATTTCCAAATTTTTCCCGTTTTCATAATTTTGATCTAAAACCAAAATTATTGCATTTTACTTGCTTCTACTGATTTCTTTCAATCAACAAAGCATCTAGAACTTATTATAAACCATTAGAATCAAGTTTATCACAAGAATTTATCATCTAGGGTTCTTGATCAAAATCTCAATTCTTCAAGAATGGCAACCTACTTCCATATTCTTGGATTAAGTCCTTTTAGCATGACTTATTGGAAGTATTAAGCTACTTATCACATATTTTATGACTGAAATTACAATTTCAGTTTCTACAAAAGTTCACCAAGAACAAAACTAGGGTAGAACTTGGAATACTTACCTTCAAAGTTTCTAATTCTTCAATCCAAAGCTAGTAATTGGAATCCAAGCTCAAACCTTCAAGAAATCTTCAAAAATCTGGAAATGATCTCTCAAGAACTCTCTCCCGTGAACTCTAGAAATCTGCACACAAATGGGAGAAGCTTCCATCCTTTTATACTTCCAGAAATTGCAGTTTAGTCCCTAGAGTTGCATATATTGAACTTTTGCCACAATTTACACAATTTATGACAAAAATCAGATTTTATAACATTTTAAGTCCACAACTCAAAATATTATTACAAAACAAATCCTTTTCTGTCCAAAAGACCAAATTACCCTTCTAAGGTAAAATGACCAATTTGCCCTTTTTTATTATAATTACATAATAAACATGTTTTGGCGTTACAAATTCTCCCCTCCTTTAAGAGATTTCGTCCCCGAAATCATACAAAAAGTTGAGGGTATTTCTCCGTCATTTCACTTTCGGTCTCCCACGTCATGTCGGAACCTTTGTGATGACGCCAAAGTACTTTCACCATGCTGATCTTCTTATTTCGCAGCTGTCTTACCTTGCGGTCTAACACCCTCTCGGGTTGTTCCGGATATCTCAACCTGTCATCTACTTCAATTTCAGCAAGAGGTATGATTGTGTTAAATGCATGATTGATAAAACTTGAATGTTGAATTATCCTTGAAATATTGTATGATTGTGTTAAATGCATGATTGATAAAACTTGAATGTTGAATGGATCCAAAGTGTTTGGATTTTAGGAATTGTGTTCCTTATAATTGTTAAATGTTATAAGAATTGATTCAACCAAAGATCCAGTTGGACAGGACTTTGGAATCACTTGACTTAGAGTCACTTGATGAGTTGAATTCTTAATGTGTCAATAAATGAATCAACCAAAGATCCAGTTGGACAGGATTTTGGAATCATTTTGACTCAGAGTCAAATGATGATTAAGTTCTTTATAAAGCACATACGACAAGAAATGAATCACCCAAAGATCCAAAGGATAGGATTTTGGAATCAGTTGACTTAGAGTCAACTGAAGATTGCAAGTCTTGAACAAATTAACAAAGTCATAAGTTTACATAGAGATGTAAAAGAGATTGAGATTAGGAGCAACGGACACATCAGTTGCTGTGCATTGCTCGAATCTTCAAATAGAACACAATTGTTTGTACTTTACAATATTTGTCATTCGGTATGACGAATATGGCTTCGCTTATCAGAATAAGCGATTGGATTGAAACCTTGAACAGTTCAAGGACTTCAAAGGAAGTACAAGATCCACAGAACCTGAGTGACAACATAAACTGGGAAAATGTCTCACAGTTTATTCTCTTCCAAGAATATTAATAGTTATAATGTGTCTTAGGGAAGATGATGGAGCATTGGTCGAAACAGTTCGATCCTCAATGTATGAGATACATTGCCAATTAGTTTCCCGTAAATTAAACACTAAACCAGTCAGACCGTATAAACCATATTCCAACCACATCCTTCGACTAAGTAGGTTTTGCAGACACTGTCTGAAATGTAAAGCTGGGATTGTCCCACTTGTACATTAAAAGTCCAGGGTCTTGTAGTGTTCGTCCGAACCTCATGACTAGCCTGAACCTAATCAGAAATGTCGTTTCACTGGCTATCCCGCTGTACCTGGAAAAGAAAGAGCTCTTTTAGAAAGAACTCATGTTCTAAGGAAACAGTGGGAGTTGGGACAGTCCTGAATGAGTTCAGGATTAGCTAAGTGAAAGAACCTTTAGTCATCACTAGGCTTAGAGCAGAAATCAGATTTATGTTTTAATACTGACATAATATTCTCTTGACTAGTAGTATTGATCACCGTCATAAGTAGTTATAATCGGGGTGACATACCGAATAGTGGTAAAACACTATAGCCGGTACGGATTTACAATCCGACTACTTGGAAGCATTGGTGAGCCCGGTTGCTGCCAATTAAGAGAACCTTAGGACGAGATACAGTCTATGTGGCTTTTGATTGATTTTTACACCTGGTCTAAAAACCAGTGGGAGTAATTGAATCATCAAAAGAAAGCAGCATGGACAGAAACATACCTTCAGAACATCTAGTTGAGTGAGACGATACCCAGAGTCAAGTAATTGATTCCGGGAGAAGCACTCTCAATAGAAGATGAAATCTGAAAGGATACTGCATGGCACATTGTGAGTCGTTAGTGGAGCGCGTGTGGATCACGGGCACACTAATAGGGACTCACAAAGAGTATGCCAATACAAAGGTACATAGGCTCGGGATTACCCTATGGGCATCTCGCAAGAAAGGATATTCAGATTCTCAAAATATGCCAAAGGATTGGATTATGAGAAAGGGTTGAAAGATTTACATTAAGATGTCAGAAAGGTTTGGATTCTCAAAATATGCCATAAGCTCTGGATTTTGTGAATAGTCCATAACCGTGTCAAAGCCAGTGGGAGTGTTGCTGTTATCTACTATCTCCATATGTGAGTTACATATTGTTTCTAGGAAACGTATCTTTTCATTACAAAGTGTAATGACTTGGTGTTAATAGACGGATCGCTATGAAAGACTTAATAAAGATACGGCATGCTCAGGTGGTTACAAACGTCTATGAGATAGCTCGAAACTCTACCAAGATGATCTTGATGAGACTCAAGGTGCATAGCTCAGGAAAGAAGTTTCCTGTCATTGCAAAGTGTGATGATTTGGCATGAGAAATATAAAGAAGGTGCAACATACTCACATGACCCATAAACATCTATTAGATAGATGTTGCAGTCAGTATATACCTAGCCATATTAAGCATGATCTTTATAAGAATCAAGATGCATGAGAAAAGTATCCGAAAGGAAATAGTTACTGAAAGTCATGACACTGGGATTATAAGTAATCCTTAGATTCCAAAAGAGTTTGGAATAGGACTAGATCGAATCCAACAAGTTTCTTGGATCGATCAGAAGTGTCATGAACATGTCTTGATGACTTAATGCTTAGAGCATAGTGAGTCAGATTCAGGATATGACCTGGCTGGGAATACTTAATGGGTTTTTGTACATACGTGAGAAATCATTGAAAAAATGATTGGGGTGAATGTTAATAGTAATTTGAAAAGAGTTTCAAACAATAAAAGGACTTAATGGTTAAAAGAGTTTTGTTGGCATTCCGATGGAGCGCGTGTGGTCATTGGCACATCGTAACACCTCGAAATAGTCTTAGGGTGCAGTCATGTAGACTAAAGATCCCAAGAACCATGGAAAGTTGCAGTACACATAATGGAGAGGTAAGTGAGAATGACAGTATATGACCATATTAAGATATCATTGAATGAATGATTGGATAAAGTGTATCAATGTATGACATTTGGATACATAGAAAGGGTGAAAGGTCATATAGGCATAGATACATAACATGAATTAAAATTTTAAAAGGAATCTAGAAACCGATAATAGTTTTATGTAAAATCCGACTTGGTGATTACCTCGTGGAGACTTGGTAATTAGGCAAGAGTAGCCACCAGTCAGATTTTATGTTTCAATTTTGCATGTTTCACTTCCCGAATAATTTGATTATTCAAAAGTCCACAGTCGCTCATACTTTTAAGGAGTAAGTATGAACGGAGACTGTCGTGAATTGGTTTGTAGATTGTCTAAGGAGTTAGACATTGCAGTAAGACTGCTACAATGTTCATGAGTACTTAGAAATAGAGATTTGAGTATTGGATAAACCCGCGCTCAATAGATTGCTTCATGGATTGCATCACGAGCAATGTTGAGACGATAATATCGTATGATCTTGAAGCGGAGACATATGAGTTGAAATTTACGAGTCGGTTGTGCATTGATAATACGTAAACGCATCGGTAACTCGATGTTATAAAACGCATTGTTGTGTACGATTTGGTAAGTAAAAGACACAAGCATATTAGTCAAAGCTTATTCGTTCCTTGACCCTGATGGGAAACAGATATCTGTAGGCCGCTCGATGATTTTGAAGTTGACTAAAGTGCTGGCCAGCCTGGACTAAATTGATTCGTTCAATTAGAAGTCCGAAAGTCATAAGCAGAATCGGAAATCGGGAAACAGAGTATCAGACAGAGATTGATCTCAATCCATGTCTCGTGTCTGAAAATATCTTGTTGAACGAAGGATCATATGATCACTTATCTTTGGACAGAACTGACTGGGTCAAAGTTCAGGACAGTTTCTGGGAAACTGATATTTAATCAGAAGGTAAACAAACAATTAAAGTCATAGACTTATCCAAGTGGGAGACTGTTGGATTAGGTGTCTAAGCCATGACTCTTAATTGTATTTATCTTGTTAATTGAAGAAAAGTCCATTTGGGTTGCCCTCATAGCTGGAGGATAGATGTACAGTTCAGTAGAGAGAATGGTTGATTTATTAATGGTTTAATAAATCAATAGAAAATAAATATATGGTTTATTAATATATTTAAGTGTTAATATATTAATTGAAAACTGTATTAATTAATTAAGATTTAATCTAGAATTAATTGGATTTAATTTAGTGATTAAATTAATTAATAAAAGGTGCAGGGACTGGTTGGCATTTATTCAATAGTTGGATAACTGGCCAGGTAAAACCAGGGGCCAAGTTGGCGCCACCCTGGAGGCTTCTCCAGGTTTTGGCGAAACCCTAGTTAGGGTTTTGGGGAGTCTGGTCCAAGTGGCCAAAAGCCTTGTCCATTTGGAGGCTTTCTAGGGTTTCAAGTGTAACCCTAGGAGGCTATATAAGGAACCCCCTGGGCACCCTAAATCCCACGCCACCTTCTCCCTCTGTTACTCTGCTGGACTGATTTCTCCATAGCTTGAGTGTGACTTGCATTTGAGGCAGGATTCTTTTACTGCTTGCTTCAAGGATCTTAAGATCAAAGGTTGGTCTTTCTCAATTAATCTTTAGAAATTAATTGTATCCTTTAGGCTTAGTTTATTATCTTCATAGAAGAGAACATAGATCTTATTAGGGTTCATGTGAATCATAGGTATCTATTTGTTCATTGATTGCATAGAAAACCCTTCAGGCATATGGGTAAGTATGGGTCAAACGTAAATAACTTTGCAAAAATGTATAAGTGTGTTTTAATAAGTGTGTTTGGGATGCACATCTGTCAGGAGAAACCATATTGACCAAAAAAACGTATAGTAAATGTATCAGTAATGGTAACCTACTTTGAATAAGTGTGTTTTAATAGCAACGTACTTCCAAAATGTCTTACAATTGGGTCCTTTTTGTCTGAAAAATTAGATGGCTTGATCGAAGTGACCATCCAAACAATATAATTCACATGACCTACAGTTGACTCAAAAAATTTGTACCTTTTTAGTCCTAACATGAAATTTGTACCATCACTTATTTTTCAGATCTAGTCCTCAACAGAACTACAGTTGCGTATGGTAGAATTTTGAAATAAGACCTTTAAAGTACAATGCTATTAAATCACAAGACCTTTAAAAATATTTTCAGTTTTGGTCCTGATTTTGGTATGTCGAAAGACCTTTAAAAGTATTTTCATTTTTGGTCCTAATTTTGAAACAATATTGGTAATTTTGGTCCAACTTGTAAAGTACAATGCTATTAAATCACAAAGATAATTTCAAAACATAATTTCATACTAGAATTTCACAATCAAAATTTCACAAACATAATTTCATCACATAATTTCAAAGCACAATCATGGAATGTAACACCCAACAGAAGTTCAAAGTGACAAATTGTTATTGTTATTTCAAACTCACACAAATACTTTGTTAATACCATCATAATTGTTATCTAATCCAATTCCATCGGCTTTCCAGAAGTCATCCCTTCACCACCAGGTACCTCAACTTGTTTTGAAAGCTTTCTTTTAAGGATTCGTTCTGATCTTTTTGGCTCTGGCTTCTTCTTACACACACTCTCTTGAGTCCCTCCAGCTTCCCCTCCCAAAGGCTGTTGAATTCTTAAAGTGGTGCAGTTGCTTGATGTGGCCATTTTCCTCTTAACCCTTTTAGAAGTAGGGGAGCTGGCTGATGTGGATAGTTTTTTACATGTTAATTTGTTGTGACCAGGCTCTTTACAAATGCCACACAACACACTTTTACCCACTTTTGAGACAGTGTGCTTGTTGCTTCTCTCAGATGCATCCTTCTTTCTCCTTATGGTTGGCCTCCCAGGAATTCTTCTTCTTATTGGGGGTAAAGGTGGAATAAATTCAGTTTGTGGCCACATTTCTGATCCATTCATACCTTTGATTGGATGTTTGTAAGTGTTCTTATAAAATGTTGCAAGATACAAAGGATTCACAAATTGTTCAATTGTCCCATTCACAAATGAAATTGTTGCCAAGGAATGCACACATGCATAACCATTGATTTCCCATAGCCTGCAAGTGCAAGTCTTCTTCTCCAAGTCCACATCATATGCCTCCCCCATATTCCTTATTTCAAATTGCATCAAACCAGAAGGCAACACTTGCCAATACCTGGTATTTACAACATTAGTAACTTCAATGTATACATTAAAAAACATTAAAATTTTTACCTTTGCTGCACTTTTAAGTTATTTATTTTCTGTCTAAGTACTGGAAAAATCTCATAGTCTGGCCAATTACTGCCTTTGAGTTGCAGTCTATGCATCCTATCCATCACATACATCCTAATTTCTTCCAACATGGTGATGATTGGTTTTTTTCTAGCCTCAGTAATGACACTGTTAAATGTTTCTGAAAATCCATTTTCCACTGCATCACACATACTCCCAAATTTGAAGAAAGCCCTTGACCTTGTTTTAGGGTTCTTCTCCAACAGATATTCATGTGCTGCATTGCTCACCTGTTGGATTTCCTTCATTATTGCATTGAAGTGGGGTTCAGTTGTTGCCTTACTTGCTTTCCAAAAAAGGGTTTCAAATTGAGCCCCTGTAAATCTCTTTTTGAAGTTGGCATATATGTGCCTTGCACATTGCCTATGCTCAGCTTCAGGTAACACTTCTTTCACTGCCTCCAACAGACCCTGCAATATTTGATAAATGGTCACAATGTTAATTTTTTTAATATATTTACAAGTTCAAAGCAGATGTACCTCATACCATATGTTGATCAGACATAAGTGACACACTAAGACCTAATTCCAAGTGCAGATCATCTGCAAGATTTTCCAAAAAACCATTTCCAGTTTTCTTTATTCTCTACACACACAACAGCCCAAGCAATTGGGAAGATCTGATTATTTGCATCCCTCCCAACAGCACTTAAAAGTTCTCCACTACATAACCCCTTCAGAAAACACCCATCCAAGTTAATGAGTCTTCTACATCCACTTCTCCATCCCTCTTTTAAACCAGCAAAACAAACATAAAATTTACTAAAGTAATTTTTCCCATCTGGCATGCTATTCACTTGGAGTTTCACAGTTGAACCAGGATTTGATCTCTTAATCTCCTCACCATATGACCATAGCTTTGCATAGTGTTCAACAATGGTTCCTTCAATTAGACTTAATGCATGTTTCTTTGCTCTACGACACTGGCTCATACTAACCTCTATACCAAAATCCTTTCTTACCTCTTCCCTTAATAGTCTCACACTCATTTTTTGTTTGTGTAGTATCTCATTAGTGTAATGACTACCAATCCAAGCATATGTCACAAGGGAACCCATTCTATAATTCCTAGCACAATTATGCTCTTCTTGAAGGGACTTGATTTGAAAAGACATTTCCTCACTCATCCAAGAACCCCATAACCTAAATGTGCAAGCACCGTTACAACATTTTACTAACAACCTTCTACTATCATTTTTTTGTAGCATAACTGATAACCATTAGCAACGACATAATTACAGAGCATAGTTTTAAGTTGTTTAGGATTCTCAAACCTCATACCTAAAACAGGCACCTGCTTCTTCCATTCTATATCCGGATTGAATCTTGTTGAGAATCTTGTTGAACACACTTTTGATCCTGTGTTCACATCCATATCCATTTCTTCTGAATCATCACCCACAATATCTTCTGCATCATCATCTTCAATTGTCGCCTTTTCATCCAGTCTTTTGGGTGACCCCTTATCCCTACCACAATTTTCCTCATCTGGACTAATAACTCCTTCATCGTCTTCATCTATCCAGTCCTGTATCATAACACCTTCATGATCCATGTAAATTGGCAGTAGAACTCCACAGTGGTATAAAAACTCTATGAATTCCACATACTCCATCTCGTCTGAAATCAAACGCAACCTATAAGGTACATCATGGTCCGATAGACAATAGTACAGGTTCTTGCATTCCCTCCCAGCAAACCTTTCAAGGAACTCGATACATTCCTTCAACTCCATCCCCGAAAAATCAACATCGTCTAGGTACTGTTGTATGCCATTTATGTAGCCAAAGGGTTCCCGATTGAAGACTCCTTTGAAGTGTAACTCAACGACAACATTCGATCCCATGGTTTAGATCGACTGTAACAAATTTTGGGCGAACTGGGGCTACAGTGTAATTTTGGGCGAACATGGATTTCGAGTTGGAGGGTTTTCTGCTTCGTTTATTTCGTAACACCATTTGAACAGATGAAAGGGTTTTAAAGTCAATCAATTCATTTTCGAGTGACATGGCAGATGAATCAGCAGCTGACTAGGCTTTGCAACCGGTTAACCCCTTGGTTTTATAGACGAGGGACCTTTTTAACAACCAAATACATAATTCATGCCCTCATAACACCAAAAAAATAACTTAGTGACCAAATTGACCAACAAACAAGACCTCATGGGGCTACAGTATAATTTTGCCTTTGTTTTAATATAAACCTATTTTATCATATATTTAAAATAACCAAAATATTTTATGCCAATTTAATACAATATGATTGTTGTATAATTAATGAAACAATAAGATTATACTTTTAGATATATATTAGGGCTAATAGCATAAAAATCACTGTAGTTTGACCAAATTTTTGTTTAAGCACTATATTTTATTTTGTTCTATAAAAACCATTAATATTTTCAAGAAAACTCATTGCGACCACTATAACAAATAAAACATGATTGTATGTCACAAACTCGAAAAACTCATTACCACTGTCACATTCAAAACTTAGTGGATTCACTTACATATCATATGTACTCACAAAGTGTCAAAAAGTCACACTTACGAAGACTAAATTCACATGTAGACAACTTTATGTATAATTTCACTACAATAGAGTTCTAATATTTGCTTCAAATACTGATATGAAACTTTTCACATAATTTTTTGATGAAAATAATCTGTAAAAGTTATAAAATAAAATAAATAGTGGTTACTATATAATTATTTGAAAGTATGAGTGATTTTTATGGAACAAAAAAATATAGTGTTTAAACCAGAATTTTAACAAAACTACCATTACTTTTATATTACTAACCCTATATATTAATCAAATATTTTACTATATAATCGTATTCTATGAAATTC
>CM042015.1:107348076-107358076 GCA_023525715.1 Cichorium intybus
AATTTTTTTTTGAGAAAATGACTAAAATAGCCTAATCCCTTAGGGGTTTGCCTCAAAATAGCCAAAAAATCGGGTTTTGCCTCAAAATAGCCAACGAAAACGCAGGCCGCAAGGGGCGCCTGCGTTTTCGTCCCATTACCTGCGTTTTCGTCTTTTCCGCAGCCATGGGCTGCGTTTTCGTCCATAATGTCTGCGTTTTGCTCTTGTGGTCTGCGTTTTGCTCTCCTTCAAGCCATCTTCAAGAGATCTTCAAGCAGGGCTGCGTTTTGCTCTCATATGGCTGCGTTTTCCTCCCATTTGGCTGCGTTTTCCTCAAATTTCCTCCCACATGTTCTTGAGGTTCATGAGTTTAGTTATAATTTTTCTCCAACTTTGAACACTCATCATTTGTTCATACGAACTCGGATTGAATTGAATTTTTTTTAACGTGAAGTGTATGAGTAGATGTGTTCACAAACATTATTAAAAATAATTTTTGATGTCCGAAAGTGTTCGTTTGGAACCTCTAAAAAAGGTTGTCGGTAAAGTTTATTAATTATTTGTCCAACTTTGAACCCTCGTTGTTTGTCCATACGAACTCCGATTTACTTGAAATTTTTTTTAACGTGAAGTGTATCAGTAGATGTGTTCACAAACATGATTAACCAAAATATTTGATGTCGGATAGATTTACTTTTTGAAGGTCTAAAGATGGTTGTCGCTAACGTTTATTTATATTTTGTCCAACTTTGAACGGCCATAGTTTCTCCATACGAACTCCGATTTACTTGAATTTTTTTTTAACGTGAAGTGTATCAGTAGATGTGTTCACAAACATGATTAACCAAAATATTTGATGTCGGATAGATTTACTTTTTGAATGTCTAAAGAAGGTTGTCGGTAACGTTTATATAGTAATATTTAGTACTGATATTAAATAAAAACAAAGACAAATATTATAAAAGCACATCCTAATCAAGATGTTACATGATAATAGAAACATGAGAAACATACGCAATACGTCTAATTACTATCACATAAATCTGGGAAATCATACGGATATTTTTTTTTCTCTGCAATCACCCAATTGTTTTTCCTTTTCATTTCCTTGACCTTAATTTGGAGCTCCAGGTCGCCCTGTTCAACAGCCTCCTTTTGTTTTTGCACCCAGATAGTTGCCTGTTTGATATCTTGTTGTGTCTTTTTGACCCATTTTATTTTTTTGACAACCTCTTCCTGCATTTCATCCAACTGTTTTTTTTGTTGCCTAATAGATTTGTTTTGAGATTCAATCTCCTCTTCCTTCTGTGTAACTAGTTTTCTAAGGGCTTCAGGCATGAGCCAAGGTTTTCCTTGTCGGTCTGAGGATGAAGCAGACATATTTGGGCTACGATATTTTCGATGAGTGATAATGGTTTGGTGTGAAGAATGTTAAGGTGAAATAAGGTGTATATATAGAACATTTAGAATGGTAGGTGGGAAATAATAATACAGGGTAGGGGGTTGATGTGACCATTAAATATAAAGATATATAGAGTACGGAAATACATAAAGTGATACAAACAATAACTACTGAGATACAAACAACAAGCGACAAATTACTACTGGGACCCTAAATACCAACATTGAAATAGAAATAATTAATACCTACGAAATAGAAAAACTAATCTTTAATTTGCCACTCAGGAAACTCATATGGATAGTTTTTTTTCATATTAGCTACCCAAAACTTTTTCTCAGTAATTTCTTGCCCAAGTGACAAAACATTATCCATCTCTCGATCAATGTTTGCTTTGGTTGACTTAATCCATTTCTCAGCTTCTATTACTTCTTGTTTTTTTGAAGCTATCCAATTTTTTTTACCGTCAAGTAATCTCCTTTGACCCTCTAAGAATTTTGTATCTTCAGCAATTGATTGAATTTGTTTGTCGACTTCAGAGGCGCTGTGAAGGAGAATTCTTTTCATTTCCTCTGGCATCCTATCATCATTAGTAGGTGGAGTTGTTGATGTAGAAGGAGCCTTGCGTTTTTCCAATACCTGTTTTAACTTCTGTGATTGATCAGACATGTTTACAAATAAAAAATATCTAAATTTGATTGATTGTGTAGATGTGATAGTTGACATGAAAAAGTTTATTTATATAGAAATTAGGGAAATCGCATGTGTTAGTTTGACTACGAAATAAGTGGGTTTGACTGCGAAATGTCATCTGCATACGGAAAACGCAGCCCATCTAGAGGAAAACGCAGCCCATCTAGAGGAAAACGCAGCCCATGGGAGCCCGTATAGTGTCCATGCAGTGAAATGTCATGTCCACAGGGTACCCTTTGGTGTCTTTTAATAGGGAGCAGTGTCTTGTCTTGTCAACGACATTTTCTGCATACGGAAAACGCAGCCCATCTAGAGGAAAACGCAGCCCATCTAGAGGAAAACGCAGCCCATGGGAGCCCGTATAGTGTCCATGCAGTGAAATGTCATGTCCACAGGGTACCCTTTGGTGTCTTTTAATAGGGAGCAGTGTCCTGTCTTGTCAACGACATTTTCTGCATACGGAAAACGCAGCCCATCTAGAGGAAAACGCAGCCCATCTAGAGGAAAACGCAGCCCATGGGAGCCCGTATAGTGTCCATGCAGTGAAATGTCATGTCCACAGGGTACCCTTTGGTGTCTTTTAATAGGGAGCAGTGTCTTGTCTTGTCAACGACATTTTCTGCATACGGAAAACGCAGCCCATCTAGAGGAAAACGCAGCCCATCTAGAGGAAAACGCAGCCCATGGGAGCCCGTATAGTGTCCATGCAGTGAAATGTCATGTCCACAGGGTACCCTTTGGTGTCTTTTAATAGGGAGCAGTGTCCTGTCTTGTCAACGACATTTTCTGCATACGGAAAACGCAGCCCATCTAGAGGAAAACGCAGCCCATCTAGAGGAAAACGCAGCCCATGGGAGCCCGTATAGTGTCCATGCAGTGAAATGTCATGTCCACAGGGTACCCTTTGGTGTCTTTTAATAGGGAGCAGTGTCTTGTCTTGTCAACGACATTTTCTGCATACGGAAAACGCAGCCCATCTAGAGGAAAACGCAGCCCATCTAGAGGAAAACGCAGCCCATGGGAGCCCGTATAGTGTCCATGCAGTGAAATGTCATGTCCACAGGGTACCCTTTGGTGTCTTTTAATAGGGAGCAGTGTCCTGTCTTGTCAACGACATTTTCTGCATACGGAAAACGCAGCCCATCTAGAGGAAAACGCAGCCCATCTAGAGGAAAACGCAGCCCATGGGAGCCCGTATAGTGTCCATGCAGTGAAATGTCATGTCCACAGGGTACCCTTTGGTGTCTTTTAATAGGGAGCAGTGTCCTGTCTTGTCAACGACATTTTCTGCATACGGAAAACGCAGCCCATCTAGAGGAAAACGCAGCCCATCTAGAGGAAAACGCAGCCCATGGGAGCCCGTATAGTGTCCATGCAGTGAAATGTCATGTCCACAGGGTACCCTTTGGTGTCTTTTAATAGGGAGCAGTGTCCTGTCTTGTCAACGACATTTTCTGCATACGGAAAACGCAGCCAATAGTAATGGAAATGAGTAGGATATAAATACGTGGATATCTCCATACTTTGTAATCAATCAGTTTGTATTTCAATTATTATCCAAAATGAGTACATCAACCAAGCAACACAAACAAAGCTTTACCCGCCTTCCCCTCTTCTTCCATAACCTTCAACTTGCGAACCCACATACAATCACTAGCATAAAGCAAGATGCCCAGAAACGATTTGAATTTTGTTTTATGGCTGTAGGATGTGTCGTAAGTTGTTATTCTGATCATATTTTTAATCCAATGATCACAACTTTATACTACTAACATTTGTTGTAAACCTTTTTGTAGATGCATACATTCCTTTCTACCACCCTACCAGTCATTTTACTGGAGTGCCTACCATTGAATGGACCATACGTCCATACAATGTACGTAGCGGTCTCGGTAGATGGAAACCATCAACCTCTACCAATAGCAATCGGTCTTGGAATCTCAGAATCGTTAGATTCGTGGACATGGTTCCTTATGAGACTACATGAATGCTTTAGAAATGCTAGAGAAGTTTGTTTCATTACCAAATTGTCCAATCACTTAGACGTCGCCATATCTCATGTGTTCCCACACTGTTACCATGGATATTGTTGCAAAAGTGTGTTTAAATATTTTGTTGATAGAATGCCAATATTCCAAGAATGTCCACATATTTTCTGGCAGACTTGCAAGGCTTACGAATTACGTCATTTTGAACCGAACTTTGCTATACTTAGAGATGTTTTGGTCCAACACGGGGGCCAAGATATAATGACCTGGTTTGAAGGTATTTCTCAAGAAAAATGGGCACGGGTGATGTTCCCTATTTTCCGTTACAACATCCTCTCCATAATAATGCCCGATGAGATTCGTTGGGTCTCTGCAGCTCAGCAAGATTTACCAATAATATCACTTCTTCGGTCTTTCGTTGACATGCTGCAACGTATTTATGCTGATCGCGGTGCTTTAGGAGGTTAATCGTTATTATTTAATTATATTTGTGTGTAAGATACTTTGACTTACGCTAATTTCCTAATGATTTGTTTCAGGCATGCTTCATCATGAACTGACCCCGTATGCAGAGAACATACTTTATAGACGAATGCGCAAGTCTGAACCATGTGAAGTAACGGAATTATACAACACCGAGTTTTTTGTCCGTGACTTCACGAAAACATATCTTGTTAACCTGCGTGAACACACTTGTGATTGTGGAAAATTTAGGAGTTCTGGTATTCCATGTCGTCACGGCCTGGCTGCGTATCGAACCTATATGATGTTACAGGAAGATTTTAATACGGTGAACATTTATTTCACTACGGCTGCATATAGAGCTGCATATCAAACGGAAGTGGTGCAGGCTGTACCCCCTCAAAGTGAATGGCATGTACCTGTCAACATGGTGGATGTTTTACCCCCTTTAGCTTTGTCTTAAATGTTTTCCCCCATTAGCTTTGTATTAGATATATGACCTTTGTGTTAAGCGTATTTCGTTGTTTTCCCCCCATTAGCTTTGTATTAGTTTTGTCTTTAGCTGCATTTACCTAAATTGCTTCTATTTCTTTCTGCAAACTCCGAATGATATGTTGCATTTACCTTAGTATGTTTACCTGTTGGATCTTTAAGGACAACATAGAAATTTTAATTAGATTCCAACGACGTTACACACATTAGGAAAACTACTAGATGGTTCAGTAAAGTCATATAAGGATTTACTTTACTACCATTACATAATTCATCACCGTTATATGGTAATTAGAGTTTATAAACTAGTACGGCTACAAAAAGCATCCAACTGAGCACTAGGACGATCTTCAAATTTCGATTCTCGAGTTGAAGCCTTCTTAGTTCTCTATCTCTTTGAATTCTGGCAACAACATTGTCTTCATCGACCCACCCATTAAAGCCACAGTTTAGCATCTGTATTAATGATATTACAGCAAAGGTTATCATATAGTACGATCATATTATAAAACATAGGTGGGTTCGATATTATAATATTACCTTGTTACTACAAGCATAGAACTGTCTTCCTGGGTTTCTGCTTGTATTCGACACACGTATTAGTGTAGGATAACCGCAACAACTGCAAGTTCTTGCCATTTGATATTTTGACGATGGAACAAACTCAGATACAACAAAAAGATACGCATTAGACCATAAGAGCACACCTTTATATAGAGATGAAAAGTAGGAAAGATACAGATACAAACAAACCACTCTACCTACATCTACTTAATTGTCACATCAACTGTCTAGTATATAGACTGCGATTAGCTTTAATTGGAATAATATAATAAATAATATTAAATACTAGGCCACAAATTTGGGAATTGCAACGGATACATTGTTTTTTCACGGTCGATAAAATCTCCCCTTATCCTACTAACATCTGCAATACGATTTTTTTCTTCCACAAGCTTAGAAACTTGTTGTTCAGTTTCCTCAATCCAACGTTTAGCATTTTTTAGCTTCATAGACGTATCTTTAACCCAAATTTTCTTTTCCTTCAATTTCTCACAAAGGACTTCTATACGGTCATCTAAAATCCTTGTTTTTTCCAGGTCTATTTTGTTTTCTTCCTCTGCGCGTGTCATCGCATCAAATATATAGTCAGGCATTTTATCTGGTAGTGGATCATTCATAGAATATCCTGGCTGACCTGGGCAGACATCGGGAAAAGGGTTAATATCTGAACAAATGTAACAATCCTCATCATCACAATGCCAAGAAGCATCTTTAGAAGAACTCATAATGTAACTCCAGAAATGCTTACTACCTTGTAACAGTATTTATAACGGTATACAACATTGACTGTGCATTCGTTTAACTTTGACTGCGTAGTCGTACAACATTGTCAGCGTATCTGTACAACTTTGACTGCGTAGTCGTACAACATTGACTGCGTATTCACACAACATTGCGTTGTCGTTCAACTATGACTGCGTATTCGTACAACTTTGTCTGCGTATTCGTACAACTATGACTGCGTATTCGTACAACTTTTGACTGCGTAGTCGTACAACTTTTGACTGCGTAGTCGTACAACTTTTGACGGCGTATTCGTACAACTTTGACTGCGTATTCGTACAACATTGACTGCGTAGTCGTACAACTTTTGACTACGTATTCGTACAACCTTGACTGCGTATCCGTACAACCTTGACTGCGTATTCGTACAACCTTGACTGCGTTTTCGTACAACCTTGACTGCGTATTTGTACAACCTTGACTGCGTTTTCGTACAACCTTGACTGCGTATTCGTACAACCTTGACTGCGTTTTCGTACAACCTTGACTGCGTTTTCGTACAACCTTGACTGCGTTTTCGTTCAACCTTCACTGCGTATTCGTACAACTTTGACTGCGAGGTTCGCTGTCATACAAACTATATAAATGAGTTCATCCCAGAAAAAATATAAGAATTACGGAGTGAAATTCAATCTAAACTACATTACACAATGAGTTCATCCCAGAAAAAATATTTTGTTCTGGTGTGCACCGGTGGGCATTGGTCGACAGTTGATGGGCAACCTAAATACGTTAGCCCAAACCATAAGAATTACGGTGTGAAATTTAGTTCACATATAAATTATCATGATTTTTCTTTATTGGTAAAATCAAAGGCGGGTTTCGATGCTCAATCGAGTGCTAGATTATCAATTCAACATCCAGAATATAACTATGTTATGGAGATAGTTGATGACAATGATATCATGCATTTGATAGAAGTTATCGAAGCTGTGAACACCATCGTTCGTATTTACGTCGTTGCAGATGACGAGATTCGAAGTAACGACCTGTGCAAAACATCACAGGAAAAGAAGTCCAGCGGAATTGGGAGCAACAACGCTCCATGTAATATTATGACCACCGACACTGTTCCAGAAACCGTCTTCCAAGAACCAATCCACTATGTGGAACCTGAAAATTTCAAGTACGCAGGAGAGGACGACATTGGTACGTGTGCGGATGATTTTGGCGCCAAAAATATGATGAGTAATGCAGACACGAATGACCAAAAAGACTACGAAAAAGTTTGTGTGCTTCTAAATGATGGTAATCTAGCACCAAATGGGGATCCCGTGGATGGTGATTTACGTTTATCCGACTTGGAAGGAAGTGATCGTGACGAAGGAGTGACGGCTGATCAAAACGACCACGAAGGAGGGTCGGAGGATGCTCGACACAATCGGTTAAAAAGCACATTGTTGTACGGTATGCCACAGCCGCCGCCATGTCCTGTACCATCAAAAATAAAAACCGCATCTTACAGCCACCACCCATCACAAAAGATTAGAGTTTTCCAAGCCTATAAAGACAAAGACGCTATGAAACTTGCACTTGGTGTTAAAAGTATGACTGAAGGCTTTCAATACAAAGTTAGAAGATCAACAAAAACAAGGTATGAGGCTATTTGTTGTCAAGATAACTGTAGTTGGTGTTTTACAGCCACATCAGAAAAAGGCGGTGACGGCTCATTCCAATGCACTAAGATTGTTGATGAACACACGTGCTCGTCTTCACAACTCAACCCAAACCATCGCCAAGCAAACAAGAAAGTATTGGGTCATCTTTTGTCTGAGGTAATGGCTGCCAACCAAAGTAGGGTATATCGTGGCAACGACATAATTCGTGATATCAATTCAAAGTACAGAATTGATATTAGTTACAAACAAGCATGGAGGGCGAAACAACATGCATTGTATCTGTTAAGGGGTGATCCAGCGGAATCGTTCACAAGACTCCCTGTGTATTGCTACAACTTGCAAAAGCATAATCCCGGAACTGTAACTTCAATCAGAAAAGATGGTGACGATCGATTTCAATTTATATATATTTCATTAGGCTGCGCTGTAAGTATTGTTGTAAGTAATAAATTTCACTACCACTATACGAATGTAACCATATCAATAACACAACAAGCTTTTTTGTAGTTAACTGCTTTCCGCAATTGGTGTAGACCTACATTGGTGGTAGACGCTGCCCACCTCAAGGGCGACTTCAAGGGCACTATGTTATTGGCAGTTGCAATGGATGGTAATAATCAAATATTACCGGTAGCATATGCAATATGCAAGAGCGAGTGCACGGAAACATGGTCTTGGTTCATGGAGAAACTGCACGATTGCGTTGGCGACATGGGATCTCTTAGTTTCATATCTGATAGGCATGCGGCAATAGCCGCAGCCATTGAAAACATTTTTCCGACCTCACATCATGGAATTTGTGGTCATCATTTATATTCTAATGTAGTGACCAAGTTTGGATCCAAGAAAACCATCAAGTCATTCTTTTGGGGGGCGTGTAAAGCATATACAATCGAAGAATTTAATGATTGGATGCAAAGGATTAACAATTATAATCCTGAATTGTATGCGTACTTGGACAGGGCATGTCCAGAAAAATGGGCTCGGTCTAGATTTGAAGGCATGCGGTATAATATGATGACATCTAACAGCGCGGAGTCCATAAACGCACTATCCCGCTACGCCAGAAAGATGCCAGTCTTGATGCTCATTGACTTTTTTCGAACAACAATGCAGCAATGGTATTTTGAACGCCGCAATCGTGCAAGTAAGACTTACATCCTTCATGATACACTAATAACGTTGTCGTATTTACTTTGTATTGTAAATTTTGACCCGGTAACTTGAAATATTTATTTAGATGATATAAAAACAACACTTACTCCATGGGCGGAAGCAAAGATTCGTAAAAGAATGACTAAAAGCAGCAACTGGCTAGTCCATCCAATTTCAAGTACAAGATTCCAGGTTGTAGACTTCCTTAGGGATGCGATTGTCGATTTTGCAGAGGCAACGTGTTCATGTCGAAAGTGGCAACTATCTGGCATACCTTGTGGCCATCTAATAAGAGTTTTAAATAGCTTAAACCATGGAGATTGCACTGGATGGGTGCACAATGCATATCTGGTTGTGTTTTATAGAAAGACTTACGAGTCCATTATCAACCCTCTACCCACCCCTTGTGATTGGGAGATACCGGACGATTTGATTTTTGTATTACCCCCAGTCATGGACAGACGTCTACCTGGAAGACCGAGAAATATGGATCGTATTCCGTCACAAGGTGAGGGTCCAATAATAAAAGAATGTTCTCGTTGCCATCAAAGGGGTCACACAAGAACTACATGTCCTGCGTTAGTTCCAACCCGTAAACCAGAAGGATCAGGCAAACGTCGTGGTTCAGACAATAAAGGGAAAACGAGCATAAGAGGTGACTCTAGTAGCATGTCACAGAGTGAAGCTGTTTATCCTACCGTGGATTTGAGCTAAATGGGGGTTTAATTGTTTTTACAATTACGTTATTTTTAGGTTGTAATACCAGTTTCATGGGATCAGCTTTGATTTCTATTATATTGAATGCTCACTTTTACTTCCTTTGACGTTATTATTATAAGTATATAATTTTTAATAGTCAACTGTCA